>VBSM01002608.1:43832575-43853774 GCA_008086735.1 Cheirogaleus medius
CATGCCAACATTTATTGTTTGGGGACTTTTTGATAAAGGCCATTCTTACTGGCTTTCTTTCTGACCTTCAAACACACTGTGAACTCCCTAGTTTCAGGGCTTTGTACATATTATGCCCTGTGCTATAATAATGCTTTTTACCCAGAACCTACCTTGCTTGCTCCTAACTCCATTGAGTTTTGGCTCAGTATTAGTTCCTCAGAGGGGCCTTCTCTTAGTACCTAATCAGAAAGGTCACCACACTTCATACTACATTACATTATGCTGCTTTAATTTTTTATTCATAGCACTTACTAGTCTCTCAGGTTTTTTTTGTAGAGTGTTTTTGTTGAATAAATAAAAAATTGCTTTGTGTAATTAAGTGTGCATGTGTGTTTATCTGAAATGCCAAAATATGAAACATTTAATAAATTGTTATTAAGCTTTTAGCTTAATTGGGAAAACTCAGGTTTTCTGTTGTTTCACTTCACGAACTTACCACAATTAAGTGTCGCTTTAATTAAAATGCAATTTTAATGTATGTGACCAAAGTTGTTTACCCTGCCAGCTTATTCTGATATGCTAATTTCAAATTAATTCATATAAAATGGAAATCATCATTACATTTAATGAAATTAAAAGGTTATTTGGCTTGAAAAGCTCAAAATAAATGAAAACATTCCTAAGTACTAAGAGAATAAAGACTCTTAAGAAGGACATGTATGTTTTTTTGTGATATCTGTATTTTCAACTGAAGTGCAATTCTTCCTCTATCTCACCTTTAGGGAATCAAAAATGAGAACTCAACAGGGAGGAAAAGTGTGATAGTGTAGGTTGCTTGCTCTTGAAAACTTATTAAATTCTGAGAGAAAACAAGATTCAAAATAATTGAAAATGCTCATTTTCAATTTGTCTTGTTTCCACTAGTGGAAGTTACTGTTGACAGAGTAAAATGTGAAATTAACAAATAATATGATATACTTCTAAAATGTACTTTTTACCTATAAATCACTAAGTATTTACATCGGTAGTGTTCTCTCTCTTTCTCTCTCCCCTCTTTCTCCTTTCTCCTCTACACTCTCTCTCACACACACACACACACACACACAGATGTTAAACAAACACAATGTGTATACAAAAACACAGTTTCCTAAATATCCAAAAATGTCCCATGGATAGAAATAGTAATAAATTCTATGATCAAGGCGCATACTTTTTGAAAGCCTTTGCTCCAAGCAACAAGATTATGTTGGACTGATGAGCCTGCTGTGCTGACCTCAATGAATGACTAGTCCCATGTATTTGATGGTATTACAGATTGCTGGTGTGTTTATCACCAAATGAGGATAATCTTTCCTTTGATTTTTTTTTTTAATTTGGTTTCTTCTCCCTGGGAATAACTATGTGTGTCTACTGCTGTTCTCTTTCTAACTGAAACACTGATAATTCTCAGGGAAGACTAATTTTACCCTGTATGTGAGATTGCCTTCACTTTATCTAATTGGTTAGACTATCCCTAGCTCATTAAACAAGTACTGTAACTAAACACTTTACACTTAAAACTGCTCTAAAACCCCTTTTATAAATCTTTATCCTGCTATAATTCCACTAGATTGGCTTTCCTGACCTAATGTAGGTAATGGATATACAAAACAAAACCATTTATTTTTTTAAAGCACCATGTTATTTGGATAGTGACAACATTGATTTTGTGCTCTCTGTTTAAATATAGTTGTTAAATAAAGTTGTTTCCAGATAAAGTGTTGTTCCTTTCTCACTGTGAAATTGTCTGCTAAAATATGGAAAAAAATTGTGAAGTACAAAAATTATATTCATTAATATACTTTAAAGAAATTATAGAACAAATTAAATTAGGAATACAAATACTAGGCATGATACTTAAAAGCCATGTATATTAGTAGTTCATTTTATTAAAATGCCATCATAGCCTCTAAAATGAGATTGTTTATAGGGAATATGTAAGCTATCTTACATATTTGAAAGATGTTTCAATTTGAAAGATGAAAGATGTGAAAATTTGTTTTATTTAATAGAAAAATCTGTTGTAGTAGCATTAGCTTTCTTTATCTTATTCAATTATTTACATGATTTCTTAGTGTATGCTTCCTGAATGCAAAGAAAAGAACATGATTGCTTTAGTTTCAAGATTCAGGGAGACGTTAGTGTCACTTGAAGGTGTCTCAGGTCCCACAGGCATGACTTGCCTCTCAACATTAGCCCAAAGATTGGATCAATTATTCCTGGGTCTTTCCCTGACTTATAAAAATACAGAAAACCAATTTCGTAATTGAGCGAAAGAAACTCATAAAAGATTGCTGTAAAAAAAAGAAAAACCTTTATGCTAATAAATTCCTTAAAGATGTATTTCTTTTATTCTATATTTTCTTTTGAGAGATGAATATTAGACCTTTTTATTTCATCCTCCGTGTATCTTGAGTTCTTTATTTTTAACTTTTTAACCACTCTGTTGCATTCTGGGTAATTTCTTTATGCAGTTCTCCATTTTATCAACTCTCTACCTTTAGTACTGTCTTAAATGCTATTTGACATGTCTATCACTTACCTTAATAAACAAAACCATCTGTTAACCCATTTTTAAATACATTCTAGCTCTCTCCTCATTCCCTGCTGAGTAAAGCACTATCTTTAAAAGTTTTATGATACATATAAATATAAGGAAAACCATATATTGCTGGGTTATTTACTAATATTTTGTTTAGGGTTTCTATATCTATATAGAAAACAAGATTGGCCTGTAAATGTTCTTCTTCATGCTATCTTTGCATGGATTCTGTAACAGGGATGGAAATCTCTCATTTGGAATATTGGAACATCTGTCTTGAGAATGAATACTTTTATAAGTATATGATTACTTGAATTTTCACCAAGTGAACAAATCCAAATAGCAACCACTAAGGAAATAGAATATTATCAGTATTTAGAACTGGCTCATGCACCATTGTTATATTTCACTTCCCCTCTTCCTCAAGGATAACCACTATTCTGACCTAAAACAGCTTAGATTCGTTGTGGCTGGATTTTTGTTTTTGTTTTGTTTTGTTTTGTTACACTTCATATGAATTAACTGTGCAGTATCTGGTATTTTTAAACTCAACATTAGGTTTGTGATATTTATTCCTGTAGTATTTAACAATAGTTTCTTTTCATAGTTCCATAAAAGATGTATTGCATGAATATGCCACAACGGTATTCTACTGGAGATGAAACTTGAATTGTTCCCTTTTATGAATAACGCTGCTGTAAATAACCTTGCACATACCGTTTCTGTGCACATATATTTTGGTTGGATATATATAGTGAAGTAACTGCTGAATCATAGATTCTGTCAGACAATTTTCCAAAGTGGTTAAACCAATTTAAAATCCAATGGACAGATTTAAAATACTAATTCACTGCATTTAATACTAAGTGTTTTACTCATGTTTTCCATTTCTAATTTTCTTTGTTTAAGTAAACAATAGTTTTTGGAGGCTGCTATTTTGTCTAAATTTTTAAACTGATGGCATAAAGACTTTCTTCATTTTATACTTATTTTTTCATTCTTCCCTTTTCTCCTTAATCTGTTTTTCCTGAGGTCTGCTTATTTTATTAGTATGTTCAAATAATCAGCATTTGGTTTCGTTGACTCCATTTTAATTTTATTTTCTATTTTATTGATATTTGCTCATATATTTTTATTGTTTTTTCTCATGAACTTTCTTTGCTTTAATTCCATTGTTTGTTTGGGGGTTTTTTGTTAGATACTTTTTATCAGCTTTATTAAGGTATAATTGACTCACAATAAATTGCATATGTTAGAAGTATACAATTTGACACTTTAAAAATAAGAAACTTTTTGTTTTAGAATAGATTTAGATTTATAGAAAAGCTCCAAATACGGTACAGAGAATTCCCATATGCCAGAGGAAACTTCACATCCAGTTCTCTCTATTATTTATATCTTACACTAGTATGGTGCATTTTTCACAATTAATAAACCACTATTGATACATTATTAATATTTAAAGTCCATACTTTATTCAGATTTCCCTAGGTTTTACCTAATGCCCTTTTTCTATTCCAGGATTTTATCCAAGACACCACAATGAATTTATTTACCACGTCTCCTTCGGCTTCTCTTAGCTGTGATAATTCCCTACTGTCCCTACAGTTCCCCTTTTTTGCTTTTGATGCCCTTGAGAATTTTGAGGCATGCTGGCCAGGTATTTTATAGAAAGTCCCCCAATTGTGGTTTGTCTGCTGTTTTTATAATGATTAGGCTGCGTTTATATATTTCGGGGAGGAAGACCACAGAGGTAAACTGCCATATTCATCACATCATGTAAGGTACACAGTACCCACATGGCTTAACCATAGTCCTGTTGACGTTGATCACCTGGCTGAGGCAGTTTGTCAGGTTTCTCCACTGTAAAGTTACTCTTTTTCCCTCTGTTTTCATACTGTACTAATGGGAAGGAAATCACTATACACAGGCTGTACTTTAAGGTGCAGGAATTTATATTCCACTTCCTTTTAACCTTCTGTTTATTTTAGCTTTGGCTGATAGAAGCTCTTTCATTTGATGCTTGTGTCCTTTTGACTGACCCCATCATTGTGTGTGTGCCTGTGTGTGTGTTTGTGTGTGTGTGTGTATCTTGAGAACTTCCTTACTCTCAGGTGCTACAGTATGCTCTATGCATAACCATCTTTTATATATCTCACCCTAATTATAGAATAAAGAATTTCCTCAAGAACCCCTGGGTTCTATTTTTTTTTTTTTTTTTTAGAGGCAGGATCGTGCTATGTTGCTCAGGGTGGAGTGGTTCAGCGGCAGCTGTGACACAATCACAGCTCACCTCAACCTTGAACTCCTAGGCTTAAACAATTCTCCCACCTCAGTTTCCCCAGTCACTGAAGCTATGGATATGCACTACCACATTTGACTCCCGGGTTCTTTTTTATTAAAGAACGGTATTAGAAACCAAAGTCTGTGTACCAGGAGTTCTCATTGCTACTGGGATGTCACTGCTTTTAGGTCTTCTCAACTATAAGACCAGGGGAATATATTTGTATATAAGACCTCATGTACACATAAATATCTACAAATATTTCCATACACACTCTCATGTGTAGGTGTGTGTGTAAAGCTAAACTTGAGTTCATACTGATATCTCCAAATCTAATCCATTGCCACATGGATAATTTAGCTCTCTTTCTGTTTGTAAAATACCACTCTAACAGTGAAAAACCCAGCTCTCACCATCTGCCATGTATTTACTTAATTCCAATATACTTGTATAGGGGTTTCATAATTGAGATCAGTACCCTGATAGGAGAAGTTTTATCTGTTAGAGGACAGTGTTTATGTGCAATGCACTTTGCCTTTAGTTTTATTCAACTCACTCACTTCCAAAGTTATTTAGGTTAACATCTTCACCTAACCCCTTCAGTTAGCCGAACTCCTTCAGTGGTTGTTCAATACAATTATGTTAGAATCAGATTAATTTGTCACACTTTGCATTTTATCCTGGCATCCCTGAGCATCTTAAAGTATTTTAATATACATAAATTAAGGTTCAACTTGCTATACTCTTATATGGGTTTTGTAAAATTCATAAGGTCATATTCACTATTAAGGTATCATACAGAATAGTTTCATTGCTCTAAACTATGCTTGGTGTCTTACTTATTCAACTTTCTCTTCACTCAAACCTCTGGCAACCAATGATTTGTTTGCTGTATTTATAGTTTTGCCTTTTGCAAAATGTCATATCAATTATATGTTTGCTGGATAGAGAATTCTATTTTGATTTATTTTCTTTCAGGATTTTAAAGATGTTGATTCACTGTCTGCTTTCTAATTTTTTCTTATGGTAAATCTGCTGACATTCTTTTTCTTACCTACAAACATGTCTTATTAAAGATGCATTTAAGATTTTTCCTTCTATCACCAGTTATTTATCTCTTTGTAATGTTCCTTTCATTTTCTGTGCTTGGGCTTTTTAAGATTCTGGCATCCATGTCTAATAGTTTTCATCTATTTTGAAAAATTTAAGACTATTGTTTCTATAATTTCTTTTTCTGTTTCACTCTTTCTCCCTTCTCTCTGGAATTCAAACTACACACATATTAGAATGATGAATTTGTCCATATTCACTACTGTGCTTTTAATTTTTAAAAATAGTTTAATTAATATTTTCCTTGTCTTTTATTTGGATACTTTCTATTGCTATGTCCTCAAATGAACTGTTTGTTTTTTTCTGCAATATCAAATCTGCCATTTACTCTGTCTAGTATATTTTTCATTTCAGACATTTTAGTTTTTTCTTAGAAGTTTGATTTTGAGTTTTTTAAAAATAATTCCATATCTCTACTTAACTTCTTGAATATATGGGATACATTCATAATGACTGTTTTAATGTTTATTTTGAAAACTTTAATAGCTGTATGAGTTTTAGGTTGGTTTCTATTATCTTGCTTTTCATTTTATTACACATTGTGATTTCCTGCTTCTTTGCCTTACTGTTAATATTTCATTGGATGCCAGGCATTGTGCATTTTAACTGTTGTGTGCAGTGTATTTTTTATTCCTGAACATTTTCTTGTGCTTTGTTTTAGGACACAATTAAGCTATGTAAAAATGGTTTGACCCATTTTGGTCTTGGTTAAGATTACTCTTGTGGGACCAGAGTGATGTTTACTCTAGGCCTAATGTTTTCCCACTGCTGAAAGGCACTTTGAATCCTTTATCCAATGCTTCTGGTTGTTTTTAACATGACTAGTGAAAACCAACACTATTCCTGTCCCTGTGTAAGTGGTAGGTATTGTTACCACTAAGCTTTTCATGTAGTTCTTTTCCTCATCTCAGATGGTTTCCTGATCACACATATGTATTGAATAGTACTATATCGAATAATTAAGGAAAACACTCTGCAATGTTTGGAGTTTTGTCTCTGTGCAGCTTTCTCTTCTTTGGAACTTTGTCCTAGTAACTGAAGACACCTTTTCTTTCTGGACTCTCCATTCTGTTTTCAAAATGTAGACTGTCTTATCCTCCATGGCTTTTCATACTTGCATTGCAATGTGGACATTCTATTAAGGTAGTCAGCTGGGGAAATTATAGGCATACTTCAATTCTTTCTTATCTTTCATAGACTACCATCTTTTGTCTGATGAATAGTGTCTTGAAAATATTGTCTCATATAGTTTTTAGGTATTTTTTTCATGATTTGAGGTGAAAGTATAATTCCAGTCCCTCTTACTCCATCTTGGCTAGAAACAAAAATCTCCACCAGCTTCTTCATTGGATATTTAACTTTCAACTTTAACTTATCCATTCACCTTAAATGTTTAGCACTTATCAGTAAACAAAAACAGGTTAGCATTTACAGGTAAAATTTCCCCCATAAGAATTGCTACATGAATATTGTAAATTTTGACATTATCTATTCCTATTAGTTAACCTGTTAATTGAAATAACGAGTAAGAAAGGAATACTTTTATTGCAAGTTTTAGCCTTTTTTTTTTTTTTCAAAATGTGACTATATCTAAGACCTCCTATAAGATTTGGCTTGTGGTCATCAGTGGATGAGAAGCTCACTGAAACTCAGAAAAAATAAAACATCTCAGCAAGGGAAAGTAGATTTCATTATAAGTAATAAACTTAAAAAGAGCTTGCTATGATCTGAGTGTTTGTGTACACACAAAATTTATATGTTGAAATCCTAACTCCAAAGGTGATGGTATTAGAAGGTGGCAGTTTTTGAGAATAATTAGGTCATGAGGACAGAGCCCTTGAGTGGGATTAGTGACTTTGTAAAACAGGTACTGGAGAGCTCTTTGGCAATGTAAGAACACAGCAAGAAGGTGCTATCTATGAGAAAACATGTCCTCACAAGATACTGAATCTGCTGGCACCTTGAGTCTGGACTTTCCACCCTCCCGAATTGGATAAATTTCTGTTGTTTAGAAGCTAATTGGCCTAATTGGTATTTTTTTTATAGCAGTGTAAATGGCCTAAGACAAAGGTATTTGAAGGAAACATTTATATTATACACTTGAAATGGAATTATATACACATTTTGAAAGAGGTAAAATATGCAATTGAATAAAAGGCACTCATAATCAAGAGGACTATGAAATTGAAGATAAATGAAAGGAACAAATGCTTTTTCAAAAGAATATCATGTAAACAATTTGTTAGAGTGTTATGAAATTCTGTTCTCCCAGGACAGACTGAATTTGCAATTGAGAGAAAGAGAGAGAGACGACTTAGTGCTTAAAGATTCTTAGGGAAAGAAATTCCAAAGAATAAATTTCAGGAGGAAATTAAATATCCCAGTGGTAAAGTATGATTTATAAGAAAAAATGGTTATCAGAGAATTGGTAAACATATGGGTAAATCTACACACTAATATAAAACAATAAAAATCATATTTAGATTTCATTGTTCAAACCAATATAGAGTGAAAATATTGGAAAATAAGAATGTCTAAGTTAGGAATAGTCATTGGAGTCAAAGCATTTTAAAATCCTCGAATTGTTAAGAAGTATTTAAGGTTATTGAGTAAAGATGTTGGTTAATGTTAGTTGCATTATAAATATGTATAGCAAAATTTTTCCCTCTAAATTATCTTTTATTTAAATAATAATTTTGCACTTTGGAATAATTTCAGAATTAAAGAAAAGTTGCAAATTTTCAAATACAAGTTCTTATGTCTGGGCTTCCTCTAACATACCTTTTTTTCTTTTTTAGAGACAGGGCCTCACTCTGTCACCCCGGCTAAAGTACAGTGTCACCATCATAGCTCCCTATAACTCACTGTAACCTCAAACTCCTGGAGTCAAGCGATCCTCCCACCTCAGCCTCATACAATATTCAATATTTCATATAAGTATTCATATAGTACTTCCTATAAGTAGAATCATACACTAGGTATCCTTTGATATCTGAGTTATTTCATATGGTATAATGTCTTACAGGTTAATCCATATTGTAGATTGTGTCAGAATTTTCTTCATTTTTAAGGCTGAAAACTATTCTATTCTATGTACATATTACATTTTTTATCAATTCATATATGGATATATATGTGGGATGCTTCACCTTTTTATTATTATTAATCCTGCTATAAACACAAGGGAACAAATATCTGTTTGAATCTTAATAATAATTCTTCTAATCCATGAACAATGGATGTCTTTCTGTTTATTTCTGTCTTTTTCAATTTCCTTTATGGACATTTTATAGTTTCCAATGTACAAGTCTCTCACTCCCTTGGTTAATTTTATTCCTAAGTAGCTTTTTCTTTCTGATGATATTTTAGATGAAATTGTTTTCTTAATTTCCTTTTCAGATTTTTCATTGTAGTGTATAGAAATGCAACTTTGCATATTGATTTATATTCTATAATTTTGCTGAATTTCTTTATTAGTTCTGTTTGCTTTCACGTGAAATCTTTTCTACATATAAGAGCATGTCATCTGAAATTTTATTTTATTTTTTCTTGAATAATTGTTCTGGCTGGAACTTTCAACCTTATGTTGAATAGAAGTGAAAGTGAGCTTCCTTGTCTTTTCTTGATCTTAAAAAGAAAACCTTCAGTCTTTCATTATTGAATATGATATTAGCTGTGGATTTTTTATATACGGCCTTTACTATGTTGAGATATTTGTATTCTTAGTTTATTTCTGTTAATGAAAGTATGATTTTATCAAATGTTTTTTCTGAAAATCATTATGTGAGGTTTACTTCCTTCATTTTGTTAATGTGATGTTTTATATTGATTGATTTTTGTATATTGAACCATCCTTGCTTTCTAGGAATAATTCTACTTGGTCATGATGTATAATCCATTTAGTATACTGTTGAATTTTCTTTCCTAGCATTTTATTATGGATGTCTACACTAATGTTTATAAAGGATATTTGTAGTTTGTGTGTGTGTGTGTGTGTAGTGTCTTCGTCTGGCTTTGGTATCAGAGTAATGCTTGCCTCTTAGAATAAGTTAGGAAATGTCCCCTGAACTTCAGTATCTTGGAGGAATTTCAAAATGATTGGTATTAATTTGTCTTGAAATGTCTGGTGAAATTTACTGGTAAAGTCATCTGCATCTGGAGTTTTCTTTGTGGAAGGTTTTTGGTTATTGATTTAATCTCCTTGCCAGTTGTCAGTCCATTCATTATTTCTATTTTATCACAATCAATTCTTACCAAGTTTTGTGATTCTAGGAATTTTTTCATTTCATCTAGATTATCCAATTTGTTGCCATCCTATTTATTTTTAAATGTACATTTTTTCATATTATACAAATAATTGTTATAATGATATTTAACAAATAACTATTTTCAAGAAGTTTGGTATATATACAAATCCAGGTTTATCATTATTTCAATGTATATTTTTTCCCAAGATGGAAAGTACATTTTACAGAACCAGTGGAAATCATACTTTTCTGCTTAATCAGGGGAGCACAAGCTTTTTGATAAGCATAAGTCACTATAAATTTAGAACATGATATGGTACCTTTTAAACAGCAGGTTTTCAATAAATAATTGAGGAAGGACTGGGACCAAAAGGGGAAGTAAGAAAGGAACTTAAATGATTTATTTGAAACACAGTTATACTCTAAAAGAAGTTATAACAACCAGAAACATGGTTCATGTTATTAACATCTGATTATTTTTTTTTTTTTTTACTAATAATGTTATCTTCTTCTTTGGGATTCCACAGAGCTCACAGCATTTTAACAATGAAAGTAAAGGTAGTAGTATGTTTTGCAACTCTTCAATCCACACAACTAGTTTGACTTCGAATTCCAGCCTTTCGCCCTCCTTGCATATTTTTCTTTCAGTTTCATGCTTAATTTATCACTTTAATGTATCAATAAAAATTTCAACATAAAGCACTGACAGTTCAGCAGCTTGGTCTATAAGAGTCCTTCTATGACTGTTAGCATGGAGTTGGAATGAGGGGAATACTTATTTGGAGATTTGAGAAAGCAGGTCAATCATTTCTTCAACAGTCTCTCTTTACCAATCATATGAATTTTTTCAAATAAAATTTTAAAAAGCCTCTCTCAGAATCCAAATATTTCAAATGTTTCCTAAGTAAATGATATTTAAAGGCACAAACTTCATTTAATATAACTGACTTGGAAAGGGATGCAATGGAAAGTGGATTCATAAAACTCTTTAGGTTACCTATACTGTTTGAACATTTTTCCTCTAATTTCACAAACTGAAGTTTTATAGATGTATTATTGCTTAGTTTAAATTTAAATTAACTAAAGTTAACTAAAATTTGAAAATTATTTTCTTAGTCCAGGCTAGGCACAGTGGCTCATGCCTGTAATCCTAGCGCTCCAGGAGGCCGAGGCGGGAGGATTGCTTGAGCTCAAGGTTCAAAACCAGCCTGAGCAAGAGTGAGACACTGTCTCTATCAAAAAGAAAAAACCAACTGGGCATTGTGGCCATGCCTGTAGGCCCAGCTACTCAGGAGGTTGAGGCAGGAGAATCGCTTGAACTCAGGAGTAGGAGGTTGCAGTGAGCTATGAAGACGCCACTGTACTCTACCTAGGGTGACAGAGTGAAACTCTGCCTCAACTCAAAAAACAAAGAATTTGAACACTACTCCAAATTTGCTTTAAAAAATTTTTTTTTAAATTAAAAAAAGACTATAAAAAAAGAAAAAAGTGTCTTGGTCCAATTAGCCATATTTTAAATGTTTAATTGCTGTCCTTGGCTTGTTGTGAACAGTACAGATGTAGAATATTTCCCTTTTCTCATAAATTTCCACTGGGCAATATTATTTTAGATCTTAATAACTCATGTTTAGACTAATCAGACAAACTTTTTTTTTCCATTCGCAGTATCTCCGTTAGGCTTTTCCTCAAGATCCTATTGGCCATATAGGAACTGTAGTCTGCATGTTAAATAAATCTCCTCTTAAAGTATATTTCAGTCTTTTTATACCTTCTTATGCTTTCTTTTTCCAGCAACTCAGAAGATTAGACTATAGCATCTTTACTTCTATCTCCACTGCCTTCTAGGCAAGGCATATTTATAGTTATGAATTCAGAATGAGGAATACAGTAAGGCCCTTTGCTATTCTGTAATTTTGAAGGGAAAAATTAAGCTGAATAGAATGTATGTGCTAACATAACAAAAGGAACTATTGATATACATTTCTTTACCATTGCCTCTCAACTTGTTTTTTTAAGACTGCTCATGACAGAGGTCTAAAAGCTTTGATTCTGTAGATGAAGCCCTGTTTTATTGATAAAAAATAAGCCTTAATATTTTTTCCTTTGCTTTATCTCTTTTTACATGGGCAGCTGATAAATTCCAGAATTCCTACACGATGTCCTAATGGAATAGCAGGTTGAGCTGCCAGCAGTGTCAGTATTACAAGATAAAAACATAATGCCATGAATCTATATATCAAATGTTGTGTTGCAAATGAAACACTATCTAGTTCATGTAAAATCAGCTTCTCAGCCCTATCTTTGAAAGCTTTTTTCTTTAATTCAGCAATGTTGACAAATGGCTTAGGGAACCCACTTCTTCCCCCTTGAGTTTACATGAACAAATTCTTTCAGCATTGTTTTATGAGAGAGATATTGAGTCGTTGGTTACAAAGAGGAAAAATCTAATTAAACTTTAATAGTGTCACTGTGACTCATAGAAGATAGCCTTGTGTCTGACATATCCTGAATCCACAAGAATGAACTAAAGATTGGTAATTTCAAAGGTCAAGAGGATTACAAGGTCAGGGGCTCTGAATGCTTTCTGATCACTAAGAGAATTACTAAAGATTACAAATTTATTGTAGATTATTAAGCCATATCCTCTGACTCTAAAAGTTGATTGTGTATGGTGTCACTTACAGTCTTGTAGACATGCTAATGTTCTAGGAGAATTCTAATGCACCATCCTTTAGAGAAATATACCACTAGGTCTGCCTAATTCAGTGTATTACACCATGATTTGGATTTACAGCTTGTTTTTTTTTTTATCCCTTTAAATTCACAGAACAAAATGACAATAAAAATCCCTGCCTACAAAGTTAAGATAGCTTGCAAATGAAAGAGTTACAGTTCTGCTCCTCTAACCTTGCTCTATATTTCATAATATTTTTTTTCCCCTAAACAGACTTTGACTTACAGATAAGGTTCATGACTTAACAATCGCCCGACTTGAAAAATATCCTTCACAAGAGAATGACAACAAAAGTAAAACCTGTCACTGAAAGTAATAAAAAGATTAGGGAAAAGAAGCGTCCAGATGTGGCGGTGTGGGGAGTTGGGGAAAAGGTTTACAAAGGAGGCTTTTGGTCTTTCCAATTTATTGTGAGGTTAGAAAGAGTTAAACAATGAACGCTAAACCTTACAAAATAAAAATGCTAAAGAGTAGCTCAATTTACCACAATAAGAATGAAAGCATAAGAACTGGATAAAGCAAGCACAGCAGTAAGTGTCAAAGTAAAAAGAAGACCGTGAGAATTTAAGGAAAATCAGAGCTAGTTATGCTAACGTCAGGTAGGTGTTTCTCTTTATCAACTCCTCACTGCGACCTTAAGCAACCTTAACGTTTGTACCCTCATAATATGCTGAAATTAAAAAAAGAAAAGAAAAAAAAACTGAGATATCTAAATATAATAAAAATATTAAATTTCAGCTAAATTATATTATAGCCCTAATCTATTGGTGTTTTTTATAAATTGGTTCTTCTGGAACCTAAATACTCGTGTGAAAATTTTAGTCTTACAAAAACACAATAGTTCTTCAACTTTGGGGGTGAAAGTTGAAAAGTTGTATGATTAATTCATTATTACTTTTTTTTTTTTTTTTTAAGAGACAGGGTCTTACTCTGTCCCTAGGTTGGAATGCTCTGATTATCTTTTTTAAAATTTAGACTAAATCACTTCTGATACAATAAATCTCTCTATTCAAAGGCCTTTAAAAGATGAAAGCCTGACACTGAATTGACACTAGCACCCCCCAAAATAAAAAGAATTGTAAGATTTGAACACATACACACACAAAAAAAAATCCCATTGAGTCATCTAAGTCTGTTGTTGTATTTCCATAGATCTTAACCTTTTTTAAGCTATGGATTACTTTCAGAGTGTGATGAAATCATATACTCTTCTTTCTGAAAATACTAACTAGGCTCACAAACATATATAAACTCCTAATTCCTATTCTATATCAATACTTTCTGCAGCATCTGTGGTTTGTCTTCTGGCCTTTGCTAGTCTTATTTTAGTGAGTAACATTTTATTATATATGTAGCAATCCTTTCTCTTGACAGACATCTATTTGCTGTAAGTAATTTATTACTCTGAGGATAAATATGTCTACATATAAACTAAACTCATCTCTCCAGGTTTGCAATCTTCAGCAACACAGAACAATTCGCTTCCACCTTATGGTCATTTTTGTATTAGAAAATAAAACTGTGCTCTATGTACTTGCTTCTCTATACCAAATTCTTCCCATATTTCAACCAGTTAAAATTACATTTCCTAGAAAAGAAAGATGTAGATATTTAAATTGGCATTCATTACCTTTCAAATCCTAGATAAAATTAATATTTCTAATCTAGTTTGCAATTATGGCTCACTCTATACATTCTATTTCAGACAAATTGGCCTCTATATGCTGTAAACTTTCCTATACTTATAATTATGTCCCTACCCATGCTTAGAATTAACATTCCTTCCCTACCACTTCAAGTCGTACCCATTATTCATAGTAATGATAATGCATATTCAGTGTTATATGTGTGAAATATCTCAAGTTTTACATGTGTTATGTTATTTAGTCTTACAATACATTCTCTGGATAATATTATTACCAATTCCACAAACAGGGAGTGTGTTTAGGTATACAAAGTTATGAGTCTGAGATCAAACCCACACAATTTCACTACTGTACTAGCTTTCAACTCCCATTCATATGCTACCTCATGAAACACATTTTTCTCTTTTCACTCTCTTTCTTTGTGGACAATAATCAAGATCAGGAGATCTCAAACTGAGCTCAACCTAGAGGATGCCATAGGAAGACTCATCCACAATTTTAACACAATATTGCTGTATGGAGTACTCATAGATTCAATGTGGAAAAGTCAGCCAAGATTTTAGAACTTAGGGTTTTCTAATCATATATCAGAAATAGGAGAACTAGGTATACAAAGGATTGAGAAGTAAGATTCAACAACTACAAAAGAATCATAATAAAACAAATGTGTAAAGAAGAGCTTCTCAAAAAACAGTTTATAGAAAACCATTTTATTTCTGGATCAGCATGCTCAAAAAGGAGCAAATAAAAATGAAAGGTAAGATTAGACAAAAAGTAAAACAAGTAAATTACCTGCTTTGTATTGTTGACTGGCATCTATTAATAGGTTGGGCATTAATTAAAAGCATTTCTAATAAATTATAATTCTGTGATATTGAAAAGAACAGTCCTATATATATGATGAATACTTAGTATGCATGTGTATAACTAGTAAAATAATGAACATGTGAAGTGGATTCAACATAGGCTAGGGACACTTGGATGATCCTATAAAAGCAAACCATAGCTATTATTTTTATTAATTCTTTGTTATTAATGTTTCCTTTGAGCATGAACATATAGATTTCCTGCCTTCAGGAAAGCAGAGTTCAGACAAAATAGTTAATTTAAATTATAATGAGAGAAAAGAAAATCATGAATCTTCTTTAAAATTTCTAAACTAAAAAGAACTTTGTGCAGGCTTCCTACTTTACAATATGCGCTTTGAAAAATAGATGAACTGTAATGATATCAGCAAAAAATGATGGGATAAGGATCTCCACCAGCCCATCTTTCCATATAAACATTAAGAATATGAAGAAAATAGTCAAAATCACCTTTGTCAGAACTCTGGAAAATAGTTAATGGTTTACAGCAACTAAACAAACTCTGAGTCAATAAAGAAGATAAACCTTACCCACATAGTATTTAATACTATGAAACAAATATAGCTAATAATTAATTGTAACTTAATGAAAACAAGAATAATTTCTTGTAATTTGTTAACCCACTTGTGATTGAGGTTTGTTTCTTATTGTTAGTTCTTGCAGAAAGAAAAGAATCTTTCATAATTTTTGGCCAAACTCTCTTATAAACAAGTCATGATACAGTCAGTTTGCTCAGGTAGAAGATATGGGAAATGTAGTATCTAATACTAAGTAGATGGAAAATGTAAAGCCTCAGTGACAAGAGGAGGTTTCAGTTCATCTGATTCAACCAATATTCCAAGCTACATGAATCCCAAGTTCTCCACTTCATTGAAATATGAAGGAAGAAAAAAGTTGTTTTTAAGTTATTATCGCATATCCTGTATAGATCAATGGGTGATAAAGTCACAGGGAAGAACTTGCTTCATAATTTCTTAAAATGCAAATTAGAGAGTAGTTTATTTATTAAAACTATTGCCAATATGATATAAATTAGGATTCTCTTATTCCCATGAACTTAATTTTTATTACATCCATGTCAATATTATTTGTGATTATTATTCTGAACTAATGTTTTTTAAAACAAGTTCCAAATACACTTTAATTTCCATCTTTTTGTTCTTGAAACTCAGGTGCATATAATTGAATTAAAAATATTTCTTGGTTAGTGATGTACTACGCTTTTATAATACTTATTTGTATTTTTTTCTTTGTTTATAATGAAACTCATGAACTTATTGCCCAAAATGAGAACAAGAACAGGGATAATAAAGCTACTTTTGGGCACCTTCTATATTATTCCCTCTTTTATCTCACCACTTAGGGTAAACATTATTCTAAATTTTGAAATTTTTGGTTTCTTTCTTACTTTTTATCACATGTATAAACCAAAAGTGTATATATATTTTAAATGTATAATAAAGTATTATGTCTCATGTAACAGTGTGACTAGATTTTATTTTTAATTCATATTATATTACTAAGATTTATTTCATATTATTGCAAGCAGCTATGGTTCATTCATTTTTACTATTGTGAAATCATTTGAGTAAAATACTGCATTATTAATTTATTTTTATTTCTTATTTTTAATTATTAGTATTATGGGTACATAAATAGTTGTATATCTTTATAGGGTATATGTTATGTTTTGATACAGCCATATGATGCAAATTAATCAAATTGGTAATTGGGGTATTTGTCACCTCAGACATTTATGATTTCTTTGTGTTAGGAACATTCAAATTCCACTTGTTTAGGTATTTTAAAGTGTACCCTAACTTACTGTTGGTTATAGTCACTTTGTTGTGCTATCAGCCATGCTGTTTTGGTCACTACGGTATAGAAGTTAGGTAATGAGATTCCTCCAGTTTTGTTGCTCAGGATAGCATTGGCTATTCTGGGTCTTTTGTGGTTCCATATAAATCTTAGGATTAGTTTTTCTATTTCTGTGAAGAATGTCATTGATATTTTGATGAAGATTGCATTTAATCCGCAGACTGCTTTGGGTAGTATGGACATTTTAAAAGTACTAATTCTCCCAATCCAGGAGCATGGAATATCTTTCTATTTTTTTTGTGTGTGTACTCTTCAACTTCTTTCATCAATATTTTATAGTTTTCATTATAGACATCTTGCACTTCTTTGATTAACTTTATTCTTAGGTATTTTACTTTATTTGTAGCTATTGTAAATGGGATTCATTTTGGGGTTTCTTTTTCAGACTGTTTACCGTTGTCATAAAGAAATGCTACTAATTTTTTTATGTTGATTTTGTATCCTGCAACTTTACTGAATTTTTTAATCAGTTCTAATAGTTTTTTGTGTGGAGACTTTAGGATTATCTAGATATAAGATCTTATCGTTTGCAAAGATAATTTTATTTCTTCTTTTCCAATTTTGTTGCCCTTTATTTCTTTCTCAAATCTGATTACTCTAGTTAAAACTTTCAGTACTGTATTGAATTACATCAGTGAAAGTGGTTATCCTTGTCTTGTTCCAGATCTTAGAGGAAAGGGTTTCAGTTTTTCTCCATTCAGTATGGTACTTGCTGTGAGTCTGTCATATATGGCTTTTATCATGTTGAGATAAGTTCCTTCTGTACCCAGTTTCTTGAGTTTTTATCATAAAGGGATGTTAAATTTTAATGAATGCCTTTTCTGCATCAATTCAAATGAATATATGGTTTCTGTCCTTTGTTCTCTTAAAATCATATATCACATTGACTTACATATGTTGAACCATCCTTGTATCCCTGGGATGAATCCCACTTGATCATTATGAGTAATCTTTTTAATGTGTTGTTTGATTTGCTTGCTAGTATTTTGTTGAGGATTTTTACATCTATGTTCATCAGAGGTACTGGCATATAGGTTCCTTTCTTGTTGTGTCTTTCTCTGGTTTGGATATTAGGGTGATACAGGCATCTTAGAATGAGTTTAGGAGTATCCTTTCCTCCTCAATTTTTGGAACAGTTTAAATAGGATTAGTATTATTTCTTCTTTGAATGCTTGATAGATTTCATCAGTGAAACCATCAGGTCCTAGGCTTTTCTTTGATGGGAAAATTTGTACTATTGCTTCTATGTTATGTTATTGGTTTATTCAGCTTTTGTATTTATTCCTGGTTTAATATTGGTAGGTTGTATGTGTGGGGGAATTTATCCATTTCTTCTAAGTTTTCCAATTTCTTGGCATATAGTTGCTCATAGTAGTCTCTAATTATCCTTAGAATTTCTGCAGTGTCATTTATTATATCTTCTTTTTTCTCTCTGATTTTATTCATTTGGGTCTTTTTTCTTCTTAGTTGGTATTGCTAAAAGTCTCTCTCTACTTTGTTTATCTTTTCAAAAAAACAACTTTTTGTTTTGTTTATCTTTTATTTTGGAAGGGTTCACTTTGTTTCTGCTCTGATCTTTCTTATTTCTTTTCTTCTAGCAATTTTGGGTTTGGTTTGCTCTTGTTTTTCTAGTTCTTTGAGATGAATCATTAGGTTGTTAATTTGAAGGTTTTCTACTCTCTTGATGTAAGTACTTTTACTGTATCCCATAAATATTAAAATGTTGTTTTCATTTTCATTTGTTTTAATAATTTTTTAAATTTCCTTCTTAATCTCTTCATTGACCACCGGTCCTTGAGGAACATATTGCTTAATTTCCATATGTCTGTCTTATTTCCAATGTTCCTCTTGTTATTGATTTCTAGTTTTATTCCATTGTGGTCAGAGAAAATACGAGGTATGATTTGTTTTTTTTTTAGACTTTTTTGTGGCCTAATATATGGTCTATCCTTGAGAATAATCAATGACCTGAGAAAGAGAATGTGAATTCTGAAGCAGTTGAATAAAATGTTCTGTAAATATCTATCAGGTCCATTTGGTCTACAGTGTAGAGTAGGTCCAGTGTTTCATTGTTGATTTTCTGTCTGGATGATATGTCCAATGCTGAAAGAGGAGTATTGAGGTCTCCAACAATTATTATATTAGGGTCTATCTTTCTCTTTAGCACCAGTAATATTTACTTTATTCATATCGGTACTCAAGTATTAGGTGCAAAAATATTTAGAATTGTTATATTTTCTTGTTGAATTGACCTTTTTATCATTATATAATGACCTTCTTTGTCTCTTTTTGCAGTTTTGTCTTGAACTGTATTTTTTTTCTGATAGAAGCATAGTGACTCTTGCTCTTTTTGAAGGTTTCCATTTGTATGGAATATCTTTTTCCATCCTTTATTTTCATTGTGTGCACATTTTTATAGGTGAAGTGGGCTTCTTGTAGACATGATATAGTTAGCTCTCATTTCTTTTTTAAACACATTCAGCCACTTTATGCATTTTGATTGGAGATGTTAGCTCATTCACATTCAATGTTACTATTGATAGATATGGACTTACTATTGCCATTTTGTTATTTGATTTCTGGTTGTTTCTTGGTTCTCTCCTTCTCTTTTACTTCCTTCCTGTATTCCTTTGTTAAAAGTGATTTTCTCTTGTATGTTTTAATTTCTTGTTTTTCATTTTTTTTGTGGGTGTGTTGTAGGATTTTTTTTCTTACAAAAGTTTTACTAATGTGTTAATATTTCAGTAAAGTTATTGCAACGGGGTTAAAAAGCAGACAGACACACTATTACAGGCTTTAAAGTAAAAAAAAAGAATTTTTACACAATTAGCCAATATTACACAAACCTATGGGATTTATTGAGTAACTAACAGATCGATAAAAAGAAATTAAACTTGGGGGCCAAACCTATCTTGAAGGCTGTTTAGCTTGTTTAACAGCATATACCATTTTCTTATGCATGGAAGCTCATGATGAGAATGTTCTGAAGAAAGTCTCCAAATACATTCAAGAGCAGAATGAGAAGATACATGCTCCTCAAGGCCTCCTCTTGTAGAATTTTTGATACGAGGTTCCCATGAGGCTTACAAAAAAATTTTATAATCAATTATTTAAAAATATAAATATTCTGGTAACAAACATAAAAAAGCAAAGAGAACTGTAACAGAAATTCTACCCTTTAACTACATCTCCCCTCTGTTTCCTAACTTTTTGTTGTTTCCATCTATACATTTTTTATACTACTTTCTCTCAAAAAGTTGTCATAGTTATTTTTGATAGGTTTGCCTTTTAATCTATTTAAGATATAAGTGGTTTATATAAAACAATTGCAGAAATAGAGTATTCTGTATTTATGTCTTTATTATTACCAGTGAGTTGTATACCTTCAGAATATTTCTTTTTTTTTCTTTTTTTATTACAGCATATTGTGGGGATACAAATATTACAGTTACGTATATTGCCCATGGCCCCCTCCCCCCTCGAGGCAGAGCATCAAGCGTGATCATTCCCCAAACGTTGCACATCTCGCTCATTATGTTTGTATATACCCATCCCTTCCTCCCCCCTCCCACTCGCCTGACACCCGATAAATGCTATTCCTATATGTCCACTTAGGTGTTGATCCATTAATACCAATTTGCTGGTGAGTACATGTGGTACTTGTTTTTCCATTCCTGAGATACTTCACTTAGTAGAATGGGTTCCAGCTGTATCCAGGTAAATACAAGAGCTGCTATATCACCATTGTTTCTTAAAACTGAATAGTACTCCATGGTACATATACCACATTTTGTTAATACATTCATGTATTGATGGGCACCTGGGTTGTTTCCACAAATTTGCAATAGTGAACTGTGCTGCTATAAATATT
>VBSM01002608.1:43861551-43879869 GCA_008086735.1 Cheirogaleus medius
GAGTAGACTGCACTCTCCACAGCTTCTTGCCCACACTGCTTGCCTGAGTGGGGCCCAACCCTCTCTGTTCACAAGCCCACAGCTGGTGCCATTTTGAGAGTTTAACATTGGGCTGTGCCACACCCTCAGGCCAAGTTCAAGGTAAGGACAGGAAAGACCAAGCTCTCCTAAGCACACTTAGGACCATACCCATTGCCCTACTACAAGCAGCTGTGGGACTGCAGACTATTATAGCACACCCCACCCATCACAGCTGCCAGCAACACCGATATGGACCCTTTGGGTGCCAGTGAGTTGCTCCATCACTGCTACTGTCATCGCTCACATCATACCAGCTGCCCAGGGGCTTGAGAAACTTTCCATACACCTGATCATTTCTCCCATTACTAGCTTCTGAGCAAGCCACCTGGAGGCCCAAAAATTAGCCCTCCAAGACCCACTAACATTGGTGCCAATGTAAGCTGCTATGGGTCCTAGAAACAGGCACACTTGTCCCATCACTGCCACCACTAGGGCCCAAAGAATGGCTCGGTTGACATCCAAGTCTCCTGCAAAACTTCACCACAGCTTCTACTAACGACTGTACCTCAAGTCACCATGAAAATCACAGCTATCACTGACCCTGTGCACTGCTGAAGAAATCATATAATATATGTGATATATGATATATAAGGTTCAGGATACCTTAGTTCTCTTCCACCTTGTACTTTCTGAAAAGTAGTACAGGTTTTTTATACAGTGGTAGCAATCTTTCAAGCAAACAATCACCGATGCAAAGTGCTTACCAAGCCTCAGCTTGTGCTATTTTTGCTTATACCTATTGGCCAAATCAAGTCAGAGCCACGTGAGTGACTTGGTGAGAGTCAAGGCCATGTGAGTTAGCAGATTCTAAGAGATATGATACATTAGTGAACACTAATGACATAATCCACCTTATTTTATCAAAAATATCTGGACAATGTGCAATAATATTTTCATTATGTTTTTTATCTAAATTTTCTACCTTAATTACCTTACCTACAATGAGATACTAGCTCTATAATAAAAATCATGTTAAACAATAATGAAAAATATTTTTCCTATACAATCATGTTGTTTGTAAAGCTGAAAAAATTTACACTTTAGAAAATTATAATTTAATTTATGACTTGTCAGGACAATAAAGGCAAATTTTCAATATGGGCTAATAATATTTAATAATGTTCATATTTATTTTTTGCTTTCTTCACCTATATGCTACAGTAGTGTGCTAACCAATGCCAAGGAATTGGGTTATTAATAGAAAATCTATTTAATTTTCAATTTTGCTTAAATAATGTATTTATAAAGAAGAATCGGCTCAGATATTTAGGAAAATTCATGCTTGACCATGATTAGTATTCAGTACTTATACTTACTTGATATGTTTCAAAATATAATTCACGCCATCATTCAAGTTTACTTTATTTTCTGTCTTTCAAGAACAGTATTTCTCCATTAAACACTCCCCAAGAAACCCACCATGCACAACAATTTTAAAAGATCACATCGCCAATGTGTTCTAACATTTTTATAGCAACTCGATTGGCTTCAACTAGAAAAGTGTCTTTTTTTAAAAAATGAAATAACAAATAACATAAAATCTTTATACTTTCAAGTGATTACAGGAAAAGTAGCTAGCATAATGTTTGTGTACTCTTCTGTATCTTCTCATAATGCAAATTTCTCTAGCTGTGTGAAAATCTGATAAATTAGCAAATCTTTTTTGTAGGTTTGGCAAATAAAATGCAATGATTCCCCTTTTCTTTTCCATTCAAAATGTAGATAATTTTTTAAGTCACTTAAACTTTATTATGGTTATTTCATCATTCCTATTGACATTTATAAAGTCACTTTTTGTTTAAAAATATCATTTCCATCTCTTCCTCCAAGCTCTTGTTAAGACAAAGTTAGCATAACTGATAGGTAGCAGACAATCAACATGCGAGTCTATGGATAAAAAGATGAAATAGAAAGTTTCTTGACGTCTGATACCTGTGCTTACTTATCAGTTATAATTACAAAACTTCCACAATTTTACTTGATCCGTGTCTTTCCTTACAGAGATACCGACTAGATAGGATACTATAAATCAGGGGAGAGATGAGAAGAATAAATAATTTGTGATTTAACCTTTTTGCACAATGTGTGCACATGGTAATTGATAAGAAAATATATCATTTTCTGATGCATGGATATGAGGGGAATGTGCTTCTTAATTATGTATTTATCTTTTAATATGTGAATGTATGCAGGCATACATGCTGAAAAGAGGGGAAAGAAGGGAGCAAATTATAAATATAGTATGCCAATATCCTTTTTGAGTTAATGAAGAACATATGGACACATGATCAGTCTTATGGCCTGAAATTACGTTAGAAGTTTCAGTGGTTATCATACGCAGAGACTTGTTTTACTGTATCATTTGTTAAGAAAAAAAATAAGCCTAAGGGAAAATAATGATTGACAATAAAACAGGATACAGGTTATATGGCTTATACAGGAATAGTGTCTGCTTACAAGCATGTTCTTACTCATTCTAGACAGTATATACTGCACATGATGTGGGAAAAGTAAATCTCTGAACTCTTGCCAACAGTCAGGAATGGGGATGATATTACATACAATTTATCATGGATTATATTATTGTTCCTAATAGGAAATTTATCTTCAGGATGACCCTATTCAGGGATTTAACCTTCCTGAAAAAATTTAAAAGGTAGACAATCCCTCTTCCCAACACTGCAACACACAAGAAAACTCACGGTGGAACCAAATGCTCAGATTTAGTGGAGAGAGAGGGAGAGGGTAGAAAGTAAAGTAGGCAGACAGTAGTGAAGCAAAATATCTCTTTTTATAGTCCTTTGGGTACTTGCATCAGCTTTGAGAAAGACTATACAAAATGAGATACATACATACCTTATAACCAAGGGATTGCAGTTCAAGATGGAGGAAAGAGCACAGCTATTTTCCTAGTAAAATATCTAGCACGATCATGCAGGAGAAGAACAGAAAGAAGGAGGAGGAGGAGGAGGACATTGCAGTGCTGAGGAAACATCGAGAAAACAGGGTATTTTCACGGATCTGTGAAAGACCCAAAGAAGATGGGATAATATCCGTAAGTCAGAGCAGAAGAAACTCAATACACAATATTCAATAATATTCAATAAAGATAGCTACAACAAAGGTGGAAACTAGTGAGTTTTGACAGAGCCCACAGAAACCAGAACCAAATTCAAGCTTGGAGGAGGCAGAGAGGAGAGCAGGAGAGGACTGTGAGGCAGGAATCAGGGACAGAAATTGTAAAGCTGTCTGAAGAACAGTTGGCTTGCTCAAAACCTTCCCTTCCTCCAAGAAATAAAGGGTGCAACATTTGCCTGTGAAATATTTGCTTTGGGGAGGACATGTGGTATGAGTTTTAGACCAGGATGAAAAGAAGGGCAGATTCTAATATTAATATTACTGTGGAGCAATGTCTAGAGCCCAGGCGTGAAAAAACCAAATATCTATCCACAGAAGAAAGAAAGAAAAAAAAAAGATTATAATTACTTAAGGCCAAGTAATTAAGAAATCATTGTTTTCTTTGTCTTTACTTTAAGATTTCTGTTCTCAATCTAAAGAAAGATTGACTCTATTTTGAAAGTAATTCTTTTTCCTTTATGGCAAGCAAGACAGTTTAGTTTACACAGTGGTCCCTGAATAACTTCCTGCCAGAAAGGCATTGGTATTGGGTCTATTTATGCTTCCAAGGCTAATGATGAGATATAGATAATAAAATTAAGTGGATAAAGGAATCATGAATTGAAATTAATTTTCTGGATTATAAATTGATCTTCTTTACTTTAAATAATCTATTTCATATTTGTTAATCCTTCTGCTTAATTCTGTCTGGAGTGGGAAATACTGGGCGTGGGTGAGTCAAGCTAAAGGGAAGGCAGGAGATTCTGAACAGGCAGGTTAGGAAGTTTTAACAGCTTGTATATAATACTGGAAATTCTTATAACAGAAGGTATATCATTTTTAAAGGCAAGTATGAGTGATCCTGCCTATCTATTATATTTGTTTCCCCTCATCAGCATGAATAATCAAAGCTGACTAAATAAGAATGTTTATATTACTTAGAATATGTTATTTTAAAGACATAAATGTTGCTAATTAGAAGAAATGATAACAAAAATCATACAACTTTTCACTTCTACATCTTTCTGTACAAGTAACTGAAACAATATATAAGGAATGATAGAGGTAAAGTCCAAAGACCCCTGGTTGACTCTATCCTGTCCAAATTTGCTAGAAAATTGCCAACTATCAGCTTTCCTTTATACTGAGTTGATGTAGTAAGATTATGTTATGACTTCTCCATCCATTTATTAATTATGTTATGATTACTTTAACATATTTGATGAGATGTAATTTGGATACTATAAAACCAACTCATTTAAAGTATATAATTCATTTGTTTTGCTATACTCACAGAGTTGCGCGACCATTGACAAAATATGTCTAGAAAATTTTTATCATCACCCACGGCAAAAAAAAGAAAACAAAACTGTTACTGATAGCAGTCATCCTCATCCTAGTTCACTCCCCAGCCCAACGTTTACTCTCTGTGTCTATAGATTTGTGTATTCTGGACATGTTATGCAAATGAAATCAAAGAATATAACCTCTACTTGGGCTGGTTACTTTCATTTATCATAGTGTATTCAAGTTTCTTCCATGTTGAGGTATGTATCAGAACTTTCTTCATGTTTATTGCTAAATAATGTACCACAATGTGTTTATCCGCTTACCAGTTTATGGACATTTCAGTTGTTTTTCCTTTTTACTATTATAGATAACTGTGGATATCAACATTAGTGTACAAGTTTTGTGTGTGTATGTGCTTTCAATTTTCAGGGGAATACACCTAAGAGTTGAATTTCTGGGTCATACGGTAACTCTGTGGTTAACATCTTGTATTGCCAGCTGAATGGACTGTAAAACAACTGCACCATTTTTCATTCCAATTCCCCCACATCCTCCCCAACATTTGTTATTATCTGTCCTTTTGATTATAGTAACTCTAGTGATGTGTATTTCCATAATAGCCAGTAATGTTGACCATTTTAACTGCTCAGCAGCACATCATTTTACTGAGTCGATTCTTTCCTTCTCCTATATAAATTTTCTTCTAACAGTTCTCTGTGTTTCCCATTATACTCTTATCATACTCTTATCTGAACTGCTACCCTTTTCACCCCCATTCTATTATCAACATGTCAGTGAAACTGGTCAGTTCATGCCAATCCTCCACCCACAGTGGCTATACATATTATTAAAAGAAAAAAGCCACATCTTACAATGGCCTACAAAATCGTTCACAGTCTGCCCCCATTAGCACTGTGACTGTGTCTCCTAGTCTATTTCTTTTTACTCAGATAACTCTAGCCTTGCTAGTCTTCTTTTCTGTTTTTCAAAAACTCCCAAAGTGTCCCTGTCTTAAGGCTTTTGCTTCAGATTTTATTTCTGTCTTTCTCTCAGATGTTCTTAAAAGATGAAAACTAAAATTCATCATTGGTTTTAGCAAATTAGAGGGTACTGGGGACCTTGTCAAATGCAGTTTCTATGGAATAGTAGAAAAGAAAGCTTGACTGAAGATAGAGGAAGGAAATTGGAAATTTTAGGTGTAGCAAACTCTTTCATAAGTTGTATTGTAAAGGAGAGCAAAAAATGGAACAAGAAACGCAAGCATAATGGGGTTAACAGACTTATTATGACTTACAAAATTGAGCATTTAAAAAAGTTTATATAATGACACAAAAATCAAACAAAAATGAGACTAGAAATATTTTAATTTTTTTGCTAAAAATACTGAAAGTCTTAGTGGATATTTAAATTTTGTTTGTTTTACTCCACACAGCATCATTTCTCTCTTTTCATGATATCATAGTGTTTTCCTCTTTTGATGTCTAACTTACTAATAAAGCAGTGAAAAATGACCTTTTTCCTTCTTCAGAAGGAATACTAAGACTATACTTTCAGGGATCATTTCTATAGTCCGTTACCAGAAGGAATACTGATTTTTTTTCTGAAACACACCGTCTGAATGTTAATTCAAAGTATCACGTCCCAGCTGAGTCTCAAAGAAAGAAAGAAAGAATGAATGAAAGAACAAAAGAATGAAAGAAAGAAAGAGAAAGAGAAAAAAGTTTTAAAATTCTAAGAATCAGTAACCAGGCCATTGAAATAAATTTTTCTGAACATATAAAATGGAAGCCATCAATGTATTTTGCAATTCTTTCAGACTCCAGACTAATATTGATTTCTTTATTGATTTTCTTAATATTTTCTGGGGAGTATTATTATAAGGTTATATGTACATGCTAAGGTCTGGCATTTTAATACCTTTCTTTGGAGAAAAAAGTTCATGAACATTTTTGTTTAAAAGAAATGCTAAATACTTGCATTTTATCTTCAAAATAAACAGATAACTCAAAAGTTGTCTGCTTTTGTGCATTGCATCTGACTTGTCTCCTCAAGTTTAGTTTCTCAGTGTCATTTTATAAGAGGTAAGAATCTCTAGATTACTTATCTCTTTATAAGATGCTACAGTGAGATCTTCTAGGTACATTCCCCTCTATTGAAACTTGATCATGATGTGCTAAAATTGTCAACAAAGTAATTTCATCATACAGCACCATACATTTTTTATAACAATTCCTTTTAGACCTATTAGCAACAGGTCCATCTGAAAACTGTTCTGAAGAAATGTGTTAGACTAAGAACAAGATAGCAGCAAAGAGTCCTTCCCTTCACACTTCTATTCTCTGTATCTTCTCGAGCTTGAAGAAAATTAGCAATGGCAAACGAAAAGCCAAGGAATGGGCTGTCATGTTCTATTTCTAAAAATATCTCCTTGGCACTAACATTTTCTAGCTCTTTTAAAAATATATTTCTCACCTCACCATTGTTTCAAGATTATGTAATAGCAAAAACATTTGTGAATATGAAAAACAACAAAGACCTTTCAAAGACCAGTGTATTGAATGTGATTAATTCACTATATTATAATTTTTAATGAAAAATCTGATTTAAGGCAGCATTTTAGTGAGCAAATGCATAATGTTTAGGTAAAAGTAACTTTTCCTCAAATATAAGAAGCTTAATTTTACAAAATGTCATTTTTATAAGAGTCAACATACAAATGCTTATTAAAAAACGGTGCCTCTTATGTAAATTACAATAATATGTTCTTTAATTTTCAACATTTACAATCAGCTAATCACAAAACACTCAATATTTAATTATCATTATAGAGCAAAATGTAAATATAAAAATTTCAATAAGATAAAAGTAAAAAGTTCACTGGAAAAACTTGCAATGTGGAAGAAAGAAGAATAAGAAATAGAAATGGGAGTAACATCTTCAATAAAGTACAGATAACAGGCTAACATTGACCAGTCATGACAGAGATGTATCAACAGTATTTAGTGTTATGGAGGTGATTAATTGAAGAACTAAAAAAAAAGTTAGTAAAAGAGGTTGCCTCTGGTGATGTGGATGAGTGTTCAAAAGATAGGATGTTAATTTTAAGCTTTCTTGTATTAGTTTAACTATATGAGGGAGCTGATTTAATTAAATCATTAGCTATATAGGAGACAACATTTTCATGTGGCATATTTCACATGAGCAGTTTCTGGCACAAGTAGGCCTTCAATACATATGTTTTGAGCAAAATAATTCTGTAAAGTTTTTATTATTTAATATTAGCAGTAGATTTTAAACCTGCACAGTTACTACTTGTAAGCCCTTGGACATGTTGCTGAAATTCTCATTTAGGTATTGTCTATGGGTCATTTTGTTGTAACAGCAGAGTTGAATACTTGTGACAGAGAAAATTGGCTTACAAACTCTAAAATATTTGGTATTTTACAAAACCAGAACAATTTTTCTATTTAAGAAAAACTATATATAGTGTATGTATTTTTAAAAAAGGTTTTCTGACCTCTGTCTTATAGAAAGATAAAAAATGCGACAGAAGAGTTCATATCTCTCCAGGCAGTAGGAGCAGAGCAGCTATGGACCTTGCAGAGTTGCTCTAATTGAGAGATGTTAATCTCTCACAGATCAGGCTTAGGGTGGACGACAGGATCTCAAGCTATACAGTATCCAAATTAGCACACTCACTTCTCTCTGCAGTTAGAGCAAAGTTTCAGGTCTTATGAAAATGTGGTTGCATAGAACCAGAGGAGTGGGGAGGACCCTACCTAACCAACCTGCAATTTGCAGGTTCCTCAGAAGTAAAAATGCGTGGTGAAGAGTTTGGGGGCTCTCTCGTGGTTCCGCCTGATCTGGGGGTTTTCATCATTATCTAGGTTTAGAACCTGGAATGCTTGGAACAGTTGCATGGAAAATGAGGTAATCATTGAGAAAGATTTGGGATTGTGTGTTTGAAAACAACCTTCTGATTTTGAAGAAGTTATATAGAAGCAATAGAAAATAATGAGTAAAATAAATAGATTAGTGCTAAGTGAATAAATGGTGAACTAATCCAAACATTGCAAAAAAAATAAATAAATAAATAAGGTGCCCCTCCTTATTGGTAAAAGCCCAAAGCATTTGGAAATTTGGGTGTAAAATAAATGTACATATGGACTTGTAGATTTTCTGCAGCTGGAAGGAAGGAGCTGCAATGACCAAAACAAAGCTCTACCTCTAAGAGAAGTTGGAGATGCAAATATGTTTTAATCAGCCCGGCAAAAGAATACAACCTTTATCTCAGTTGGACTAATTGGAAAGTAACTGAGCTCATGATGTAAAGAAAGGAATACCAAATTTGGGGATATTAAAAGTTGTATTCCAGCAAACTAGCAGGCTGATTCTTGGTGGATGAATTATGGAAAACACAATGTGTTTAGGTGCATCATGACTATCGGAGAACTCAGAAGAGAATGATTTTTCAAGTATCTTCCATTCTAAAATTCAGCATATTAGATTTATTAAAAGAATGAAGTGTTTTACAAAGTGATCCTGGCCCTGAGTAACCTCCTATCTCACCCTTCCTCACTCACTCCCATTTCCCCTCATTTTCTCAGCCTAAATCGTTTTTTTTTTTTTACTGTTCTCTCTTTTTTTTCCTTTTATTTCATCATATAATGGGGGTACAAATATTGTTAGGGTTACATACATTTCCCCTGCCACCCCTCCCCCACCCAATGTGCCAGAGCTTCAAGCGTCTCAGAGCTATCTCGTACCGTTCTGTGCATCCTTCTATCGTGACACATAGGAAGTATGCTGAGCTGGCATTATTAATTTACTTATTTTGGAGACTTCCAATCTTCTCTGAGTCAAATGTTAATATAGTCATGACACAGTAGTTGCTTAATAGTTGTTAGTTACATATATGGATCAATTAATTAACCTACGAAACAACAATAACAACAAAACCTACCCCGAAGTCATCCCTTCGTGTATTCATTCATTATATATTCTTCTATTTAACTGTGTTTTTCATGGTGTTTGAAACTAAAGGAGGAACAAAAGTAGCTACAATCATATTCCCTTTTTATGGAACTTGATCATTTCCAAAGTGCTTAAACACATGATATTATATTTGATCCTCACACCAGCCATAAAAGGAATTATCATCCCCTCTTTTAAAGATGTGCGAACTGTAAACTAGTGAAGCCAAATGACTTGCCCAAGGTCACAGTACTGGAAAGTGCTCACACTGGGACTTATGCCAAGGTCTTTTGATTTTCTTCCAAGACTCTTTCCATTATGTGTGGAAATGTGCCAACCTGAACTGAATACTGTGAGAGAGAATGCTTGTAGCTGGATAATTTGTATTTGCAATTTGAGATTCACTTGTAGTTTAATAACATTGCATGATTGCTGGAGAGAAAGAACATGGTAAAGTGGGTAGGTCCTACAGGAGAAGGGAAGACTTAATAACTGTGACTCCAGGGGGCACAGTTCTTATGCTGAAACTCTCATTTCCCTGGATGATAACATTAGAAGTTTATTCAGCTGAGAAGGTGATGGCCTTAGGATGCTTTGCTAAAAGGATACTTTGAGTTTTATTCACTTCATCACATAATTAATACTTCATTCTGAAATCAAGTATGAAGCTTTGAAATCTAAAGTTGCTGAAACTTTGCAGAGCAGTCTGATCAATGTTAATTCTGTTTCTATTCGGTGCATTTCCTATTTATTTTCCTATTTTTACAGTTCCCAGAAGGAAAAAAAATTTCCCTGTGAAAAGAAGGTGTTTATAGAAAATCTTATTTTTAAAAAGTCACAGTTGTGGCTATGAGCAAGTGAAAAATGTATCACACTATCTTTTGTCAACACAGAGACATAGGTTATGGTGAAAAAAAAAAGGCAGGAGAATAAGGAACAGGCAAACAGAACCTGGAAGTGATCAGCATAAAATTGTGTGAACATTTTGGATAGATTTTAAAACAGTGATGAAATAATGTGACATACAGGAACTCAGCTAGGCTGTGACTGAGGATATCCATATTTCGTTTCCAAAACTATCACTTTATTCTTTTCATGATTCAAAGTACTTTGTCTTCATTATCTGTGTTATGGTATTGATTGGGAAACGGGAAGCCGACTATATGTGTGTATGAAAATGTGACTAACCTAAAGCTGGATCTGGCAGAGTTGGAAAATCTGTGTGTGACATGAGTCTGTTGCTCTGGAATTATGTAATGGAGACATCTGTTACAAGGCATGATCAATGCTTGGAACTCATCTACTTTGCTTTTCAGACTCCTGGAGTCACTCCGCTTCTAATTACATCTAACAATATGAAGCAGACAAGCTATGAGCTGTCATCCATGGAGAGAGGCCAATGGCCCTCCATAAAGAAGCAGGTTATAATTGGAAAAGCCCAGGATCTAGGGACAGAAAAACAGATTGAATTCCAGCTTCCTTCACTTACTGGCCCCTTCTCTTCTGCATAATGTGACTAGTTTTCTCAGAGACTTGCTTTCTCCATCTGTAATAACAGTAATATTAATGATAATAATAATAGTGACAATGTTAATATTAAACATATTTTGAATGCTTACTATATGCCAAACATTGTTCTAATATCTTGGCATGTTGTCCAATTTAATTTTAACAGCAATTGTTTGAGGTGAGTACTGTTATTATGCACACAAATGAAGGAATTGCAGTCAGCTTAAATAATCTGAATCACATCACTAGAAAGTGGTGGAGATAGGCTTTATAACCAAGTAATCACCCTCAAGCAGCTATGTGCTTAATCACTGCACTATGCTGTCTTTAATTAATACCTCAGTTTCTTTATCTGCAAAATGAGAGTATTAAAACCCTACTTCTTTTTTAAATATTAAATGATTCAATAACTGTAAAGTATTTAAAGCAAGTCCTGGTGTATAATAAGATCATATAAATGTTTCTTAAATAAAATAAACAAAATAAACATGGCGATTACAGAGCTGGTAATTGGTAGAACAAGAAATCGCACCCACTTAATGTAAATCCATGACCCTCACTCTCTACCACTACAATATTCTGTCTCCTGACATTGCCTCTAATAAAAGCTGCATTGCACAGATATGTGAGATTATAAATAATGTATGTAAATTCCCCATGCATAGAAAGTAGCTAATAAATTATTGATCATCACAGCATGTCATATTTGACTTGGGAGACTGTTTTGCTTACTTACAATGGTAACATTTATTGAGTCTTTACTATGTACCAGGGACTCTCCTAGGACACTGTACGTATTAACTTATTTAATCCTCACCAACTACATTATGAAGAAAGTACTGATTACCATATTAAACTAAGGAACTCACAAAGAGTTCAAGAAACTTGCTCAAGTTTTCAAAGTTTGTAAATAGATAATAGATAATACTTGACCTTATATTCATTTACCATGTACTCTCCTATAAATATGGAGTCAATAACATTTGTGAGTTCTTCCAAATACTAGACAATTTTGGCTCTATGTAACAGTATATTTCTATCTCAAATTTGCTTGTAATTTGTTTTATATATGTTTCTGTAACAGTTCAATGATAAAATAATATACATATTTCTATGCTTGAATGTTTGAACCAGAGCAGAGTTAAAAGGTATGATGAGGTTTGTGATTTCTCTCCTAGTTGAAAAATTCTTGTGGAGTATTTTCTCACTGATGAGGAATTGTTTAACATGTATCTAAGAGAAGCTAAATCTAATATATTGTTTATGTTTTTAAAATGTATTATATCATATTTGAAAAAATGTGATGATTATATGAATTAAATTTAGAAATAATTAGATATAGGCATTCATTGATTTATTGATTTATTAAATTTTTGTTTATTTTTAACAAAAATTTAATGTGTTAGCTAGGTAGTGTTCTAGGTTCAGGGATTTAATTGTGGTCAAAAAACCCCAACAAAACAAAACAAAACAACAACAAAAACCCCATCATAACTGATCCAAGTATTCCCAAAGATTACAATATACTAAGGAGAAATACATTAAAAATACCATTGATAAATATATAATCAAAACCATCATATGTGGTATTTATATTAGCAAAGACACATGAAACTATAAGAAAACGAATAAGGGTAACTCAATTTATGCTGAGAAGTTGTAATATGAATCAGGGGTTACTTTTCTGAGAACATTTAACAAATTATAGAAAGACCATTAAATTTCTCCTCCGTTTGACAGCCATTTAAATATTTTTAAATAACTGTAGTTCCTACTCTACCTGTTATTGTATACTTTAGATTAAATATCTCTATGTCTTTAAATCTGTCTCTCCAGAAGCACGGAAAATAAAGTCCAGAGACCGATAATCTACATTCTAGTGTAGTCTGACAAATGCATCACTTGGCTTGTACAGACATTCTTTCCTTAGCAACCCAAGATTGAATTTACTTTTGGGATAACCACATCTCATCATTTACCCTCATTGAGCTAATTATCAACTGATGTTTGTTAGTCAGGGTTCAACCAGAGAAGCAGAACAAGAAGGAGAAATATATTAAGAGATTTAATGCAGGGAATTTGCTTACATGATTGTGGGGGCTGGCTAAGCAAGTTCTAAATTCACAGGGCAGGTCTACAAGAAGGGCAGTCTGGAATTCTCTAAACTGGCTGAAGCTACAGACAACAGGTGGAATTTGTTCTTCTCTCAAGGAAGTGTCATGCCTGCTGTTAATGCCTTTCACCTGATTGAATCAAGTCTATGGAACTTATTTAGGATTATCCCCCATACTTAAATTTAAGTGATTATGAACCTGAATCATAAGTATGAAATACCTTCCCAACAACACATAGATTTGTGTTTAATTAAACACCTGGGCACTGTAGCCCTATCACATGGACACATCTCAAAGACCATCACATGATGTCATCAATTTTTAACAAGAAGTGCTAGTAATTGTTTCTTCATCTTGAGCTTGCTTTAAAAGCTCTTTAAATTAATCAAAAACTATGTTGTAAAGCCTTATGTAGAGGTAGATCCAGGTTTCTCAGAAGCTTACATAATTTTATAGAAACTTCTTTACAAAAAAAAAAAAAACGAAGATGTGAAATTACAAATACAAAATTAGGTAGAGGATTTTTTAAAGGGCCAATTGAGGGCCTCAAAGCTTATTAACTTCATTAACTTTATACTATATTTGCCTTACCTTATATTTACCTTGCAAGGTATCACAATAAAATTATCTCATCCTGTTAAGACTCTTTGGCATCGTCGTTCTATAAGTTAACGTTTTCACTATTCTTATAGCTTTATATTTTCTGAAAATTTGATAATAATTTGTACGTTGTTTTTACCCAAATCAGTGAAATAATAGGATCAAGCTAAGAGAGGGATTACAGAGGAAAGTACTTGAAACTTCTTTCTCAAAAGACCCTGAGTCATCACTCTTTGAATATGATTATGCACAGTTGTAAACTCATTGGATTTTACTAACATTCTGCAAATATTTTACCACTTTGCTTTCTTTCATGTACATTTCTATTTTATATTTATTAAACTCCGATTCATTGTAGTCACTTGTAGATACTTGTGTTATGGCAGAATTGTAACAAAAATCTAGTCTAATCTCAAATTCCTTACCGTCAGTATATTTCTCCTTTACTTTAAGAAATAGAGCATAGTTATGGTTTAGGTTTAGAACCCATATTCACCACTTTGTAGTGATGTGACTTGAACTTAACAAGTATTAATATAAGTTTTTAAGTCTGTAGAGATAATCAAGAACATATAAGAAAGAATAAGACACTATGTTAAAATAGTTCATAGTAAAAAGACATTTTCTTCCCTCTAAGGAGATTATAGAAATATAGGAATTATATGTGGAAGAAAGAGCATTTAAATGAAATATTTAAGATAAAGATACTATAGTCATAAAGAGGTGAGAAAGAAACATTCTAGGTAGAGGAAATACTATAAACAAATACACAAATGAGAAAGTACACAGCATGAATGTGAAATAATAAAAATATTTCTGAGATAAAAAAATCATAAAAACTAATTACAAAGTAATGATTTACAGCTGAAATGTGAAAAGTTGAATTAAGAAGTTAAAGTTTGTCCTGAGATCCAGGGAAATAGTGAAGATATTTGAACAGAAAAATACTACATGGCTACTGAAGAATATCCATTTTATCAATGCTAAAATGGACTACACTTGGGACAATCTGATGGCAGCAAATTCAGTTTGAAGGCTGTTGAAAAGGTCCAGGAAAAGTACTAGGCTTATATCAGGCAACAAGGATGAAATGGTATACACAATGCCTTGCTGAACGATAGTCAAACTATTTAAAATACTGTCCTAGAAAGCCAGTTATTAAAAAAAAATGCAAATATCTCTTAAGGTTTATTTTTAGTAAAATATACTAATTATTTTTCAATATATACAAATATGCATATACACAACATATTATATATTTGGAATTCTTTCTGGGATCCAAAATATCAAATTCACTGATCTGTATTTTGGGGAATATGCTTTTTTTCACATGTCATGACTACTAAATTATTATTATAAAATATCCAAAACACAATGAGTGAATAGGTTGGAGGCAATGTTATGGAATACACTGGAAGGCTTATCCTTCAATGTTAGCTGATGAAATTAATAAATCAGACAGTGTCAATGTGTATGTTTTGGTGGGGAGTCATATTTTCACTAAATTCTGCATTGGTGATACTTTCCTATAGGAGACATAGTTAGTCTAGGATCATATTATTATGTACACTCAAATTTCCTTTGTTCAAAATTCTATGAAATATAGTTTGTAAATGAATGCTTAGAAGATTAATATGAAATAAAATGTTAGAATTTCATAACTGGAAAAGTCCAACACTGATGCAAAGTAATTATTTCTGCCAGAAAATGAAGTTCATTCTTCTCCACCATTCTGACTACGAAAAAATAAAACAGAAACAACAGCAATCTCAACAGGAATCAAAGCCATATTTCTTTTATGAATTTGAGGAGATGCTTTTATAGCAGTATAGATTGATAATTGACAGATTGACAGAAATTATGTAATTTTATATGAAAAAGTACAAAATTGTCATTGTCTCAGGAATATAACTCAACAAAATAATACAAAACAAATACACAAACATCATACTGCTAGTTAAAAGACTGCAGTTGGACAAACAACCTTTCATATGAGCCTTTAAATATAAAGGACTGCATCTTTATGTATGATTTTTTCCTTATGGGAAAAGTTGAAGGTCAAGTTAGATAATATCTTGTGTAGCTCAAGGCAGGATTTGTTTTGTGTATTTGTTCTGTTTGTTTGCTTTTACAGAAATCACACACACACACCTACAAATGTTGCTGTTAGCTTTAAATAATTTCAATTTTAAAAATTTAACTTTCTGCAATAAGCTAATGGAGGCGACTCGTAATACATAACATGTGCTCAAATTCTTTTTAAAGACAGATTTAGACAAATTAAATCAGGCTGAAATGAATATCAAGGACAGCTCTTTAGACGAAAAGAGGCCAAAAAAGGGAAGCTTAAGAAGGTTATGTAAAAAGGATACCAGCTCTCAGGGAAGTAGGTTATGTTTGACAATCTATTTATTATTTATTACATGAAGATATGAGACGGCTTAGAATTGAACATTGCTAATGTTTTATCAGAGGAAAAAATACTGGTTTACACCTTGATGTGTATGTTGGGGTAATGAGCGAAGTTCTTTTTCACGCTGTACTTGGTTCTCAACAACCAGAAATGGTGATGTTTGGAAATCTTCTCAAGTAAATTTATTATGCAACCTTTCCACTTCCATTGCTAATGAGACACTGGCATTAATGGATGTTACCCTCTGACATAATAATCTGATTTAGTTTTATGGCACCTATAATCAAAAGGGAAATATGTTATATTCTGCAAACTGTTTTCAAAGATATATCTTTATTGAATTAAATGTTAAATGAGTTTGTGTCTAAGGAACAGTATATAAAATAATGGGTTTTATTTAGCTCTGGTTTTGCTAAAGACACAAAAAGACTTTTATAATACATGCAATGCGTAAAAACTTTTGGGCTATAATCTCAGATGTACAAAACATATAAATATTTTCTTTTGCAATAATTAATGTATATTTTAGAGATATCATTATGCTATGAAAAAATTAAAGCTCAGTTAATTCAGTTCTAATTTTATTTCCTAGTGTGGTGAAGATCCTTTGGAGTGATATAATGACATAGCTTTCGTGAGTTAATGAGCGTACATTATCATTTGTCTTCATGTATCAAAGCTAACAATTCTTTGGCTTGTACATCCTTCTGTCTTCCCCTCAGTTGTCAATCCATTCAGGAAACTTTACTATTGTTCCGTGTTGATTTGAGGGCAGATTGAAGTCTGGTTCTCTCCGCCATTTCTGAGCTCCTTTCTGTACTACTTTATAGCTATGAAAAACTTGGTAGAGTTGTCTGTTGGGCACTTTGACACTTTTGTTCCAGTTCAGGAAAAGACAAAGGCATTCCACTTCTCCAGACTATGACAGGGTGAGTGCAAACTCCCAGATGCTAACTCAGCATCATAGAAAATTTCTATGTTGGAGTAAAGAAGGTACCTGTATGGAATAACTCATTTTCTAGGCATTATGTGGGAAAGGGTACATGATTTTTCCCTGCTTTTGGATCACTTAACCTATCTGGGATTTCTACCACACCTCTTCTACAATATCTACGTATTTTTACCTTTCTTTTAATCCAACTATTCTTATGGTATGATCTTCAAAATTGAAAAGCCAAGAGGGGACTCATATGTCCCTGCCTTTCTGCTGTAATATTCCTATTATAAAGCAAAGAATATCACAAATTTTATGTGTTCAAATAGATAAAGGTTACTGGTGAACTGGAAATATGAGGAAAAAACATCAAGCTAATATCTCTAAATAAAATTTCACATTCCTATATTGAATTTCTAATGAAGTCAGAGAGCATGCCATTAAACTATAACTGGAGTTTTGCAGACTCTTTTCATTCCTTTCAAAATCAGGTTCTCCTGCATGGGTTCCTTTGAGAGACACTGCTGCTTGTCACTAGACTGGGGCCTAAGATGCCTAGAAATTAAACCTCAGAGACGAATCTACTTGCCAAGTAACTTCAATACATGTCAGTGAATGAGACAAAAGAAACTTAAATATTCAGTATAATTTATTCCTCATCTAGGCATCAAGCCTCCTTTTTTTCCCCTTTCCCTGTATCTGGTGTACCTTTACCTTTAGATTAGTAAATGTGTTGTGGCAACTACCATGTCACCTATAACAAACGGGAGACAGTCCAGCTTATATCAAATGGGTATATACCAGAATAAATAGTGTAACTCCAGAGTATAGACAAACCATTATAAATACTGCTACTATGTTTTCTACTTCCAGGGAAAAAATATATGACTCTTAAAAGATGGATTAAAATATATGATTGTGTCCATACAAACATCTTGGAGAAGATAATCCAGAAGAAATCCTTGTCTATGTCTCTTTACATGATATGCAGAAACAGAAGAAACTGTAGGGAAAATTTTCTTCCAACACACAAACTGAACCCTTGTATTACATAATATTGGCAGGTAAAAGAGAAGTCAATTTGTTGTGGAGAAAGGGAGTTTACTGATGTCTATACAAAAGCTATCAACCATTCTATCAATCTATATATGGATTTATAAAACTATTTATCTATCACAAATAAATTGGAATTGATTTCAAGGAAACTTTAAACTTCTGAATAAAGTATTTTTTTCTTCTTCTTTTTTTTTATTTCAGCATATTATGGGGGTACAAATATTACGGTT
>VBSM01002608.1:43879969-43920899 GCA_008086735.1 Cheirogaleus medius
ACTTTGCAATTGTGAACTGTGCTGCTATAAACATTCGGGTGCAGGTATCTTTTTCATAGAGTGACTTTTGTTCCTTGGGGTAGATGCCCAGTAATGGGATTGCTGGATCAAATGGTAGATCTACTTGTATTGCTTTAAGGTATTTCCATATTGATTTCCACAGAGGCTGAACTAGTTTGCAGTCCCACCAGCAGTGTAGGGGTGTTCCTATCTCTCCTCATCCATGCCAACATTTATTGTTTGGGGACTTTTTGATAAAAGCCATTCTTACTGGAGATAAGTGATATCTCATTGCGGTTTTGATTTGCATTTCCCTGATGATTAGAGATGTTGAGCATTTTTTCATATGTTTGTTGGCCATTATTCTGTCTTCTTTTGAAAAATTTCTGTTCATGTCCCTTGCCCACTTTTTGATAGGGTTACAAGTGAGAATTTTTTTGAAAATGCAAAAGAAGGTGTTTCTCCCTCTCCCCAGGATAGTTTGACAAATAATTTCTTGCAGGACACTATAACATAGGCTCTGATTCGAATTATAGAAGTTTTAGATTTTAGAATTGGAAAGGGTATTTAAAAATGATCTTCTTTAGAAATGATGTTCTAATTTTGTAAATAAATTATATATATATATATATATATGTATATATTCCAAAGTAGTGACTTGCCCAAGAAAACTTTTAAAAACATTCTTTCATTCAACATGTTTATTGAGTACTAGTGATATGCCAGGTATTGTTGCAAACCCTAGGACAGACTCCCAGGTCATCTCACTGTGGAACTTGACACAATTTATTGTGTGGCAAGTAGGTTAAATAAAGAAAACAGTTGCCTTCAGTTTGTTAAATATTAATTTACAAAAAGAAATGCATGCTTTAAAAATATTCGTAAAATAGAGAGACACACACAAAAACATGGTCTAAATGGCTTCAACAAGATAACCCTTGGAGAAAACTCCCAAGATGGTGTTGGAAGGAGAGAAAAACTAGGTTCAGGAAGAAGTTAGCTTCCTTTCAGTGACACAGACAAGACAACTTGAAAGCATACTTAATTAGAGCCATCGCTCAACTGACAGAAAATAGGTGATCACTTCTTTTCCTTTCAGTTCTTTTTTCCTTCTCCAAAGACATGTTATGTCATGCAGTGGTCTGAAATATTAGGCTCTAATTAGAAGTCTTATTTTTAAATTTCTTGTAGTTGAAATGAATAAATTCCATTAGGGAAAAAAAATTCTTACCTGTACTGACTTACTGAAGGAGTTATGCATGAAAATATTTTCCATAGAAGATATAGAAAAGAAAGTTGCAACATAATGACTTTATTTAATTTGTTTTAATTCTCCTTTTCCTATTCTAAAATAACATTGATTCAAAAGTAGACTATTTTAAAAGTTATGAAAATAAAATTAAGATTATATAATAAAATTGTTCACAATTCTATTGAGATAAGCCACTTTACATTATACCTGGTAATATATGGTATTAATGTTTTTACATGCAAAACTCCTTTTAAAATCACTGAGATCATAGCATAGATAGTTTTATAACATTTTCACATTATTTCATAGTATCAACATTTTTATGTTATTACATGATTTTCCACAACACAATTTTAATGGCTAAATAATATTCCATTATTCTCATTTGCCAAGTTTGATTTAATCTATTCCCCATAGTGTCATTTTTAGGTTTTAGTAAACTTTTCTAACTTACTTATTTTTTAAGGACAAAATCATTGACATGGCTCTAAAAGCAGAAAATCATAACTTCTTTTTAGTCTTTATGGCAAGTCATTTTCCACTTAGCTATTTTTTATTCCCCAATATTATCTTGACTATCAGTTTACAGAATGTCAGTTATTCACTAATAGGGATCATGACACCATCTCCTTCCCCTTTAAGTTAGCAGCAACTTATTGGAAGATTTTGTCAAGAAAATTACCTACTTTTTTTCTTTTTTCCTTTTCTTCTATTTAGAAGCAGAGATATAATTTGGGTTTTAGCCTTTGCTTCTAACTAGTAACTCTCAGGAATTATCTAGAGCATATGCACTTCAAACAAACTGTTCACCAACCTGACTCTAAAGTACATATATGGAAATATCTGACACATCCTTTTAGTGCTCTTGAAATACTTGAGTTTTGATTCATTAAAAATATACTAACTTTAATAACTTTTATATTACAGTCCAAACTACTGACATTTTTATGTGTAAAGGGACAAGGATTGTACCAAAACTGAATTCTGATTCAATCACCTGAAAAAGCACCTGTCTAGCCAAGCAAAGAGTTCATTTTGTAAACGAGAATGGAAAGCACATCAATCATGACATGTCAGGAAGAGCAGAAGGAGAAACAAAGGAAAGAAAAGAAAGAAACTTAGAGACCTCTATAGTCAGCTCTGAGCTATTTTCTTCAAGTTTTTCATGTGAAAACATGTAAGTCATTATGCAAACTTATGGCAGAGTAAATTTAGAGGGTGGGACTTGCTGAATGTTTCAAATTATAATAATAAACACTTTGGGTTAAGTGTTAAACTCCAGAACTATTATATTTTTTTAATGAAAATACGACTACCTTTATAGTCATAAGTTTTTATTAAGTTTTTCAAACTAAAAAAATAAAAATATAAGGAAATTATTATTTTATTCCCAAGCTTAAAGGTTTATACTTGTTAACTATTTAGAAATAGTTATTTATGGCCATCAGATGACATTTTAATATATTATCAAGAAATAAGATTAGAAAATAATTAGTTCTAGAAATTTAGATGTGGGAGCCACCTAATGATAAATTCTTTTGGTAAGCAGAAAATTAAACCAACTTTATATAATTGCCTGACAAATTTACTTATTGAGAATTAAGCTTGAGGATTAACAAATATGAAATAGATTACTTAAAGCAAAGAAGCTCAATATTTAATCCAGTAAATGTATTTCAGTTCATGAAAACGTATTTCAGTTCATGCATCTTTTGGTCTGTTTTACTTAATTCTTTTCATCTTACATTTGGCCTTCAGTTTGTGTAGAAGGACAAATGACTGTCATCTTTTCAGCCAACACTGGTGCCTTTCAGACAAAAATGTCATTCAAGTGTCCTATTTAAACTATTGGACATTTAACATCTTATTCTAATTACAGGATCAGAGTAAATCTGACTTGCTACAAATATTCAGGTGGTTTACTGCACCAAGGAACATGATGTTGTATCTGCATTTTTAAGTCATTTTATTCTTCAGAAATGCAGTTTGCAAATTCATCCAGATAGTCTATTGTCTGATATTATGAAAAACAATAGAATCCCACAATATGGTTAGTTAATAAATGTTTGAACTTTCAGTATTTCAATATCCAAATTTCTACCTCCAATATTACCTGGAGGATAAGAAATACAATGTGCACAAACTATAATGTGGGGTCTGTGATAAAAACTCAGTTTTCTATACCCTAATGGAGGTCACATTTATTAAGTGATTTGTACTGGATTGCATTGTGTAAGATTCAGGTTGTGTGTGTGTGATGCTGTGAAACCTGTATGTTTGATTTTCTTTTCCCCCAAGATAAAATCAGTGCTAAAAGAAGGGGAGGATGATAATGATGTTCTTAGAGCACAAAGCAACCTTTCACTCTGCCCAGCAGCCTTTGACTCCACAGTGTACCCTATGCAGGACTAAAGTGTATCTGAAGAAAGAAGTTAAGCCGAACCAAGGACAGCTTGTATAGAAAAGGAGTCACTGTCTACAATAGAACAAATAAAAAGGCCACTAAGAGATGCAGACACTTCAGTCACACTTTGGGGGGAAAAACTTAGCTGCAATATTGAATACTTCATGCAGAAAGAGAGATATTTGAGTTTAGGAAGTTTTCCTTTGCTCTCAAACTATGAAACTTTCATAGTTTGAGAGCAAAGGAAAATAAGTTCAAGCCACAGACACTGACTAAAATTATGAAATAAGAATCAATACTAAATAGGTAAGGCTAAGTAATATACTTGAGCACTTTAATAGATGAATATGTCTTCTAAAATTCTGGCTCTACAATGCAAGATGAGAATGCATAGAGTGTAGAACTCTCCTTTAACTCTAATGATTGTTTTTACATTAATAGCTTATGGCCTTATTTTCCATTAGTATGTACACCCATGGTTCATTATTAGCTTATAGGCATACACGAAAGATAAAAATGTCATTTTCATTTTGCTAATATATATTAAAGGCAACAACCCCAAATCTGCTTTTGTTTTCTTTATACAAACACTTGATTTTAGAAATGGTAAAAATGTAAATAGACAAATAGATCAATGGAACAGAATAAAGAGCCCAGAAATAGACCTACATAAAAATAGTCTACTGATCTTTAACAATGGAGAAAAGGCAATAAAATAGAGGAAAATAGTCTTTCAATAAATGATGCTGGAATGCCTGTACATCCACATGCAGAAAAATGAATCTGGACACAGACCTTATACCCTTCACAAAAATTAACTCAAAATACATCACAGACCTAAATGTGAAATGCAAAACTATAAAACTCCTAGAACATAACATAGGAAAATATCTAGATGATCTTGGGTTTGGTGATAACCTTTTTAGATACAACACCAAAGGCACAATCTGTGAACGAAAGAATTAATAAACAGGACTTGGTGAAAGTCTAAAAGTTCAGTTCTGTGAAAAACACTGTCAAGAAAATGAAAAGACAAACCTGAGACTTCGAGAAATAGTTGCAAAAGACATATCTTGTATATGTATATATAGCAAAAGTTAGTATGTTACGTAAGCAAACACTTCTCTAAGAATCACTGGTTCCTTTTATTGAATAATGGTGTTTCTGAAACAAGATCTGGCATTAGATGCTCCATTCCTACTAGGTGTCATTGCTCTCAGACCCTCTCAGTGGACAGGGATAGGAGATATAGGTATGTATACTAACCCATACAATACTCACATCTACATTTCCATACTTATCTCTGTGTGTATATATGTATTACATAAATTAAATGTATTAAATGCATTTAATATAAATTATATGCACACATACACAAAAGTTTAGATACACATAATATGTGTGTATATATATGCACATGTGTGTATGTACATAGGCATACATGGGTGTGTGTGTGTTTATATTCATAACTCTTAGTCCAATCCAACACAATAGGGTTTATTTTAGTCTTACTTTTCTCTTGAACATGAGGCATACAGCCAGGGTATTTATTAAGGTTTGTTCATTTGTAACATAAACATAAAATAGCTTCAGGGTTGCTAACCACTATCCTTGTGAGAAACATGTTTACTAATCAGAATACAATGTTTATGTGCTTTCTGTCTTTAGCCTTGTGGTATCCAATCAAGATATTTTTCCCAAAGTCATGTAGGCTGGTTGTCTTCTTCATCACCAACTTCAGTGATGATGCTATTATACGTAATATTGTTAAATTCAGTTTCTAGTGTATTAATTCTACTTTGGCTTTCCTCCACATTCTGCTTTGTTTTACTAGTTTATATTGAGCAGGAGTGAAAAGTATGAAGACATGACTGTGTTTCTAAGAGTCAGAGCTATAAAATGGTTTTACTCAGAGAAGCAGCACTCTCTTCACTATGCCACCTCATGCCCATTCTTCCCTTCTTATCACCACTTTGCTCCATTTTCCCTGCGGGTAACCAGTTAGCACATATGTGTGTATATTCTTATATTTCCTCTTCTTCGTATGAAAAGAAATATAACATAGGTATTTGGGGCTTTGGCTTTTTATTTAACAGTATATAAGAGAAATCATTTCACTGTCAAATAGTAGATATCTCCCTTTTTCTTTCTTTCTTTTTTTTTCAGGTGCACAGTGCTCCATTGTGTAGATATATCATGGTTTTTCAACTACTCTTCTATGTATATATGGGTACTTAGGTTGTTTATAATATTTTACATTGGATGCTATATTGAAAAGCCTTATTAATATATATTTTCAAATAATTGGAGCTACATCTTCAGGGTAGTTTTCTACCTGTACTCACATAAGTATATAAGTAGTATTGTTAAGAATTGTAAAATATCTGCACAGAAGTATTGTTCTAATTTGCATCACCACCATCAATGTATGAGACTAAGTGCCTATTTCTCAACAAAATGTGTCGTTTCTGACAAGGTCTTGCATTGTTGCCCAGGCTGGAGTGCAGTGGCATGATCATAGCTCACTGCAACCTTGAACCCCTGGGATCAGCCATCTTCCTGCCTCAGCCTCCTGAGTAGCTGGGAATACAGGTGCATGCCACCATGCTTGGCTAATTATGTTTTTTTAAAATTACTTTAGAATCATGGTCTCACTATGTTGCCCAGTCTGGTCTCTAAATCCTGGCTTCAAGGGACCTTCCTGCCTTGACTTCCCAAAGCACTGGGATTACAGGCATGAGCCACTGTACCTGGCTCAAAATGTGTTCTTTCTTTATGTCATTTACATTCTCTTGGTTTATTTCTTGCCCTTTTTCAATATTTTCTAATCAATTTTCCTCCGAGTCTGTTCTTGCTTGGGTACTTTGTAATTTTTTAAGAAAAATCTCCGAAGTAATTTTGTCTCATCCTTTCATTACTTTTCAGAGTTCAACTGACTTTTTAATTTCTTCAGTTTTCTTGTACATTTCTGTTCACAGTTTTTGAAATTCTTATTCAAGGAGATTTTCATATCTTCAAATGCCTGTTTGAGCTTATTTAACATTGTTTGAAGCATAGAATTACAGTTTACAGTTTTCTACTGCTTCATTCTTATTTTTCAGGGGTAAATTTTTCTCAGTTGATTGTGTAAATTGTTTTTTCCTGACTTACAGCAACAGTTGTCTACAGACTTTCCCTTTGTTTACTTTTATGATATTGGGGTGTTTCTCTAGACTTTTGTTTAATGGCATCCTCTTCTGTTAGTGTATCAAATCCCAGGAATAAAACAAGGTTTTTGTTTTTATGTTTTGTTGGTAGTGGAGTAGTTGTGAGTCACATAATTTTGCATTTCTTTTCTGTCTTTAATGACTCTAACATTTCCATCTCTACTTCATTTCCTCTTTATCATCCAATTTCCAAAATGTGATTCTATCTTTGTTGCCCTATGTCCCCATGAGAAGCTGTCTTTGGAAGTTTGTCCATTTAAATCCTGTTTGGCCATTTAAATCAAGTCTATGCCTTTACATAGCATGTGTGGTCCTTTTTATGGTGTCTGGTTCATGATCCTTAATTTGAAACCCCTTCCCCTTAGTCTATGCTTTTGTCTCTTGAGTTATTGATTTTGTCTTTTCAGATTTATGATGAATTTAATCTTTCTTGATGCTTTTCCAACTATCCTCGGTTCCCTTCACTGACATCCACACTGTGATTTCCACATATCTTTTCCCTGGTGGGACTGTTTACCACATTCACCACAAAGCACAGTTGTACAGTGGGGTTGGATGGGAGTATATGGAACCATAGATGGGGAATTCTTGTAATTTTTTTCTCTTTTAGTCACAGGTTTTTTTTTTCATTTTAACATTGTTTTTTTCAAGAAATGAAAATGGTATCGTTCTTCATAGAATTTTCATCACAGTAAAGTAATCTCACATCATTTAGTAAGGAAATTTGGGGAGAATGATCACTACAGACTTGCCATTTTCTTCCTTCAGTATATCCTTAAGCTCATATTTTTTTCTAGTGGTCACATAGCAAAATTGTACAGATAATTTGGATGCTTCCCTACTTCCCCATCTTGACCCCAATAAAAATTTAAATGCCACTGAACTACAACAACCTATCATCACATTTATTACTTTTCTTGACACTTACAATAGTTTAGAAGCAATTATTTGGGTTTCAACTAAAATAATGATTGTAATCCATCATCCCACACTTCAATAATTGTTGAATCTGCATAGAAGATTATATCATATGCACACTAATTGTCTCTAAGTACAAGAAGTTTATAATTCAATAAGTAGAAATATTCCAAGTTCTTAACAATAGATCTTTGTACATTCTGTACTTCAAAAGAAAAAATTGAATGATGAACTATTGAGATTTTTCCTTATATAACTTTCAAATTATTTCTAGGATAATTGCTTAATAGAACAAAAGTACTACCCATTATTCTTATTTTGTAGTTCTTTCTTCCACAAACTTCCTCAGATGCTTTGAGTGACAATTGCACTTTTACTTTTCTTGAACTCTAAGTCAATATATTAATAATTACCTAACCTCTAGTTTTGCTCTTATAAGTTCTTTCCTTTCTATGATATTCTCACTCATCTCAGGAGCTGTTGTAAAGGCTATGAATATTTACCAATGCCTAATATGTCCTAATTTTCTTGGGTGTTGCCAGGCTTTGTTTTCCAATTCAGTGTGAATCTGTGATTGAGTTATGTTCAGTGGAATATGAGTAAAATTATTAGTCCTACTTATAGACCTGATCTTTAGAAATGTCTCATTCTGCATTCTTTCCTTTTCCTCAGCAGTTTGGTTAATGTAATAGATTCAAACAATATAATGGATGAAATATGGGTACCTGATTATCTTAATGAAGCATGGCATGCTCCTCTCCATGCTAATATGTATAAAAGATAAGGTTTTGTGGTGAAAACTTTTGAAAATTCAACTCTAATAGCAGTTAGCTTATGCTAGGTAATTCAGGCACAATTATCATCTTGGGTTGAGATTTATCTACACTGCCTTTACCTCTACACCTCTAACATTATAATAAGCATGCAAAATTTCTTCTTGAACGGATAGTAGTTTTTCCACCAATGTAGTTTCTCGTGTTAATGTTTTGTTTCTACTGAAAGTGAAGCTCGATTTTTTTCAAGGAACACTTGAATCTACTGAAATAGTCTAACCTTGGAGACGTTATGCTCTATGTAGGTTCTCAAGGTTAATTTTCACTTTGTTTGCAAGTTTCCTTCATCAGGAAACTTGTAACAACATCCTAGGACTGAGGAAGAGAGTATCATGTAACATCTGTCTATGATAATACTCCCAAGTTATTCCTCTCTGTTTTTGTAGACACAATGAGGCACCACCCAGGTCCTTGTTTAAGAATAATTTGCTTCCATCTGTGGGAATGCAGTCACAAGAAAGTCTCCAGGTATCAGCTCCTTGAGGTGTTGGCTCAGCTTCAAAGAGCTGCCTTGCTCAAGGTCATGCCCTCCTTGGAGTAACCTAAATCTGAATGATAAGTGAGATGAGGTATAAAGATGTTGGCATTTCAACCAGATACAAAACACTCTGCAGGGCAATATTCCCTTCAGAACTCTCTATTGTTTGGGGTGAGGTTTTGTTGGACCTGTATCATAATCAAATTATTCTGCTTACTTCTGCTCCTCCCTTTATTCTTCCAGAGGTGTTTTTTTAATAAATATCTATTACAACACTATTACAACATCTATTACAACCCAAACACTATTTCAGTGTATGCTTCCAGAGTACCCAAGTCATGACATTTACTATATGCTATTTTTTTTTTTTTTTTGCAAAACTAAACAGGTTTAAAAAATCTCTCCTGCATTCAAGCCTCATAGAGATCTTTGTTCCCCCAACTTGTCTGAGGCAAGAATAATGACTAGGTCCTGAACATTATATCTATTATGATAATTAGTAAAACAGTTAATCTCAATTAATTGGATAGCTGAACAAATCTAACCAATCAAACAAGCAACAAAAATAACAGTAACAAAATAAAAGAGGAGCCAGACCAGTTAAGGAAATAATAATAACAACAACAACAAATCCAAGGAGAAAGATGACGGTAGAAAAATCAAAGGGAACAGGTGGTATTGGCATAAGCAGTGTGTGATAGTTATATTGCCCTGCTGTATGTAACAACAAAATAACATTTGATCCTATATAAAACAACTTGCAAAAACATAGTTGTTTCAAGTTTATGTACATTCTAAAATGGCAGCTATTTTTTTACATATTACTAAAACTGAAACCTGCTTCCTCCTCTCAATTACTCCCAAACAAAATAAAATAAAAAAGAAAAGCAACAAGGCAAATGAATATAGGAACCAACGAATACATACATTTCAAGCAAATCAACCAACCAACAAACAAACTCACTCATGTTTTGTTGTCATAACAATTACACAATGTCCCTGAGGTCTTAATCAATATGGAGATTGAATGTTCCTGGAAGCGGTGCATTTGTATCTGCTACTCTTGTTCAGCAATGATACTTGAAGGATCATTTGTCCTGGGCACCAGGAATAACAAACAAAGTGCAACAACAATATTAAGGCAATATATCCTTTGGTACTCGGCAGATGAACTGATAATAATTGGTTAAGTAAACAAGATACTAAATCAAAAAGAATGGAAACAAACCAAAATGATATGTGAAAATGGACTGTCTGGACAGAGCAAAGTACAAACCAAATGTTAGTTTTGGATTGCATTGTATGGAATTGAGAGCATTCACAGCTATTCTTGAAAATATTCGTACAATTTAGAAAGTAAATCAAAGGGATAGATTTGAAACAAGTGCCTGGGTTATGTTATAGTGACTAAGCATTTACCTGAGAAGGATTTTGATTCAGATATCCAAAACATAACATTAAAATACTCAGTCTCCACGTTTGATATTATACACTCAGCTATGTTATTTTTCTGGAAAATATCCCATTATGTATACAAATTTCAAAGTTTGTAGATTAGTGAAATAGACATGAAGACTCAGAGTTTCAGTTTCCAAAGAAATCTTTGCTGATAGCATAAAGAGACATTAGACGTTCTTGAAAAAGTAGATGTGGTTGTTCAGTGAACAAATGAAACCTCTACTGCCCCAACTGTCGATATTTTTCTTAAAATAGCATTTGTAGTAAGATCAAATTTAGTGCATTTAATTGAAGAATGGAAACGTCCTTTCACTTCCCACAATATCCGGCTAAGGAAAATGATATCCAGAGATGTCACATATTTTCTCAGCTACAATTAAAGAGTAGCAGAATTAGTATTTATGTTTTCTACCTTTCGAGGTCAGCTAGCTCCCTTCCAATTTTCTACAGATATAAATTCACTTATGGAACAAATATTATATTCTTCATAAAATGGGTACATCAGTAAATCTCTGTCAAAGTATTAGCATTTTATATTAGGAGCTAAATGAAGGAAAGAGAAGTCTCTCATCACAGTAAAGAGCCAGAAATGAAAAAGACTTCTGCTCTGCTGTTGAGTGCTACAAGTAACAAAGATTATACAATAAAAATTAAAAGTCCTATGATTTCCAGTAATATCTGTCCATTGTCCAGAATTTACCACATACTCATACACACAACCACTCTCTGACAAAATCTATGCTGAAGTGCTTGCAGTGGAATCTTGGGAAAGACATCTGAGTCTTTGTCTTATGTCTAGACATAATGTTGATCCTATTATCAAGTTGTAAATATCTACTGCACATGATAAATCTTAATTATACAGTCATAAAATGTTATGGCACCAAAGATCATAGCAAATTTAAATATTTATTTGGTTTTAAGCAGATTTCAGTCTAATGTAAAGCAGGTTACATTCAATCTAATTAAAAAATCATATGAATTGTGTATTTTACATAATATATTATGTAATCTGTAATACAACATGTAAAAAGTGAAAATAAATCAAATCCAAAGTACTTTTAAGATACTCTACAAATGTCACTGTAAGAAAAATAACAAAAGTATAAAGCCAGTCAGTGGTATACTTTGAAAACAATCAGTTTAATTAAGTTTAACCACATGTTGCTTTTTGAAAAATGGAATGAATGAAAGTCTTTTGAGTTTTTCATTTTAAAATTTACGCCAAATCCAAACCTTAGTTTTACATGTCATTTATTTTAAATTCTGATATTTTTTTTGTATCTGACTTGGCAAACATATTTATACATGTGAGGTACTCCTAATGCAGCTCATTAAACTTTGTTCTTAAGTAAAATAATTTTTTCTTGCTCTAATTGAATGACCAAATGATGATATGGGAACTTCCATGTTCTGCATATCCCTTTCTTGGTTAATCATTGACGGGCCCAAAGATGGCTATTCAACTCAAGGTGAACCAATGATACCATTTTCACCCCACGTTAGTACAGGTAACTTGTTTAAGAATATCTACTGTATCAGTCAGGTTCTACAGAGAAAACAGAACCGATAGGATGTGCATATATAGAGAAAGATAGAAAGATTTATTTTAAGAAATTGGCTCATGTGATTATGGAGACTAGCAACTCTGAAATTTGCAAGGTGGACCGGCAGGCTGGAGACCCAGGGAGGACCTGATGCAGTTCAAGTCTGAAGGCTGTCTGCGGGCAGAATTCCTTCTTTTCCAGGAAAGGTCGGTCTTTGTTTTATCAAGAGCTTCCACTGATTGGATGAAGCTCACCCATTTTTATGGAGGGCAATCCATTTTGTTTGAAGTCCTCTGATTTAAACATTAATCTCATCTTTAAAAACACCTAAGAATAATGTTTGACCTAATATCTGGGCACCATGGCCCAGCCAGTTGACACATAAAATTTACTATCACAAATACCTTTGTGAAGTTGGACTAGTCAGAACTCATGTAAGCTATTTTTATTAAAATGTTAATCTTATTTAAATTATTATAGAATTATAAATCATAAATTCATTATGTTTATAATTGTTATACAACCCTAATAATAAAAACACAAATATAAATGCAAGTAAAACTATAAAATGAATTAAGTTGAAATTAAAATTAACCTAATGGGATGCACAATGATTAATTGGGTATTCTAGTCCCACCATGACTGTGAAATTTAATATTGCTTGCTAAGACACAAGTTTTATTTTACTTCAGTATGTGTAGTAGTTTGCTAAGGCTGTGGTAACAAAGTGCCATATCTTGGGTGGCTTAAACAACAGAAACTTTTTAATCTCACAGTTCTTAAAGCTAGAAGTCTGAGATCAAGGTGCTGGTAGGGTTTTGAGTCCTTCTGAAGTTTGTGAGAGAGAATCTGTTCCATCCTTCTCTCCTAGCTTCTGGTAGTTTGCTTGCAATCATTGGCGATCCTTGACTTACAGATTTCTGCCTTCATATTCACATGGTACTTTCCCTGAGTGTGTGTGCCTTTGTCCAAATTACATCTCTTTATAAGGACACACCCTAATGACTTCATTTTAATCTAATTAATTACATCTTTATCTTATTTCCAAGTAAGATCACATTCTGAGGTACTGGGAGTTAGGATTTCAACATATGAATTTGTTTGGCACGGGGACACAGCAGTGTGTCTCTATAAGCTTGACTACGTGAAATAAATTTTTCTGCAACTTTATTTGGACTTCTCTGAAACCTTCATTTATACAATATTCCTTGACTTTTTTTCTAATTTACTTTTTTCAATTTTATATTAGTGCCTCTTGGTATAATTTGTCACTTAGTTACTAAAACCGTAGGTATCAAACAAGTTTAAAGTCACTATCTACATCCAGAATATGCTTAAGTTACATTTTAAAAAGATGAAAAAATTATTTTAAAAACCTGAAAATTTATTGTAGAAATCCATCCATAAACTTTAGATTGAGAAATACTGGTTTAATGTGTGAAGCAGATGCTTTGTGGTCCCACCCAAGTCTACTTGGCACTTGAAGTTCTGACAGCTTCTTACTGCAAACACCTGTGGCTCTGTCTGAAGGCATTCTTTGGCTATAAAAATATTCTCAGTCTGTGGGCAGGGGTCAAGGTAAAAGTGCAAACAATATAATTCCCCCATGAGTAGTATAAAACCAGTTGATGGATGGAGTTAATGAATGGGAATCACCCTTTGGGTGGAATAACATGGAAGCCTGTCCCAGTGGGACTTCAGTAACTCATAGCCGTAACTTGCTCACTCATGTGTCTGTACTGACTTCCTTTCCTTCTCTGTCTCATATTCCTGTTCTTCTACCAGTGTTTCTTGGGATAATCTATCAAGTAAAGTGTTTGTACCCTATCTCTATTTCAGGGTCTGCTTCTGTGGGAAAACTGGCATAAAATAATATGTTAGCTAAAGCTACAAGCACACATTCTACCAAAGACATTTTTGAACCATTTCAACTTAAAGGAATGATTTTGCTTTAGGTGAGCTACACCTTGTCAGTTGAAATTCTGTAAATTCCAATTGTAAACTATCTTTCAAATCTAGTCTTCCTCTCATCACCATGTTCCTACTTTTAAGATCTCAGCATTTCTCATTTAGATCACTTTCATAGCCTCAAGAAATATCATCCTGACTCCACTCTTACCTTTTCAATGCATATTCCAAAATGACATCCATTCAGCTCTATGAAATGTCTCATCTCCTACAACACTTCATCATAAACCTTTGTTCTAGTGACAACAACAACAACAAAATGACCAACAGCTCCTCTAAAAAGACTGATCCTTCCATGTGTCTCTACCTCATTTGTGCTTTCCCTTCTTCCTGGAATGATCTAGTAATTCTCCAGGGGAATGTCTGCCAGTTTCTAGACACCTTTCATATTTTCTACCATTTCTAGTAACATTCAAGACTCCATTTGGTCAGTATGGCTAAGTACTTCCCTGAAGACATCATGACACAACACAATAATAGGATCAGTGGCAAAATAAAAATACATCCTTTTCTCCCAATCTTTAATTATATACCTTTTCTGCTGTGCTATGTAACACAGCCTCCTTGAAGCCAGTCCAAAACTGATTGTTTTGACACAAGTTTACTATTGCTGAATGGCAAACAATCACATTAATTAGTATAGATTCCTGAAAACGGAGAAATGTACTCTGACTACTTCAGAGTAGTGAAGGTTTTTGCTTGTATTCAAAAATTATTAAAGAGAAGAGGAAGCTGCCTTAGCAAGTACACCACTAGCCCTGTGAAGAAGTAAACATTTTTTACTTTTTTGGCAATACATTAATAGTAGCTGACTCAATACTTTGCAGCCTGTATTTTCATTCTAATCAGGTTAATGTGAATCCTCATCCTTTCTCTGCTCCTTAAATATCAATATTTTCCAAGTATCTTCCTCATTTAGTTTCCTGTCTCTCTTTACTTATTTCCATAATAACTCATCTATAATTTGCTTTAGTGTCAGGTATATACAAGTAATACAGATGTGAATCCAAATTATATTCTTGGCTCTAGGTGTGTATTTTATCAAAGTGGAAATCATCCCATATTTTAGCAATCCTAACAAAATTATTACCAATGTTTGAAGTTCCTTTTTATTTTTTACATGTTTATACATTTTACATAGTTTTAAGTAATGATACATTTACAATTTGTAACTTGACTTTTACTTGACAATACATTATGGCTATTTGCTGCTCTAAAAACTTCATTAAATATATTATAACAGCATGATTTTCCATTGGGAGAATCACCATAATCTAATGACCATTCTTTTATTATTGGGTAGCTTGGCAGCCCTCAAAATTTTCATGTAACATTCCAAGGTTCATTTGCGTAGTTAGATTTTCTATCCTGCTTTTATTTTTGCAAAGGAAAACATTTCATAATCAAGAATGAAATAAATGAGGGATAGAGTAAAAATGTATGATTAATAGGTTTTGATAAATATTCTAACAAGATATTTCATAAGAATTATGAATGCCTATGACTTTTTGCTGCAATTTTGACCTTGCCATTCATTATTTTATCAAAGGATATAAAATTGTATTAGTATGTTCCCTTATGTTTACTTGATTCATTTTAACAAGTTAAGGACTTTTATTTGTTTACCAAATAACTCTGTTTTTGCACCATATTTATATACACGCTGCTTATATTTGTTGACAGATATATTTCTAATTCAGTGTTAAATATGTGCAGCTATATGTACTTTAATCCATTTTGGTAGGATTTACTTTGAACCCTTCGTAGAATTGTAATTATATTACATATACCCCCATTTCTTGCTTTTTTACATGTTAACATGAGTAAATGCATGCTATAATAAAGTCCTCAGAAGTATTATTTTAAATATTGACAATGTCCTGTCATGTAAAGAGAACATCATTTACCTTTCTGTTCTTCAATTTTTATCCACTAAAATTATTTTTTCATTTTTCTTAAATAATACAGTGAAAAATATATTTAGGAAGATAGCCTTCATAATATTTATAGATTATTTCCTTCAGGGAGAGATTAATGCTTGTGCCTTGTATACATTTATTGGCCCATAGTGTCTCAATACATATCTTAAATGAATGTGTGTTTGAATTTATTGTTCAGAATATATGAGGTGATTTTCCTTCTCTACCCATCCTAGATCATACTTAAAGTATGTCTTACATTTCTTGATCATATCTTAAGAGGTAAATAGTTAACAAACTTTGATTCTTCCTTCTTTCAGGATACTGAATGTGTTGGGGAAATATGATTGAGAAATTAATGAAATGTGGCTCATAAGACCATTATTTTATTGTTTAACCCAATATTGCTATATTAAAGACAGAAATAGGAGTTTGAAGGGTTTTTCCCTGAAGGAATGTATAGACTCAATGGTTCACTTATTAGAGGCTGCTATCATGGGAGAGCTCTCTAATCTCCGGTGGGGATGTTTTCCAGAAAGGCTTCCCGGTATCTCAAAATCTGTGAGCTTCCCTGTGTCTTGAAAGACAAGGCAAGGCAAATATAGCCCACAGGATGGGAGCCAGAGACAATGAGTGCACTTTGCCCAGAGATGTACCCCAGTGGTTATAAACAACCTATTTTATAGAGATGGGCTTCCTGCTCTCTCCTGTCCATCTACCTTTAAGTCCACCATAACTAATCAAAGAATTATTGAGTCACTATACCTCTTTCATTTTACCTCTATTAATTGACAACTACCTCTTAGAACTTAGAAGTTAGTCCCTGAAAGACTTTGTACCTGTTTGTTCACCTACATAGACTTTTGACCCTAACCCACTACCTGTATCCCCTAGCAACTGCATTCCCTGATATGCAAATATGTTACCCTGACAACTGGTAATTGATGTCTGTGATTATAAAAATGTTATGAATCTAACCATATTGCTGGTGTTTATAGAGATACGCCAGTCTCCTAGGTACTCCCCGCTGTGTTATATCTGATATTTTTATATATATAAAACTATAAACTATACTTTAGTCTCTGTGTATTCTTTTATTTCTCTCTGTTGCCTATCAATTTCCTTATCCTGTGTGGCGACCCCTATCTTAGAGACCTGGCTCCATGGGGAGAAGCAGCTGATCTCCTCGCGGGCCTGCCTCAACTACTCTCGCCCCGCATGAATGGATTTTAAATTCTAATTGTATTTAAATTCTAATATTAATTTAATTTGAAAATTACACCTAGAATTATAAGATTGTAAAAAGACACACTAAAATCTGCCTTGGAACACTTACAGACCTGTCTGAAGGGCATAGCATTCTAAGTGTTCTGAGGGCTTTTGCTCATCATGCATTTGTTTCATACTAATCTTCCTACCAACTAAAATCTATAACACACTTTTTTCACATTTTTATTAAATGTGAAACATTCATTTCCCCTATTGCTATGGAATGAAAATCCATGTCCTCCAAAATGCATATATTGAAGCCTTAATCCTCAATGTGTTGATATTTGGGGGAATTGGGAGGTAATTAAGTCATGAAGAGAAAGCATTCTTGAATGGGATTAGACCAGTCATCTTATAAGATTAAACCCAAGAGCAATGATCTTTCTCTTTCCACCGAGTGAGTGAGTGTACAGCCACAAGGCTTCCATCTGCAAACCAGGAAAAGGGCCCTCACTTGGAAGTGAATGAGCTAGCACCTTGATCTTGGACTTCCCCACATCAACAACTATAAAAAATAAGTGCTTGTTACTTAAGCCACCAGTTTATGGTACAGGTTATAGCAGCCTGAAATGACGAAGACACCCATTCTATGTTATATTTGTGGAAAAAACAATATTCAGACCAAGATCATACATTTCCATTTAATGTTATTAAATATTATCTTAGTGTTACTTACCTTTTCATTTCATTGGCATCATTTTGTTTTTCCTTACGATATTATGGGGGTACAAACATTGTGGTCACATGAATTGTTTTGTTCAGATTGAGTCAAAGTTATAACCACTATGTGGTTATCATCCACATAGTGAGTGTTGTACATATAGGTGTGAATTCACCCATCTCCTCTTCCCTCCTCCTACCTTCTTGATTTCAGTTGAGTTTTATTACCATAAGTGCACAAGAATATTGATCAATTATTTCCAACTTAGTAGTGTGTACATGTGGTGTTTGTCTTCCAATTTTGTGATACTTCACTTAGAAGAATGGTCTCCAGTTCCATCCAGGTTGTTACAGAAGGCATTAGTTCATCATTTTTTATGGCTTCATTAGTATTCCATGGTGTATATATATATCACATTTTATTAATCCACTCATGTATTGATGGGCACTTGGTTTGATTCCATATTACACATATTTGTGATTGTGAATTGTGCTACAATAAACATTCAAGTGCAAATGTCATTTTTATAAAATGACTTTTTTTCCATTGGTTGTATAATGAGATTGCTGGATCAAAAGGTAGGTCTACTTTTAGTTCTTTGAGGTATCTTCATCCTGCTATCCATAGAAGTTACACTATTTTGCAATACCACCTAAAGTGTATTGTTGTTCCTTTCTTTCCACCTACAAACCAGCATCCATTGTTTTGGGACTTTTTGATAAAAGCCATTCTCACTAAAGTTAGGTGATATCATCCTGTGGTTTTGATTTGCATTTCCCTGATGATTAGAGACATTGAGCATTTTTTATATGTTTATTGGCAATTAGTCTATCTTCTTTGATAGGCTTCTCTTTATGTTTTTGCCCACTTTTTAATGGGATTGTTTGATTTTTTTTTCTTGCTGATTTGCTTGAGTTCTTTGTAGATTATGTTGTTAGCCCTTTATAGGATGTATAACATACAAATATTTTCTCTCATTCTGTAGGTTGTCCATTTGCTTCTATTGTCTCCTTGGCTGTGCAGAACTTTTTGATTTAATCACATCCTATTTATTATTTTTTGTTGTTGCTGTGATTGTCATTGTGGTCTTATTCATAAATTCTTTGCCTAGGCCGTTAGCTAGAAGAGTTTTTCCAACATTTACTTCTAGAATTCTTATACTTTTATGCCTTAGATTTAAATCTGTTATCCATCATGAATTCATTTTTATGAGTAGCAAGAGGTGCAGCTCCTGTTTCAATCTTTTACATGTGCTTATTCAATTTTCCCAGCATGATTTATTGAATACGGATTTATGTCCCCCGTGTATTTTTTTTCTGCTTTGTCAAAGCTTAGATTGAAATGTGAGAATAGTTTTATATTTGGGTTCTCCGTTCTGATCCATTGGTCTATGTCTCTATTTTTGTGCCAATGCCATGCTGTTTTAATTACTATAGCCTTGTAGTATAGGTTGAAGTTTGGTAAAGTGATGCATCCTGATTTGTTGTTTTTGTCTATTGTTGCTTTGGCTATTTGCGGTCTTTTCTGGTTCCAAATGAAGTGTAAAATATTTTTTCTAGCTCTGCAAAAAATGACATTGGCATTTTAATGGGCATTGTATTGAATTTATAAATCACTTTGGATAATACAGACATTTTAACAATGTTGATTCTACCAATCCATGAGCATGATATGTTTTTCCATTTGCTTACATCTTCTGTGATTTCCTTCCTCAGCATTTCATAGTTCTCCCAGTAGAGGTGTTTCATCTCATTGGTTCAATATATTCATAGATATTTTATTTTCTTTGTTGCTATTGTGAAAGGTATTGATTGAGTTTTTTATTTGATTCTCACGTTGGTTGGTTTGGTGTACAGAAATGCTACTAATTTGTGTACATTGATTTTGTAACCTGAGATTCTGCTGAATTATCAATTACAGGAGTCTCATGGCAGAATTCTTGGGGTTTTCTAGATATAAGATCATATCATCAGCAAACAGTGATAGTTGGATCTCTTCATTCCTCATTTGGATACCCTTGATTTCCTTTTCTCACCTAAGTGCTCTGGCTAGGACTACAAGCACTATTTAAATAGAAGTGGTGACAGTGGGAAAACTTGTCTGGTTCCAGTTCGAAGCAGGAATGCTTTCAATTTTTCCCATCAGTATGTTGGCTGTGGGTTTATCATATACAACTTTTGTAATTTTGAGGTATGTTCTGTCTATTTCTATTTTGTTAGGGGTTTTTATCAGAAAAGGGTGCTGACTTTTGACAAATACTTTTTCTGCATTTATTGAGATGATCATATGGTCAATGTGCTTCTATTTACTTGGTGAACCACATTTATGGATTTACAAATGCTGAGTCACACTTGCATCTCTAGTATGAAGCCCACTTACTTGATTGTGGTGGATTATTTTTTTTGATGTGCAGCTGATTTCAGTTTCCTAAGATTTTCTTGAGATTTTTTTCACTTATATTCATAAGGGATATTGGTCTGTAGTTTCTTTTTTTATTGTGTGCTTTGTTGGCTTTGGTGATATTGGCTTTATAGAACAAGTTGGAGAGGATGCCTTCCTTCTCACTGTTATTAAATAATTTCTACAATGTAGGTACCAGTTCTTCTTTTTAGGTCTGGTAAATTCAGCTGAGATACCACCTGGTCCTGGACTTTTATTTGTTGGGAGATTTTTTTCTGGCTACTTTAATGTCAGTGATGATTTTGATCTGTTCAAGAGTTCTATTTCTTCATGATTGAACCTAAGGAGGTTGTGTGTTTCCAAGAATGTGTCCATTTCCTGAACATTTTCAAGGTTATATGCACAGAGATTTTTATCATATTCAGATATGATATTTTGTATTTCCATGGTATCAGTTGTAATATCTATTTCCATTCCTGACTGAGGTTATTAAGGTACATTCTTTTCTGTTTCTGGTTAATTTAGCAAGACATCTGTCAATTTTGTTTATCTTTTCAAGTAATCAACTTTTTGTCTCATTAATCTTCTATGTAATTCTTTTATTATCTATTTCATTTCGTTCTGCTCTGATCTTAGTTATTTCTTTTCTTCTCATGGGTTTGGAATTGGCTTTCTTTTCCAATTCCTTGAGATGATTCATTGGATTGTTGATTTGTGATCTTTCTGTCTTTTCAATGCAGGCATTTAAGGCTATAATTTTTCTCTTAGAACTGCTTTTGCCGAATCCAACCGATTTTGATAACTTGTTTCCCCTTTGTCATTTACGTCAAAGAATATTTTGATTTTCATGTTAATTTCCTCTTTGACCCAATAATCATTCAGCAGTAGGTTGTTTAATTTCCATGACTTTGTGTAGAGTTGAATGTTTCTGTTGGAATGGATGTCTAATTTTACTCTTCTGTGGTCTGAGAAAATGCATGGTATAATTTCTATTTTTTTTTTAAATTTCTTGAGACATATTTTGTGGCCTAGGATGTGATCAGTCTTAGATAATGTTGCATGAGATAATGTTATAATGTATATTCATTAGTTTTTGGTTAAAATATTATGTAAAATCTGTTAGGCACATTTGTTCTAGCGTTTTGTTTAAGTCCATTGTTTCCTTGTTTATTTTCAGCTTGGAGTATCTGTCCCATTCTGAATTGGGCTGTTGAATCCCTGGCTATTATGGTGCTTCTATTTATCATTTTGTTTAGATCAAATAGGGTTTGCTTTATGAATCTGGGCACACCCATGTTAGTTGCATAGATATGTAGGATTGTATGTCTACTTGTTGAATTGTTGCCTTTACCATTATGTAATGACCATCTTCATCTTTCCTACTTTTATTTATATCAAGTCTGTGTTATCTGATATGAGAATGGGGACACAAGCTTTCCATTTGCATGGAACACTTTTTTCCACCCCTTCACCTTGAGTCTGAATGAGTCCTTGTGGGCTTGAAGTGTCTGCTCAATAAAGCCGATACTAGGCTTGTATTTTTTTATCCATTCAGCCAGCGTATGTCTCTTGAGTGGGAGTTCAAGCCATTCAAATTTATTGAGAGATTTGATAAGTGGTGTGGGTTTCTGTTCATCCTGTTGAGTAAAACTTTATTGCTTTGTTTTACCTCTTGATCCATTGTGATATTTGGCTTTGACCTTTAGCTTTTGGGTGATTTTACACTGGTGAGTGTCTATCGTGCTGATATGTGTATAATGCAAGTCTGAGTACTTCCTGCAGTCAGGTATGGTCTTCAGAAGTTCCCTCAATGTTTGCTTGTCTGAGAAAGTCTTTATTTCTCCCTCATAAAAGCAACTTAGTTTTGCAGGATACAGAATTCTATATTTGCCATTATTCTGTTTAAGAAGACTGAGAAGGTGGCCCTGATCCCTTCTGGCTAGTAAGTTCTCAGTTGAGAAATCTGTTCTTTGCCTGATGGATTTTCCTTTGTATATGTCCTGATGCTTTTGCCTTACAGATTGTAGGAGTGCCTTTTCACAGGAGTGCCACCTTTGGCCAGTCTGATGACTATATGTCATTGTGATTGTCTCTTTGTGGTGAATCTCCTGGGGGTCCTTTGAGCTTTTGTACCTGGATAGCTAGGTTTCTAACAAGGCCAGAGAAATTTTCATCAATTATTCCCTCAAATATGTTTTCCAACCCTTGTGTATTTTCTTCTTTGCCCTCATGGATGCCTATGATTATTATGTTAGGTTTCTGTATATAATTCAATATTTCTTGCAGGTTTTGTTCCTCTTATTTCTCAGTTCTTTCTCTTTGACTGAATTGTTTAACTCAAAGGAGTTGCCTTCAAGCTCTGAGATTCTTTCTTCTGCCTAATGTAACCTATTCTTAAGTCTTTCCACTGTGTTTTGTATTTCCTTGAATGAATTTCTCATTTCCTGTAGTTCTGTTTGATTTTTGTTTAGTAATTTATTTTTTTAGTGAATTTTTCATTCATTTCCTGCATGTTTTTGTTTCTTTGTGTTTGGTTTCTATTTTCTCTTATATTTCATTGAGCCTCTTTACAATCTGTATTCTAAATTCTTTATCTGTGATTTCAGTCTTTTCATTTTGGTTGGTATCTATGTATAAGGAGTTATTATTTTATTGTGGGGTGTCCTTTCATTGTAATTATTCATGTTTCTGGAGTTCTTTTGCTGATTCTTTCTTATCAATCTATAGTAATGCAGAGACAGTCTGCAGGCCTAGAACCCCACATCTCAAGCAAGAGGCCAGATCAGAAAGAATCAGCAAAAGAACTCCAGAAACATGAATAATTACATTGAAAGGACAACCCCACAACAAAATAATAACTCCTTATACATATATACCAACCAAGATGTGGGGTTCTAGGCCTGCAGACTGTCTCTGCATTACTGTAGATTGATTCCTGACCATACCAGGGAGAGGAGTGCTGGTCCTGAGTTATATATGCAGTGTTTTAGCAGGTTTGATGAACTTCTCAGGTTACCTCTGAACTGCTATCTTCATCTCTTCCCATCTATGTGTAGTGATTTAGGTCCCCCAACTTAATCTCCAAGATGGTTGGTGGCACTTGTGTATAAAAATCAGCCACTCCCTATTTGTTCGAGTTAGAAGTCATTATGCTTAGTTATGGAGATGGTCCCCTGTCACTGATTAAAGTTTGTCTGGAAGAGCCAGCTACCATGATTATCTTTTGTGCTTGTTGTAAGCTCTGGTTCCTCAAAACTTACACGAATATCCCATGTTTTAGAAAGGATCCTACAGCTCCCAGGAGGTTGTTTCATTTCTACTCTCCCTGAGGTAGGGGATGGAGCAAGACAAATCATGGCTGAGTTGGGAGAGCCTGAGAGTCTTTGCAAAGCCTCAGCAGGGCTAAGATGTTGCCTATCCAGCTGCTAGGGGTAGCCACTGGTACGAAGTTCAGGGCAATATCTCCCAGCCAGGAAGGCTGTTCCCAGGGGAGGGGCCTAATCACTTTAGTGCTAAGCCCCTGGGACAGGCTCTTTCTGCCTTTGTCCACTAGCGCATCTTCTCTATGTGGTGGGGTAAGTGCCCTCCCAATTTTCTCCCTGGAACTCCATAGCACTGTCCCATCAGATCAGTCCATGTGAGTTCCCTCACTGCCTGAGACCGGCTCTCTGAACTACCCCTCAGTCCATTTGTCTAACTCACTGGTGTGCATCGTCACAGGACATGACATGTAGGGGGATCTCCAATTATGCATACCTGTTCCACCACAAGATTCCAAGGGGAGAGAGGTAGGCCTCCCTGTCTGCAGGGGCTTCTGCCAGGGGCACATTCATGCCAGGAAGAAGCAAGGGCTGGTGTGTTTCTTGGCTCAAGCTTCACTCCCTATTGTAATGAGTGTGGGGAGGGGCCATTGCTCCCATTCAGTCAGGTCTGAGGCATTCAGTTGTCATGGGAACCAGGGGTTAGGCCAATTCACTCTGAGTACTGCATCCCTTTCCAATATGGTGGTTCTCCAGCAGGGCTAGGGGATGGGCATGCTCACAGATCCCTGTTTCTCAGTGCTCCTTCCCACTCTCCCGTTGGATATGGGCTTCCTCACCACCCTAGTTCAGGACTGAAACCTCTCCCCTGGTCCCCTGGGTCTCCCTGCACCACTCTCACGTCCAGAGTGGGGGACACCAGTCTGGCCCACATATCTAAGGCACTGGCACATGATCCCACAAAACATCAATGGGCGGAAGCTCGCAAATTCCAGCAGCCCTGCTTTCAGTGGCAGGCTTAGCCAGGAACACACACCTGTCGTAGAGAAGCAGCCTTTCATGTGCTTCTTGGCTCAGAGGATTCTCATAGTTGCAATGGGTGGGAGGGGCTATGGGTACCAGTTGGCCTGGGCTAAAATTACTCTCTTTCATGCCTTCAAGTGGAGGTGCAGAGGAGAAAATGTTTAGGTGTAAAAATGCTGACACTCTGGTCTCTCTTGGCACTCTGCCATGGAGTGTCCCTTTTGAACACCAGAGCTGCTGGGGTTCACTGGTTCACCCTGCTGTTTCTATTTAGTTGCTGTGTCTGGGCTTGTGGAGGGTGGAAGCATCTCCAATATGTTTTATGTCTCACTGTTGACTGAAAGTAGCTACGTGTGGGAAGGGGAGTCCCCCTTACCCTTTCACTGGGCTCCAAACTTTCTGGGTTTGGCATGTGCTGCTGTCTTCTCTTTTTTATCTTTTTCTTTCTCAGCTTTGCAGTTTTTCTTGGTTGAATCCCCAGACATCTCTTGCTTCTCCCTGTGATCCACACCTGAGCTGCAACTGCTCTTCACTCTTCCTCAGCCCAGCAATCTATCTCAGCTGGGACAATCCCACAAGCAATGTCTCTTGTCAGCCATCTTTGGGGAGTGTCCCTTGTCATCATTTTATATTCTGACTCTCTTTTTTTTAAGTAATGGTTAGTTCTTATGCCTTTTATATCATCAATACATTTGATCAGAAAGGACTCAATGTTCCCATTTGAATATCAATTACAGATTCATGCTTCCATGTCACCTCACCAGCTTAAGCTTTTATAGGTCATGAGGAATCCATGAAACAGCAACCTTTGTAAGAGATTCTTCAATAAGCTTCAAATCCACTGAATTTTACCATCGCCTATGTCATGAGTTTCTTTCTTATCCATAATTATTTTAGGAAACAGTAATCTCTTTTGTTCAAAATGTATTGCATCTGATTACATGTAACATATGAGAAACCTCACACTGGTTTTGAAATTCATCAATCATCACTAGAATAACTAGTCTTAACACTCACTTAATAATCATAAATACAATAAAATAAGAATTATAACAAGAGTAATAACAAATAGCCAAAAAATGGATAGCTATATACTTATATTTATCCATTTCATATATATATCCAATATATATTTATATAATATACATTTATATAAAATATTTAATGTATTAAAATATTGTAATATTTTAAATTTTTGCTGGACTCTAAAGATGAACTTAATCTTATAATGTCATGCCATTTCACCATATTTCGGTTTGGGTCTTAAGTACAGAGATGAGGAAAGAATGGGAAAGAGAGTGAGAGGTATTTACTGCTACTTATATCAATTCTTTTGGGAGGATGTAGGCGCAGTATCCTTGGTATGACACCCTGCTTCATACATATGTATTGCTCTATCATATTGGCAAATAGAAACATATGTTCCTATAACATTAACTAAAGTATTGCATGATATTAAAGGACCCAAAGCACCACAGATGCTAACAAAGATCACCTGAATACTACATAGCTTTTCCTACAATCCTACCAACTTTCATATGTGCTATTGTACCTGAATAATCACAGCCATATTCGGATTATAATTCATAATTTGTCTCCTTTAAAAATTGAGAACACCACCTGTTTTCACTCTGCTTTAAAAAAAATGGTTTGATAGGATTAGGAAATACATGCAGTCTTTGTTTTTAGCTGGCCCATTTTGAAAATTGGGGTCATGGATGATGGCTTCCTGAGTGGGGCAGCAAAAGCAATGGTAATGGAGAAACATTAAAAAGATTCAGATGTGTGGTTCTAAGAGGCATTCACAATTGTGTGAGCGCATTGACATGCCTGATTATGCAAAAGTTGAGCTGTGCAAATCATAATAATAAGCTTTCTCATTAGATTTCCTGCATTTTCTGCTTCTTGATCAGCCAGAAATATGGCCAAGTGTTCCCATTCTTTTGAGATTTCCCATTTACACTTGTTTCAACTACTCGGAAAAATAGGGAAAATAGAGCAGTGAAATGAGATTTTAATTAAAGGGGAAAAATGTTCAAATTTCATAAAACTCAAACACTCAAAAGATGTGTGCACTTGGTTATAGTTAGCTTGAAAACAAAATTTTACTTGGCAATCACAGAAGTTAAATCAATTTCACAAGTTAATCACTAAGTCAATAATGTAATCCAACTATTTTAAAAGTAAACTTAAATATAATAGTTTAAGAAGCCTAATTAAATCATTTATTTCCCAAAGAAAGGTTTTATTCAAAGAATTACGGCCATCCTGGTTACAATAATAAATGAGAATTATTTGAAAGAAATGGTGAGTCTAAAAATATCTTGCAGTTTTCATATGCATCCAGATTGATATTTAAAATCATTTTACTATTTCAAAATATTTGACTTACATTTGATCTGAAATAAATATAGTTATTTATAAGAAAACTACAAATAAATTTGGGGGTCATTCAACATGGCTAATGTCATCTTTACAGCTTTGGTATATCAGTACTCATCTTGTAAACAACAGTAGAGTAGAATGATTTGTGCAACAATCATAGGGTTTGTTGGGCTTCCCAATTTAGTATCATATTAGGTCAAGAGAAGCCACAAAGATTCTCAATCTAAGTTACAGACATTGACACTGTATAATTAAACAAATCAAAGTATTTGCAATTGCTATAGATAAAAGCAGAGCTATTGTTCTCATTACATATGTGGAGGTAAATGCTATAATAATTTGCTTGATTTCCCAAATATATTTGAAATTATGTTACATATATTATTTATGTCATGTATTATTTATTTATGTTATATTATTTGTGTAAGAGAAACTCAAAATAGAAGATCAGGGTAGGAAGTAATTTGAATGACTGTTTTGAACCTCAAAATTTCATAATGTTATAGCTACAACAACCTCTGGACTTCTCAGGCACAAGGAGATTGTGACACTGAAAGCCTGGTGCTCACTCCTTCATTAAACATCAAGAACGAACACATACCATAAGGAGATGGAGACCCAGTTTTCAAAATCTAACTGACCTCTAGGTTGTACTACCAACTATCTCCTGTGACCTCCTCTGTACTACAAGTTTGCTCACCCCAGCCACTCACATATTTCAAACATTAACTTGTGTGCATATTGAGACTATTAGAACATTCAGTTATTTTGTTAGTCTTTTTAAGCCCATGATGTCATCTACTTTGCATTCTCCAAGCCCTAAGTATGGATTCTACTTTCCTGTGTCTTGTACATCTCACTCCCAAAATTTTATTGTTTATCCCTAAAACTCTTACAAGTGGTCAGATGTGGAAACCACACTGGGTTCCACCCAGGAAAAACCACACAACCCTTCCTAGAGTGCAAGATATCTCAGCACTACAATCCCTGCACTGTACACCTTTCTTTCACAATGCCTTTAGTTTCACACTTGTAGGTATAAAGACTGGTGGTCTCACTTCTTTAATAGTCGGGAACATGGTTAACAAAAACTCTTCCAGGCACTTTATATTTCAGCTTCATAGAAGGAGTGTGCTTTCCATGAGAATCTCTCTATGTTCCTCCATCTATGACCTATACTGTTTCCATATCCTCCAGACTACGGTGAACACTCCTTAGGACCACTAGGCTCCCCCACCCCCACCACTCCAACCCTTCCTAACCCTGCCATCCCACATACACGTGTGTGTATTACTATCCCTTCTCTATGACCTCCAACTTGTTCCTATTTGTCTCAATTGCTAAGCATTTGCTGTGAGAATCCAATCAAAATGCCCATAAAAGCCCAATGATGTTTAGCTTCAACTGGGCCAAATAATCAAAGTTATATGGTTAAGATTTTAAGAGCTTGGACCTCAGCACTTTTGTATACTTCACTAAGTTAATAACCTAAATTATGATTTTCTTTCAACAGAAGTGGGCATGAGGAAATTAAGTTATTATTTCAATAGCTAAAAGTAATATGCAATCTCTATATTGAATGTTTTGTAGGAAGAAACATCTAGAATATATATGTTATAGATATGCAGGGACAGCTCTAAGCAAAGCAGATAATAAAAATAATTGAATTATACTAGGAGATATCTACTTTTGACCACTCATCACTCTATGCCTACCTTTCTTTTCCCTGGAAGGTCAGCATTCAGATCATGTTCCTTGTCCATCCATATTATCAGACACACTTACCAAACCTATTGCTCATTTCTCTAGCAATATTCTGAAAATTATTTCTCATCTCATAAGTTTTACTAAGATCCCATTGACTAGCTATGTTATTTATGAGTTTATTTTCATAGACCATTCAAGATATACAATTCTTTAAACCAAAATTGCAATTTAATGAGAGGATGCTTTCCCCCAAATTGATAGATGTTTTATTTTAAATGCCTGATTTATTTTGCCTAAAACAATAAGCACCATAAAAGAATAAACTCTTTGTTTCTTTTTTTTGCTTGTTTTGCCTACTATTATAAACTCGAGACTGAGTACAGAGGTAGCAAGTAGAAGACAGTAAATACTTTTAGAACAAGTTAATAAATTAATGAATATATACAAGTGTCTCAAATCTTATCATGGGGAAAACTTTTTGTGCAAAAAGACAGTATTGTCTGGTGTAATATAGTTTATATAAATTGATAATGCTAAACACTATGGTATCAAAACATGTAGATCCACATTTTAAAAATAAAAAAACCCCTCATTTTTCTCTTGGTCTTAGGTAAGGTTAGGTAATTTATTGATTTAGGTTATCTTGGTCTTAGGTAAGATTAGGTAATTTATTGATTTAATAATGTGTCAGTAAACTGTTAAAATTTTAAGAGCTTTCTGAGGCATACTCTTTAACTCTATAGCATCTTCCCTTAGCAAATTTAGTGTATTTACTTTCATCAGACACTCTAGTGACATAATTTTTTTTTACTCAGTTCCAGAAGATAGTTATTTGGTAGAGAAAGTTTTTGTTTTTCTCCTTGTTAAATTGTAGAAAATTGTTTCCATGTGGTATCTCTTACTAAAGGCTTTGAGCAAAGAGGGTGTTACTCAACAACACTCTGACCTCTGACTCTTCCAAAAAATGCATTAGAAATATTCATAAATCTTAGAAATAAATATTCACAGGCACACTCTGTAAAATCTTAAAACTGATTCTAGTCACTCCTAATTATATGTCTTAGGGATCTCATGAAGTTAAGAATTTAATATTTTCTCCTCATTTGTTTCTAGTTTTCAAAACATTTTGAAATCTTGATATTCCATTAAAAACAGAAGAGTGTCCAGGAACAACATCTGGGACTCCTTTAACTAATCTAATTTTCTTAGGTTATTTTACCAACATTCAATCAATTAAGAAATCGTGGTGTTCTTTATGCTGCAATTCTGTGTGATCATTTGCAAGCTGCTTTATTTTCTCAATTTAATGTTTTTAAATGAGTCCAATGAATACAATTAATATTAACACCACAAACAATTAATTTTACATTAATAATAAGTAGCTTCAATTGATCACATTTCTAGTCTACTACTGAATTTGAATGCTAATTTGAGAATGACAAGGAGCATAGATTCGTGAAGAAGGTCAGAATTTAGATTTGAGTTAGACTTTAAAGAAAAGTCTTTGGATTCATGTAGAATGTTGTTAAAGTGTAACAGTGAGCAATGATAAAATGCCTTCATGAATACGTGGATACTAAGATTAACCTGAGCAAAAATATACATTAAAGAATAAATGGTCAAAGATACCTTGAATTAAACAAGAAACATACTTAGAAACGAAACATAACTACTACCTGTTGTTGAGAGAGAAAATTCTTAAATTTTGAGATAATCCTAAAGGATAAATAGAAACCCAAATATACTTTTAACAGGTTACAGTATTTTCTAAGTCTTAATTTAATAGTAAATGCTTGTACTTGCAAAACAGCAATAATTAAACTTTAAATCAGTAACATATAGATAATCTATAAAGCTGTTTAAATTCATTATAGGAGTTTCACATAGTATGTTTTCACTAAGAGGCAGTTATATAGGAAGAAGGGGCCTAAAAAAAAACCTTTAAATTTTATACTTTTTTACCAAATGAGGTATAGAGACAGGAATAAAAGAACTAAGAATCCATCTTCTTATGCAGTTCAAAAATCTCATCTTTTTCATGGTGTAATAAAGGAAAATTAAGATAAATATTGTGCTACTTAAACATTTCTATCACATGGATGACAAAAAGTTTTAAGATGTATAACTGGCAGAGATTGGAACGTTACTGGAAAAAATATGGAAAGCAAATTTACTTTTTTATTTTGTTTTTCAAAATCTGGAAAGTATAATTTGTGTCTTAACATTTATATTGATAACTTCTTTTAAAAAGATAGATATTAATATGGAGGAAAATATAACAAAAGTTTCTAGATGTTTTTCTAATTTCACTAATTTAAATTAGTTCAAATTGACTAAGATGCGATGAGAAGAAGTAGGGAAGAGCTATTAGGGCCTGTAATATTAAAAAAGGAGTATTGTCTAAGTCCTGTTAGAAATGGGAGCAACTAAAAACAAGGAATTCAAAATAAGCAGACTCAAATAATGTTTAGAATTCTCATTTTATATCCAATCAAAATAAAATACAAGTTATTATTGGGCAGTTTAAAAAGCATTGAAGGTCAACATAATTCTGAAAACACTTTCCTGTATTTGAGAAGACACAGGAGGGAGAAACTGTAGCCTAGCATTGTGCTTTGTCTTTTATGTTAGAAGAGTGGGGCTTATTCAAGTGAACCTGAAAACAAAGTCTTGCCCTCAGGCACTTAGAGCTCCTAAATCCCTTTCTCAGACCTCTTGGACATTTAAATAAACTAATGGCCCTTTAGCCCAACTGATCCATTGTGCCTGACATCAAAAATTTCTTACATTTCCCCTTTACTTCTCATTTCCGATTCCTAAACAAAAATGCCTCTCTTTCAGGTACAAAATAAAAGTTTCCATTTACTTTGAAGTATGTTTTTGAATATACAGGCTGTTGTGTCACAAATAGAGGCCATTCAAAACTTTTATGTCAAGCTCTTGCAACATTATGGAGAAGAACTGAAAGTTCTGGAAGATTAAATTTAAAGGTGGTAAAAAGAGTCTCCATACACCTCACATGCAGATTTCTCCATTATTAACATTTATACTAGTATGGTACATTTGTTACAATTATTGGACCAACATTGATATATTATATTTAACTAAAATTCATACTTTATGGAGTTCCTTAATTTCCCCCTAATGTTCTTTCTCTGTTCCAGGATTTCACCCACAGTAACTTTTTACATTTAATAACTATGCCTCCTGAGGTTCCTCCAGACTGCGACAGTTTCTCAAACTTTCCTTGTTTTTGTCCTTGACAATTGTGAGGAATATTGATCAGGTATTGTGTAGAATTCCTCTCTACTGGGGCTTTTCTTGATACCTTCCCTCATAGTTAGACAAGGATTATAGGTTTTGAGAGAACTCTCACAAAAGTAAATTACTATACTCATCAAATCACATCACATCAAGGATACATACTATAACCTCAACATGATTTATCTCTGTTGATGTTTCATGGTCATCTGACTGAGATAATGTCTGTAAGAATTCTCCACTATAAACTTACTCTTTTTCCCTCTTTTCATACCATATTCCTTAGAAGGAGGTCACTATGTGGAGCCCATACATAAAGAATGAAGAGTTCTACTCTGCTACTGTGCATAATTTATTTGTAATTCTTTATAGGAGATATGTCTTTTATTCTCATTTATTAATTTTTACATTTATTTTATCAATATTTACTCAAGGATATATTTATTTTATACTTTATGTCATAATCTAATATTATGTTATGATTTATTCTATAATCCAATATTATATAATTTATTAAATTACTCAAATTGTTCCAGCTTTGGCCATTGAGACCTATATAAAATGACTCCTGTGTTCCTTTGACATATCCCCATCATTGTGTGTGTGTGTGTGTATGTATGTCATTGTTATTGCTGTCGTTGTTTTGACTTTTAGCACTTTCTAACTTTTGAGACTACAAGATGCTCTAAGCTCATCTTGTATATTTCTTGCCATAGAGCTAGAGTCAGCCATATCTCTTCAAGGAGATATGATCTTTTTTATTAGGGAATGGTATTAGAAACCAAGATCTGAGTACTAGGTGTGCTTGTTGCTTCTGGGATATCATTGTTTCTTGGCCTTCTTAGCTGACAGGGTAAGAAATATGTATATACATACATGCATACAATTGACACATTAACCATGAATATACATAGATCTACATTTCTGCATGAAACTACCTGATATAAATATATGTGTGTATATATACACATGTGTATGTGTGTGTATATACACATACACACACACACACATATATATATATATCAATAAAAATGAGTCAATATCTATTTCTCCAGATCTATTCTTCTTCCATGTAGGTTATCCTTGCCTTCTCTCCTTGCTTATCTGCAACCTTTCACCCCAAAAGAGGAAAACCTTGCTCTCACTGTCTCCATCTATTTACTTAATTGTGCAATTCAGTATATACTTGTGTAGCAGCTACAGACTTTTAAAAAGTAAATGATAACCCATAAGAAATAACTTTATCTAATATTTATGTGCAGTTATTTTTACCTTTAGTCTAGGAGACTCCATTCATTTCCAGAGTTACTTAATACTCTTTCCCCAATGCCCTTCAGTGAGATTGCTTATTGCATCTGTAATACAATGGGACCAGTCACATTCTACATTCCATGATGAAATCCCCTGACTTGCCTATATAATTCATTTTTAGTTTGCATACATTAATATTCACTCTTTCTGTTGTAAAGTTCTATAGATTTTGACAATTTCATAGTTTCATATATTCAACATTACGTAATCATACAGAGTAATGTTACCAACCTTAGGTATCCTATACTTGATCTATACAAACCCCTACCCTGAATTCCTGGCAACCACTAGTATCATCTGTTTAGCTTTGTCTTTTATAGGTTATTGTATAAATGACCTCATACAGCATGTAGACTTTTCATGCTTGCCTTTTTTTACTTACCAATACATATTTAAGATTCATCAGTACATTTGTATTATTTAATAGCTCATTAATTGTTAATGTTGTGTCATATTCTATATTATGCTTTTAACAAATTATCCGTTCACCTATTGGAGTATATCTTAGTTACTTCCAGTTTATGACAATTATAAATAAAGCTGCAATAAACATTTGTGTACAGGTTTATGTTTTTACATAAACTTTCAAATCAATACCTAGGAGCACATTGCTGAATCATATGCTTAAGAATATGTTGAATTTTCTAAATACTGCCAAACTTCCTTCTAAAGTGTCTGTTCAATTTTGCATTCCCATCAGCAGTAAATTGGAGTTCCTGTTGCTCTGCATCATCACTAAAAATTGCTATTGTCAATTTTTTAAATTTTAGCCATTCTAATTGGTGTAGTATTATCTCAGTGATGTTTTAATTTGCATTTCCCTAACAACAAATGATGTAGTGCACTGTTTCATATGCTTATTTGCCGCCTGTCTATCTTCTTTGGGGAGATTACCTATTCAGATTTTTTGCCCATCTTTAAGTGTTTTTTTTTTTAAAGTCATTTGTCAGTATGTGTTTTGCAAAAATTTTCTAATAGTCTGTAGCTTATCTTTTATATATTTAATAATGTCTTTTCCAAGCCAGAAGTTTTTAATTTTAATGAAGTCCAATGTATCAATATTTCATTTGATGAATCATGCATTCTTTCAGTGTTATGTCAAAAATTCAGCACCAAACTCAAGGTCACATACATTTTTCTCCTGTGTTTTCTTCAAAACTGTTTTACTGTTTTGCACTTTACACATAAGTCTGTCATCCATTTTGTGTTATATTATTTTATTTTTGTATATGGATATCCATTTTTTTCAGCACCATTCAAATTCCAAGTGTTTATTATTGAAATATTGAATAGAAAAGTAATTAACTTTTGTATATTAACTTTTTATACTGCAATATCACTATATTAATTTATTAGTTTTAGGAATGTTTTGTAGATCTTTGGGTTTTCCTACACATACAATGATTTCATCTGTGAATGAAGACATTTTTATTTCTCCTTTTCCTATTCATATTAATATATAAATACATCACATTTATTTCCTTATTTTGTATTCTTAAATTAGCTAGGATTTCCAGTATGAGTTGATGAGTGATGAGAGAGCACACCATTGCCATATTCCTATTACTAGGAAAAAAATTGGGCTGGGTGCAGTGGCTCATGTCTGTAATCCTAGCACTCTGGGAGACTGAGGTGGGAGGACCGCTTGAGGTCAGCAGTTTGAGACCAGCCTAAGCAAGAGCGAAACTCTGTCTCTACGAAAAAATAGAAAAATTAGTTGGGCACAGTGGCATGTGCCCGTAGTCCCAGCTACTTGGGAGGCTGAGGCAGGAGGAGCACTTGAGCCCAAGAGTTTGAGGTTGCAGTGAGCTGTGATGATGGCACTGCACTCTATCCAAGTAGAGTGAGACCCTGTCTTGAAAATAAAAAATTGCCCATTGTCTTATTATTAAACATATTACCTTAAGAGATTTTAGATACTGTTTAGCAAGCTGAGGAAGTTCCTCTGTATTTTCAGTTTGCTGAAAGTTTAGCATCACTGTTTGTTGTATTTTGTTAAATGCTTTTTTTTAATGATATAATCATATGACTTTTGTTTTGTTTGGGTTTAGCTTATTCATGTGACAGATTACACTGTATGAGTTTTGAATGTCGAACCAGTCTTGCATACCTGGAATAAATCCCATTTGCTCATGGTGTATACTTTTTTATATATTGTTAGGTTTGATTTGCTAATATTTTGACTAGTATTTTGAATGTATGTTCATAAGAGATATTTGTCTGTAGTTTTCTTTTCTTGTAGTCCCTCTATATAGCTTTTGTTTTAGGATGTAGGCTTCATAGAGTAAATTAGAAAGTCTTCTCTAAGCTTTTATATTCTAGAAGAAATTAAATACAATTGTTATTATTTCTTCCATCAATATTTGGTAGAATTCACCAGTAAAAGCATTTGAGCCTGGTGATTTCTTTATTGGAAGTTCGTTATTGTCCCAATATCAGATAACCTGAATATATATACATGCACACGCATATCTACTTTTCCCTGTGTGAATTTTGGTAGTTTGTCTTTGACTGTAATTGTTTTATTTCATCTATGTTTGTAAGCATAAAGTTGTTGGTAGCATTCCTTTATTACACTGCTGATATCCATGTTAATGTCCATGGATTACCAGTGATGACTTCTCTGGGTAGGATTCAGAGATGAAGGTTCAATATTTGCACTGAAGTTATAGGATGAATAGAAATTTTCTGTTGGAAGAGCTGAGAAAAGACCTTTTTAAGCAGAACTGATGGCATATATAAAGTCATGAGATGTGAGAGACTAAATGGTGAATGAAATGAATGGTGCTGAATAAAGATGGAAAGAAAATCACGGACCAGATTAAGAAGGCAGAACGTAACATAAAAAGAAGAACTCAGTATTTTTTTCTACATTAAGATAATGGAATGCAACTAAGGAATTTTGAGAAATTAAGTGAAAGAATGTATTTTAAATAACATAGAACAATATCTATTGCAGGGTAAAAGACAGGTAGTATAAATATTTGTTGTTATTAGAAAGGTCAATTTGGCAGTAGGGTTTTGGAAAGTATGTCATTACAGTTGCTCAGTAGAAAGATGATGATAAAAATCTTTACCTTTAAATGCAAACCAAATTCATTGAGATAAAATTGTATTTCAACCCACAATCTTATCATTAGAAAAGTGCAAAGAGGTCATCTGAGGTCAAGCCAAGTATGTGATGAGAGAAATAAATGTCTTATTTTCCTTTCTATGTGCAAATCATACAACTCCTATTTTCAGTACCATATCACAGAATCAAGAAATTACATGTTGATAAGAGTTTGCCTAGTTATTATGAGTTTTTTCTATTTTGCCAAATTATTCTTATTTAATATCAAGAAGAAAGAATAAACATTGAGTATCTAGTGCACAAGGGAAATTATTCTGGTAGCTGAGGATGCAAAAGCTCTGCAATATTCTTCTAGTCTTTTACAAATTTATCATATGTTTGGGAATATAAGCATAGCCATATGGATTATAAAGGTACTCAGAAGTCATCTTGAATTTAAACCTTTTATTTTATTTACTAAGAAATTATGGATCTGAGAGCCAAAATCACTAGCTCAATGCCCAACATCTTGGTGCTGGACCTGAGTCAAAACAGTTCTGATTCCCAATTAATTGTTTCCTCTACTTCATCTTGTTCTTTCTCCAAGAGATTTCTGTATGCAAATTACAGATGCTCCTCAGCTTATTATGTGGTTACATCCCAATAAGTCTATCATAAGTTGAAAATATTGTAAGTTGGAAGTGCATTTATTACACCTAGCCTACTGAACATTATACTTTAGCTGAGCCTACTTTAAAGGTGCTCAAAACATTTACATTAGACTAGAGTTGGGTGAAATCATCTAGCACAAAGCCCATTTTATAATAAAGTATTGAATATCTCACATAATTTATTGAATATGGTACTGAAAGTGAAAAACAGAATGGTTGTATGGGTACGTGAAGTAAAGTTTCTACTAAATGTGTATCACTTCCACACCACTGTAAAGTCAAAATATCATAAATTGAACCATCATAGGCTAGGGACCGTATGTATTTCATTTTAAAATTGTCTGTTATAGATTGTTGCAAGAAATAATTCTTCAGATTTCTATGAATATGAATTTTTGTCCTAAATATTAAAGCCTTAGTGTTTATACTTACCCATGGTATTGAAATAAATTACCTTATAGTTAACTGTAAAAGAGAAATTGGGTACTTGTGGATCAACCCCCTTTTCTCCCTTTCTCTAAAGATGTGGATATCTACAGGAAACATACACTCTGTGATCATTGTTCTCTGGTGTATCAAGAACAATGAAGGAATAAGGAAAATCAGGGTACTTGATTATTCAGAGTTGCTGATAACTTTTGGATATTGCAATTCAAAGGAGTTTTAGAATTTTGTACACTTGGCCACAAATAGATAATGTGTAGCATTTGGAGATCAAATAGGTTTAATCAATAAAGTCAATGGAATGATCAAAAACTAGGGTATGTTAGAATAGTAATATATCGACACATTGCATAATGGTTATTGTTCTGATCTCCTGACCCTACCAGTGGAAAGAGAGTGAGTTGTCTGAGAGGCATCAATATTGAACAATGCATTAAATTCAGTATGGCATAGATGAAGAGCAAGGCTCTGAACTGTACTTCCTGGTTTGAATCCTGACTCTGCCACTTTCTAGCTTTGCAACTTTTGATGAACTAGTTACATAGTCTGTCTGTGCCTCAGCTCCCCAAAATACAAAATCATAATGCTAGGGCCTACTTCACAGTAATAAACTAAAAGAATGTTTGGCATATTTGTTATAAAATAAAACATATAAATCAATATATTCAAGAAGGATGAGGCTGCTGGAATTAATAATTAGTAAATTACATGTGACTTTGCAGACAGTAGTTATATTACAGGGCCAAGAGCTGAAGCACTTATGCCATGTGCTTGAAGAATGAGAGATACTGAGTCAACCAATACAGATTACATGAAAGAGAATGTTTATCTAGGGAAATGGACAATAACAGTAAATATATTTATGTAGTCATTATTTAAAATATCTGAAGGAAAAAAGAAATAATATTTTGAAGTATTTGCTAGAATCTCATCAATTCTTCTTAGAAGATTATTTAGACTTCAACCGTATTGTTCATTAATTTTTGGACACATAAACTGTCTTCTAGGGTAATGCTTATATACCAAGAGAATAAAAAATAACTAAATCATAACCTATAAAATGTCTATAACATATAATTTCTTTATATTTGCTGTTACTAAAAAATAAAGGTCATCTGGTCCCCATTTTATAAACCATAAGGAAATAAAAAAATTGGATATTTCCTTTCTTATTTTTGGCCAATTTTAAATGATTTAGTTGACAATTATTTAATGGAAACTTTATAATTCACAGTGTTCTATAAGAAAAGGAACTAGAATTACAGTAATTTTGCATCACAAAACCACAACTTGACACTTAAAGCCCTGAAAATCAGGAAACCAGAACCATTACTGGGAAAGCAGGTAAAATGTTACTTGTGTGTATTTAATAAAAGAATAAAGCTCTCACCATAATTAAGATGAGGATTTTTAATTTAATTGAGGGTTTCCTTTGCTGTCTTTCCAGAAAGTCAAGCATTTTCTTCTTCTGCAGCAATTGAAATTTCTTATCTTCCTGTCACCATTATGTTCATCATTTCATTTTGACCACATATAACCATTTTAGATAGCCTCATTTACCTGAATCTTTTCCTTTCCCAAAGGAGTAATAATTGGGACTAAAGAGGTATTGAGATTATTTTTAAGGTCAGACAGAAAATTGGAGGCAAGAGTAGGATATTACTCCTGACAGATCATACTCTCCTTTTTTCTTCTTTTTCTTGGGGTGCCTAATGAACTGTAAGAGAGTCACATTAGAGAGGAAGGAACATGAACAATTTTAGTAGTATCAACATTCTTAATTATAATGAAGAGAACATGCTTTAGCTGTATTGTAACCATGTCTTTCTCATGATGAATGAATTGGTATGATACACTGTATGGGTGAATTGGTATGACCCAACTAAATGATACACTAACATTTAGTTGTATGTAAATATTTTTTGTTTCAAAGAATGTATATATAAATATTGTCATGTTTCTGGAAAATCAGCACCTAATTAATGCATTAAAACATATACATTCTGTTTCTTTGTTTTGAAATCTCTATCTACCAAAGCCAAAATTTACTATTTTGCACAGTATTTGCAACAAATGTTTTCCTCATTCAAAATCACTTAAAGGGACATTTTTCAAATAAGTTAAAAAGTAACAAAAATAAATTTTTTTGCAATTCAGTACATACCTTATTCCAATTTGTGATCTTCAGATATGAAGAATTATCCCTTCTTCCTTTGTTTTTATTACCACCTTCTAATGTTTCCAGAGTCTTCTTATTGCTCCAACCTAAGTAATTGCTAAGCTCCTGGGCTTTACACATTTATAGCTTTTAAACTTTTCCTCATCAGCAAGTTTTTCCAATTCCTTCTTCATCCCCTTTTTTGGAGCCAGACTCTTTTAATTATCTGATAATACCAGGATTGAAGCAGAATATACATCTCCATGGACTAGTGTTTAATAGGGATGCAGACAGCATGGGATGACTTGTTGACAATGTTGGCTCAGGCAGTGGCTTAAATAATGAAACTTAATTGTGAAATAGACTTATTTAATTAGTTTTAATTTCTACCTGATCAGTGAATTTGACTAAATACATGGTATAATGGGAATTTTATATCTTTTGGAATCAGTGAAACTTGGATAAAATTTTAATGCCAAACTTTCTGTTACTTTCACAAATTCATAACAATATATGACTTTTACTTTCATCTACTATACACTTGGAATAAAAAAAATACTTTCTCAGATATCGATGCTTCTGTTCTTGAGCCAATACCAGGCTGATTTAATTATTATTGCTTTATAGTACAGCCTGAAGTCAGGAAGACTGATGCCTCCCAGGTTGTTCTTTTTACTTAAGATTACTTTGGTTATACAAGGTTTTTTCTGGTTCCATACAAACTGAAGAATTGTTTTTTCTAGCTCTGTAAAGAACGCTGATGGTAATTTGATGGGGATTGCATTGATTCTGTAGATCACTTTAGGTAATATTGACATTTTAATGATATTGATTCTACCAATCCATGAACAAGGTAGATTTTTCCATCTGTTTAAATCATTTGCAATTTCTTTTTTTAGTGTTTCGTAGTTCTCCTTGTATAAATCTTTTGTATCTTTGGTTAAATATACTCCTAGATATTTAATTTTCTTTGGGGCTATAGTAAAGGGTATTGCGTTTTTGATTTGGGTTTCTGCTTGTTGGTTCTTGGCATATATGAATGCTTCTGATTTGTGTATATTGATTTTATAGCCTGAAACTTTACCAAATTCATTTATCAAATCTAGGAGTCCCTTGGAAGAGTCCATGGAGTTTTCTAGGTATAATACATATCATTGGTGAAGAGTCAGAGTTTGATTTCATGATCTGAGATACCAGAGATGAAACCATCAGTATACAGTAACCTAATCTTTGATAAACCAGACAAAAATATATGATGGGGAAAAGAATCTCTCTTCAATAAATGGTGGTAGGAAAACTGGCTAGCTACATGCAGAAGAATGAAGCAGGATCCTTACCTCTCACC
>VBSM01002608.1:43920999-43965719 GCA_008086735.1 Cheirogaleus medius
ACCCTAACAATATTTGTACCCCCATTATATGATGAAATAAAAGAAAAAAAAATACTTTCTCATCTTAACAGTAGCCATGGGAAATTTTTTTCTATTCTCAGTGCCAGGAAAAGCTGTGGTGTTTCTTGTCAACTTTACTTCTTTTCCTTCCCTTTCCCTCTCCCTTTTCCTTTCCTTTCCTTTCCTTTCCTTTCCTTTCCTTTCCTTTCCTTTCCTTTTTCTTTCCTTCCTCTTTCTTTCCCTTATTTTCTTTCTTTCCTTCTTTCTATTTCTTTCTTTCTTTCTTTCTTTCTTTCTTTCTTTCTTTCTTTCTTTCTTTCTTTCCTTCTTTCTCCTTCTCTCTCTCTCTTTCTTTCTTTCCTTCTCCCTTTCTTTCTTTCTTTCATTTTTTTATAATAGAAATCAAATTGGGTTACCTCATACCTTAATGTGGCTACTAAGCAACTCAAAACCAAAGCTTCAGCCCAACTATACAATAGTCTGAATTCTTATGCGTTATCAAATACTAACTTTACCCAAAATATTACTCCATTTAAATCATGCATTTATCTTCACTTTTATTCATTTGTTTTGCTCCTACTTTTTAGCATTTATTAATGTAAGCCTCTTTTAAAAATGCCACTTAGAATAAGGCAAGGAATAAGTAAATTAATTGACTAAAATCCTATAATATCCATAGTATAGGTTACAATATGTAACTTATATACAGTGTTAAAACAGTATCTTACACAGATGAGGACCCTATTCATATTTATTCCTTTCTTCTTCCCTTAAATTCCCCATTGAGGCAAAAGGGAAGTCTCATTTCTTGTATGTATTTAATCATCTCAACAACTATTACACAACTTTAGTATAATTCAGATTTCTATTGTCCTTGGAATTTTGATAAATTTACCTCAAAGACCCATTTGTAAAACCTGAGTTACTTGTTACCCTCCTTAGAAGCTCTGCCACTACCTTCTCATATACATTTAAATTCTTCGCCAGCACAGTCTTGGTACAAAACATTGCTCTCTACGTTATGTGGAGGATGTATTGAAAGAGTAAGTCAGTGAGAGCAATGACCATGACAGAGATGAAGAAGATAGGTAGGGAACTATCTATGAGATAATAGAAAGAACATGAACTGAGACAAAAGATTCATGTGAAATGGAGAATGCTTTTTATTAACTGAAGACACCAGCTATTACTATATGACTCAAACCTCTGTTTACAGGAAGTAAGGACTTGTGTAGGTTACTATGACTAGTAAGAAAGTTTGAGGCCATCAGCAAATTAGTTCTTGATTTTTTTTTTGTCACGAATTCTTTGTCATTTGTGAAACCTAATAATTAGGCAGATAGAAATTTTTAAAATTACTTGATTTTACTGATAAAGAATATATTGAGGAATAGGTTTAATATGAGAATCAACTGTTCATACTAGTCTTTCCTAGCCCCTAGGTCTAGGCCCTAAAATATCTTATCTAAGGGTTAATTTGAATATTAACACAGACCCACTTACCCTGCATTGATGCAAACATCACAGTGGATGAGTATGAAGAAAGGGAATTAAGGAATGAAGCCTCCCACATTTATTGTCTTATAATATTTATTAAACACATTTAGCTCAGAATTTAACTTTTAACCCCATTCAGGTATTCCAGTATGAAGAATAATAAGTAGATGGGTAACAGCATAGGAGGATTCAGGCCAGAATCTCACTTAAAACCAAAAGAATGGAAATATAGAAGGTTGTGTGAGATCACTGTAAGGTACATGTTATAGTAACATCAGAATACAGGAGGAAATGCAGATGAAGAGATTAAGAAATGCATCCAGGCAAGAGGAGCTGAATTTGGGGGATGGAAAATCTAAACTTATGGTTATTATGTTCCACAATTCAGTCAACGTGAGCTTTAAGGAAGACATCCAGATAGCAAGAATCATCATGTCCACCATTTGCCCAGAACATCTCAGGAATGAGATAATTTTTTTCCCCCTTAGTCAATGATACATAAACCCATCAGAGATTGAGTCTGTTGTTTCCATCTACTTAGAGCTGTAGTTCAGGGAATCCACAAGATACTTATATTTTTACTAACTAGCCTTGAATTAAACAGCCAAGGACCTGAATCAATATTTATTCCCTATACTCTTTTATTACAGCATGTTCAAGATAATGAGTTAATTTACTCACAGTAAGTAACTTTGGTTGGTAACTGGTGTTAGGTAAAAGAAACAAACAAAACTCTTCGGGTACTCCTGTTTCTCTAGATGTCTTGTTATTTTCTAACCCAGACTCCCATTACAAAATGTTCTGAACTGGTGCTCCTACATCCAATCCCTCAACTTCCAAGATGATCTTCTCCCATTGCCAGTTATCTTTCTGAAGATCACAGCTGAACTCTCCCAGGAAAGTAAAAGTGAAAGCCCTGGACAGGACTAGAGTCATGTTCATTTTGGTGTGCTGTATGCCATGGCTTGGCACATGGTAAGCATTCCATAAATATTTATTGAACGAAGGAATGATTGTCCATATTATCATCTATTTTTTAAAATTAAATATTAGTTTAAAAGTTAATTTTAAAAAATTAAAGCCCTAAGCCACCTCAATGTTTGCAGGTACAAATTCCTCACATGATACCCAATGAACTTGATAAACTGATTCAAATTTATCATTTCATTCATTTATTCATTCTTTTGTTCAAGTGCTAGGTCATGTTTTGTGGGCAAGGATATGGTAGTAAACAATGCCAACACATTATCTGAGCTTGTATTCTTATGAGGGACAAACAAGAAAAAAATATAGCATGGTAGGAGGTAACACATAAAAATAAATACAACTGGGCAAAGAGAACATTCATTGTTCATCAGGTAAAGCCTTTCAGAAAAGATGACATTTGAGAAAAGACAAGACAAGGAAGATGTAAATCATGCAAATATCACACGGGAAAATGTTCCACACAGGAACCCTGAGAAGGATCCATACTTCTCCCAAGATTGTGCTAGACATTTTATGACACTAAGTATTTGGCTTTTACCATGGGTGAGGTAGAAACAATGGAAAATTTTGGCAGATGCAGTCACATAAAAAGATGTGATCTCATCTTTTTATGTGATTACTCTTGCTGCTGGGTTGAGAAATATTGTAGGTCAGAAAAGGATGACAAGTCGGGACATATTATGAAATTAAATTTGCCTTGGTGATCATTTAAAAAGTGAAATAAAAAAATAGAAAAAATATTTTAAGAAATTTCTTAAAATGTGACAAGTTAAAAAAGATATAAGGTTGTACATCATGATTGTATTACTGTTTATCATAGCTACAACTAGAAAAAAAAATCCAACAATACATGCAATTGAATACAAGCCAGTCACTACAAATAAGATAAAAATTTTTATGTGTTGACATGCAAAGATGTTGTGACTTAATGTACCTAAATAAGATAAATTATAAACAAATATATAAACATAATCCTAGAGAGAAAGAGAGAGAGAGAGACAGAACTGGAAAGACTGTACATTAAATTTTTGAAGTAGTTTTGCTTGGAAAAGTGAAACTAAAGAAGATTTTTACCTCTTTCTTTTAAATTCTTTCATCTTATATAATTTTGCTGTATGCATTATATTCATTTTTATTGTAATAATTATTTTTGTTCTTTATGTACTACTTTTGTTTTATTCATATTGAATGCCTGATTTTTGCATGTCTTTTGATAAGTGCTTGTGGTGATGTGAAGATGGATTTGATGTGTTCTCCATTCTCAAGGAGCTTAGAAATGAATGATTCTCTTACTATTAATGACTTACCAACAAATGAAATGTAATGGATAATAATCAGATAATTTCACCTTCCCTCATTTATAATTTATAATTTCTTTACTGTCAATATTGGCTCAAATACTGCTTTAGAAATTACCATACCCTTTTGATAATTCTTCGCTATCAATTAATCAGCAACTCTTATTTATACTTCTTTTTTGGCAGTCCTTCAAAACTGACCTCCATCTATATCCAGGCCAACTTTATTCTTCATCCTATCACTCAAACTTTTAGTATTATTATTTCGATTTCATCATCTTCTATAACCTGTTCAAATAGAATGTAATAGTTGATGATTTCCACTTCGTTTTGTTCAATACATGCTGATGTTTGCTAGCGTTGTTTCTACAAAATCATTGATGGCACCATTTCATTCATTTTGCATCAATAGATATTTATTGCCTGAATTTTCTAGAGACTGAATGAGGAGAGTCTGCAGTCATTTCACTTATGCGTTCAGACTCCACACCTCCAGGTTTTGTTCCTTGAACTTCTGACAGACATTATGAATACATTAAACTCGATTGTTTGGCCTACTCTACAGCCACAATTATGCTGCATTTGAGGCTTAAGACACTGTAATTGTTTTTGGTCCCCAGTCTCATTACCTTCTTAGCCTTCTCAACCTCTGAATGTATGCACCATCTGTCAATTTCTAAGTACTTTCCAACAGAATCCAAGGCAGCATCCCAATATTCTCTTTCATCAGTCTCAGCAATTACATTTGTCAATTTGAAAAACTGCAATAATTTTAAGTTATCTATGACACCGTGATTTTAACAAGTCGATCAGGGAGCCAAGGGCTACTAGAATTGTCCCCTCCCTACTTTATGTTATTCACTTACAAATCTCGATTCAATCTGTTATGCTTCTCACACGTGTAAAATAAAATCTTCTTAATAACCTGTTTTTCTTGCTATGCTTCTTAGCTTGCTTCAAATACATATTTGATGTGAGCCAAGGCATCAGCTGCTTTTCAGAAATTAAATCATTAGTTCCATTGTTTTATTTTCATCTCATGTTTTTAGCCAGTTACATATTTCACAAAGCTAATTTTACCTTATTAATGTGTTCAATAGAATCTGTGCAAATGATAGGGGACTTTCACATCTCCAGGAAATCCTCTCTAGATCCTGTCTTGAATCCTGGGGATGGCAGTAGAGAAGTCACACCTCCCGTCTTTTGCCATCTGGGCACAACTTTCTTCCGCAGAAGGTTATTGAATAGATTCACTGGAGGTCTTCTTATTTTCCCTTGCGTCCCCTCTTTAGAAATCAGGAATATAATTTATCCAGGCTTGGTGCTTTGTCAACTTTTAATAGCTCTAATTGCCTAATTATCTTCTTGGGTGCAATTATGAAACCTCTGTACTGAGCTTGTTTTCAGGGGTATGCACACTGTTATATTGCTTGAATATGCAGCAGTTTGTTTCATAAATGAGGCATAGAGAATTTATCATTGATGATAACCATTAGAAGTCACATTGTTCCTTGTTTTTAGGAAAAGTGTATACCTTGTCGCAGTGAGAAAATCGTAGAGTTGGTCAATCAGAATTTTTATCATAGATTATCTTCTAATTAAGAATTTCCATTTTTGTTTTGATTCTGTAAACTTATTTGAGCCTTGGCAATGTGCCCCTTTCTCACAACATTCTGTGAATAGCCCATCTGTGAATAAATTGGTGCATAACTTTGTCCACATGTGAAAAAGAGTAAAAATAGATACTACAAATACACTGTTTAATGAGCTAATTTTAGCACATGTATTCAAATGAATGGTGCTTCAATTTGAACCTTTAATTTGTATCTAACTTACATTTAAAACTTATTTTCATATTCTACTAAACTGCTACAAAACTGGAACTTATCAAAAATTATTGTTAGCAACATCATTTCTAAGGGTCACCCAGCTACCAGCTACATAAAATGTGCCTTCTGATTAGAAATATGAAAATAAAGTTTTTACTTCACCCAAAGTGTAATTGACTACAATGGAGTTTGAGATATCATAACTGTTATGATGATTCATTTGGTCTGGGTCTTTTTGAATATGGGTAAATTTTCATATTGAGTGTCATTCTTTGGATAATCATACCCCTTAATTAATATATTATATAATATTTGATTAAAGACTTCAGATGTGCTATCTCTTAAATTTTTTTTCATTTTATTTTTTACTGATACATAATAGATGTACATATTTTGAAGATATATGCAAATATTGAATGCATTCATATAATTTGTGAAGATCAAATCAGTATAATTGGAATATCCATCACCTGAAATATTAGTCTTTTATTTATGCTAGAAACATTCAAATTGTTCTCCTCTAGCTATTTTGAAATATACAATAGATTATTGTAAACTATAGTCACCCTACTGATCTATCAAACACTAGGTCTTATTTCTGCTATCAAACTACATATTTGTACCCCTTAATCAACCTCTCTGTTAAACACATTTTGACTGCCCACAAACTCAGCACATTTTTTAAACATACAGTATCTATTTAACAGACATACTTTTGGATAAATGCATGATAGCAAAAAGAAAAACAAGAGGGGAGAAACAAATACATTTATTTTCACTACAAGTCTTACACATAAAAAGTGGGAGGGGTTGATGGTAATGTGAGATTGCAGACCACCCTCTCTTACATTTTATAATGGCTTTTTTCCAAAGTGTTTTATAGATATTAATCAGTTGAATCCAGTTATACCTATACCTTTGCAACTGCCAGAGAAGTTCTGTATCCTCTTTTACAGGACTTACCTGATTAGACTCGGCTGACCCAGGATAATCTCTGTTCTGATTAGCTCAAAGTCAACATATAGAGAACTGAATTACATTTGCAAATTCCCTTCACCTTGTCATATGCTATTGGTTAGAAGTAAGTCACAGGTTCTGCCTGCACTCGAAAGTAGGAGATTTTACAGAAGTGTAGATACCATGGGATAGAAATCAAAGGGACAGTCTTAGTATTCTGCCAACCACAGTGGTTTTACAGCTGAGCCATTTCTCTCTTCATCTTGCATTCCGATCTCATTCCTCATCATTTTCTCTCTACTGCATTCAACAGCAAGTAAGCCAGTGAGTGCTTTCTGTAAGCAAGGTCTGCTGGGTGCTCCAGGCATACAAAGATGAAAAGGTCCAATCCATACTTTAAAGGAAATTAGTTTAATGAAGAAGAGAGAAAGCAAATGACATGCTTCAAACTTTAATACAAACACGGGACAGCCACATATGAAGCAGTGAAGAGGTCAGGCTTAGGACTCAGATTTGAGCCCCAGATCTACCAGTTCCCAGCTGGGTGAGCTCAGATGTGTTGCTTAACCACTGTACCTCATTTGCTTCATCTTTAATAATAGGATGATTATGAGGTTCAAATGAAATAATGCATATAAAAATGCTCAACAGTATCTTGTACATAATTGCTCAATAAATTGTAGCTATTGCTACCAAAAACAAATACACACACACACACACACACATACACACACACACACACAAAGACAGCACTCTATTATTGAGGCCCCAAAATAAACACTGTGGAAATTATGAGGAGAGAGGAATTACACTGAACTACGTATGGATCACTTCATAAATTATACACAGCAATTGGTATATAGATAGATTCTACCTTAAGGTCTTATTACCAAGCAGGAAAGGACACACAGCTTGGACTAAAAATGTCTATCTTTAACAAGTGAATAGATACTATAAGGAAAAAGATTTTAGTTTCTTTATTAGCTACCTTATTTAGAGTGGGAAATAACTGCCAATGAAAGATTTCTATAAATGGAAAGGCATATATTGAGGAGCAGTAAATCTGATTTCTTGAAATCAGTCATAGGGCTGAATCCCCACTCCTCAGGAATGAGAAACAAAGGGATTTCTTAAGGGAGATGCTCTTTCATTTTGCTATACATAAAGTTATTTTCTATACACTTCATGAAGTCCTTCCTATGAATTTGATATAGTGAAATATTCCACTCTCATTGTTTTTACTATATCAACTTTATAATTATATTTTCTTTGAAGACTCCTCTAAACTTTAAATTAAATATTATTTTACTATCTATGCAAATGTACCTACCAATACTCAAAGAACACAGATTTCGAAAAATGAAAAAGCAGAGGAACCAGAATATGAATTTGTGGAGCAGGAAGGGGCTCTTGAAGAAATCCATGGAAACTCTATAGCCTTTCAGGCCAGATTACCTTACTTTACAACACCTTGGAACTTCTTCAGGAAATTGTTCAATTTAATAGACACATATTTATTTTTAAATACATTAAAGCAACAAAATTAAATAAAAGTATAATCTTGGAAATGAGTAAATATTTTTAGCCAAGAGAACTAGAAATTATACATAAATCCTTAACTAATATAATCACTTGGCCAATTTTAGCAAATATTCTACCTGGTCATTATGAATACCTTCCTCACTCACAAGACTCTCAGTATCTGAAAAATGAATGTCCATGCCTAGTCTTCATTTTCAAGTCATGATTTGAAGGGAAATACTGCATACAGTGGGACCCTACAGCTGCCCCCTCAAGCATTTATGAGTTAAACATTTACTAAATATGGAACAGAACTCTTAGCACCCCTTGCTTTAATTTATTTTTTTCAATGTCATGCTGCTTGTAATTTTGAGTAACTGCTTTTACCTGCTGTGAGGAACAGTAACCACTGAGCATTGTGTTTTTGCTCAAATCCTATTTGTTGTTATGGAAACAGCATATCTATTAAGTTTCCTGCTGCAGAACTGCTGTAGAAAATGTTACTTAAAATGTTCACCAGCAAAGGAAAGGGGGGAAAGTGAATTCAGACAATACCTGGCCATTTCTACTATACAACATTAAGATGTTTGAAATATAAAATATAAATAATGATGACTAGGCAACTTCATTATACCAAATCAATGCATTAAAATAAGAAAGGGTCTATTGTGTAGGTATGCAAGTTAAACGAAGAAAAAGTAGAGTGGGTTATTTAATTTTGTAGGGTTCAAAATTGTTTAGAGTTCTTACAGTAAGAGTTTTTTTTTATTTGATGGTTTAATGAGAGATGAAACAGAGGGATCACCTAGGTGGAAAGCAGGATTAAATTGTTTATTATTCCATGGAATGCTCTTCCTCCACATGCATAAGCAACACAATTTCCTGTCATTCATCTGTTTTAACACATGACCACAGATGTCCTAGATTACTTATATAATTATATGTGTTAGGGTCATGGCTATGACTGTGCATCAGATATTTATATACATTTGTATTTATAATCCAATGGACTTCATCGGCTGCACTCAGTATTTCAGCCCTGTGTAATCCATTTAAATGAGAAAGATGAATATAAAATGAAAATAAACACTTTCATCCTTCCATCCCTTGTTTCTGTGGAGAAACTCTAAGAATGAAACATGTTTACATGACATAATTAAGTGGGAATATCATTGCTAACAGAGAGAGTACCCAGAGTTTATGGGTTCTAGTTGTATTCATGTTCTGTGTCAACATTCATAAAATGGAAGCCACCAATACTCTGCTATTTATTCTAAAATTTCTATAGTAGAAAATATGCCCAGTACTTACTAAACATCATTTTATTTAAGCCTCTTATGTACCCTATTGGTAAACTGGATATTGTCCCCATTTCACAGAAGAAGAAACAAATTCCAAATAGTATTAACTTACTCAAGGTCAAAAGTTAGAAAGTGACAGTTGAGATTTTATTTGAGGTCTTTGTTTCTTTAAAACCATTCCCTAAGTACCTTTAAGGCAAAATTTCTAAACAAAGGGTACTAAATTATGTAAAGCTAACCATTCAGCCTAACTTTTGGGGGGCAGGATGGGAAGAAGAAAACTAGATTATTCAGAAAATAGCTTCAGTCTTTTCTGTATTTGTCATGTATACTATGTCATTTTTATATGTACAAAAGGAACAGAACTAGAGTGATGTACCTACATTGATATATTTGTAACAATGAAGAGATCTTGAAATATTGAACAGCATTAAATAAATGAATTTTAAATGTAATCACTCTTTTCTAGGTTTGTATGCAAATGTTTGTATGTATGTGTGTATAGATGTTTGTATGTGTATATGTAAATAAGATTGTTTAAAGGAGTAGTAGAATAAGGAAAAAAATTTAGAAAGCAGAAACAAGGTGAAATTATATTTCTAACTATCACAAACAGATTGATTGTATATTGTAGTCCCTGATGTGAATAGCAGCTAGTAATTGGAATACTAAGTATTATGAGCTATGCCATACAACTTTAAATATAGCTAATAAAATTATGATTCAACTTTTGGATACGTATCCTTTAAAATATTTTTAGTATGTTTCATCTCAGACTTTTACAAGATAAAATAATTATATAATGGTATAGTATTTTAAAATAGAGCATTTCCAACTATCAAAATCTTATAACTAATTTATACATTTTTATTAATAATCCTACTGAATATGTTTGGTTACTGTGAAAAGTCAACTTGCTTGAAGTGACAATGTTGATTTTGGTATCAAAAATTATGATCCTCTCTACATATGAAAAATACAAATTTCTCAGAAATAGCTCCCAAAACTATAATTTTTATGATTGTTGAAAAGAAAGTGATTCTAAATGATACCTAAAACAAACCAAAAAGTATCCCTGCTGAGTAAATATGCTGAAACCATAGTCCAGAATAAAATATGTCTGATTTCTTACACACTCATAACATTTGTAGAAGGAGCAAACAGAGCAATTCGGTACCAAACAGAAGAGGATATAAAAACAGGGAAAGAAAATTGGAACTTTTTTTATTCTTACTGTTCACAGTTGCATCTAAAATCTTCATAGAATTTAGATTTAGTAAAAGAAAACCAATCACAACATGATTTCTTTTTATTTGAAAAGGAACAAAGATAATAACAGGTGAAGTGAATGCTGTAATGAGTGTATCACCTGCCTACCTCCCACTCCGAAAACATTCCTTTTTAGGCCTTATGGACTTCCTTATCCAGTTCTTGGGAGTTCTGCTGGATGACTACCCTGCAGCACTCCCTCATGGGCAAAAGAAGTTTGCCTACTACAAGGTCATGTCTCCTGAGTCTAATAACTGATCAACAGGAAAGTATAAAGGCACAATCTTCTAGTTTCAATGCAAGGCAATTATGAAAGGCCATCCTACCTTCAGAGTTCCCTGCAGTTGGCTGAGGCCATACTTGAAACTGCACCATAGTCCAGCTTCTCCTGTAAAGCCTGTTTCCCAAGAAATCTAACCTGCAACAATAGCTAACATGTACTCAGTCCATAATAAATATTATTTTTTTCTAAATGTTTTACCTGTATCGATTCATATATTCTTCTCTACACAGTTATCATCTGGTTTCCCAGATGAGAAAACTAAAGCAGAGAAAGGAGAGATAACAACCCTAAGAGCATGCTGCTTGTAAGTTCAAGATGTAGTTTGAGAACTCAAAAGTCTGATGTCAGAATGCATGTTCTTAAACACCAGGCTATACCAAATACTAGCCTATGAAGTATATTATACTCTACATTATATCTATTTCATTTGTATTGACTAAATATGCTGCATTATAAGTGGTAAAAGGTGTCTATGTATCCAAGACACATTATGTAACAAAATATATAAGTATATTAAGGAAAGCATTCAATTGATATTTCTTTTAAAATGAATCATTTTATTGTGTGAAGACAACACTTAAACAAAGTAACACTTTCGATATAATCAAAAAACCCAACGTGACTAGTAAAATTGGATGAAGGTTAGGAATCAATATAGAATTCTTGAGGAAAGTTTCATGGAATAGAATAGAATTGATAAAGTCTTGAAAGGATTGGTAAAATTCAGACAGAAAGGACAAAAGAGAAACTTTTGATATGGGGAAGCGTGGGCTAATAGAATCCATTGTTAAGGGACTTGGATTTTGCATATAATGCTGGTTATCAATGTTACATAAAGAGGGAGAGTAAATGTACACTCCAGTGCACACACACACACATATACGTATATATATATACTACTCACAGTGAGGAACACATACTGTCAACTAGAATAAAGGCACATTAGATTGCACATTATCATCTGTATGGAGGAACATGTGAAGCCAAATATTCTAGAACACATTATAGCAATGATCAGGTTGTTACATAATGAAAGAGGCTGGATATAGCAAATGTTTAGAAATGCCTTGGTATAGTTTTCTCTTCCAATTTCCTGTAATATTTTCTGTACCCAGAAAATGCAAGAGGGAAAACACATATCTTCAAATATGTTTCATGTTTTAATTTATTTAATATTTTTTAACAGTTAGTATTAGTCCTTTTTGTATGTTAATGAGATGATAACAATTTAAAATTTTTCTATTTTTCTATCATATAAATGGCATTTGACATATGACACATTAATATACCACATTTATATAATTTCATCAGTACATGTTCTTCTAATTTGTAAATTTCAATAACACTGTTATATACATGAAAACATGTCTTTTTTTCCTTCTAAAGAAATAAGTTTTCAACCAACATTTCAACATGAGTAAACATCAGTAAGTTAGAAAAACATGTCTTAATATTTCCTCTAGAGAAATATTTTCTTGTGATATTTGATATAGAGTAAATAAGGTTAGAAAACTGTTTTAAATAAATACTTCTTGGTCTCCAACATAATAATGTGCTTGGGGGTGTAGAATGCAGTGTTTCCCATGCTGATTTGAACACAGGAGCTTTAATCATTGAATTTTTTTGTAGATTGGTATTCTATGGAACACAATTTGGGACACACAGTTTTAACACATATTTGATATTCTGGTGTTCTTGTTTTATATTTGGTTGTGTGTGCTTTAGAAGGGGATGGTTTGAGAAATAAAATTCTACTTTGTTCATTATTTGGCTTGGTTAGATACATACATTATCCTTCTATATCACACACATATACATAAAAATGGGCTATGGTTTAGAGTAGAATCATCAAAGTGTTCAATTTTTTATTCATTGATTTATAGTTTTTATTGATTCTAGTCTTAATTTTCACTGAATTATAATTATTATTACATGAGGTTTTACATTAAGAAAATCAAGTTAAGATTCCTTTCCCTTTTGCTGCTGAAGCAATCAAGATTTAACAGCTTCTGGATGAAAATCAAGCTACACTAATATCTAAAATGCAATATTCCCATTCTTGACCCAAACTGCTCATACAGTTTTCTATGAATCACCACCACCCACTCCCTGGAACTTGTACAAATGCCCTATCCTGGGCCTCTCCTCACTAACACCTGCTAAATCAGTATAGAAGGAAACCCAAACCTCTGTATTGTAGTCAGCTACTCAAGCAAGTCTCACTGTCTACTGAAGTTTGAGAATAGGGATGCAAACCCAATTAAGTATTCAGGGATGGAACAAATGCATCAAAAAAGTTAAAAGTATGGATGGGATGGGGCAGGAAAAATAGTTGTTCCTCCTGGGCTTATTTCCAAATTGGTGGCATTCTTAGACCAAAAGAGAGCCTGAGAAAAAATTGTATCACAATGAGGTGTCTTTTGTTATGCTTGCTACATCCTTCATCTGATTTCCTGTTTGTAGTGGCTGCCAATAGTGAAGCAGAACAGCTAAGTTGATAATATGACAGAAGCATGTGCCTTGAAACAACAGTTCGTTCGTTTCCCCAGCAGTAGTAATGATAGATTATTTTTAGCTATCATCATTGCGTTATTACACTACTATCTTTTTCTTACACCTCCTTTTTTCCTGTTTTTACTTTGTAATAACTTTTCAAATATGTAAGCATAGGGGAAGGAAGGGAAACAAAAGTAAGTATATTTAATAAGCAGGATGCAATCCAAATGCATGTCTCAGGTCCCATGCACACTTTTAAGCTTCACTTATACGTATTTAATTTGGATGCTAAGGACATAATCCTATATTTATTAAGAAATCCAGCCATCTTTTGCTCTATTTTCATAGATCTGAAAGAAATTAATTGAATTAAATTAACTAATTTAATAAGCCCTATTGTTCTCTAGGGAAAGCCTGAGACCTTTAATTTAAATCATCTATAGTAGCCTCAAACCTACCCTTCAAAATGAACCTTTTTCTTTTTGAAGTCTGGATGCCAGCCATGGGTGCAATATAAGTTAATGCCAAGACAGATCGTTTAAGTGTGGTTATTAAAGAGACTATGATTGATGGAGTTTGTAGCTGGTAATGTGATTCCCCTTTGGCTGCTCAGTGAACATCGGCAACAGATCAATATCTCATCTGCATGAGATTACAGCCACTTTTGACAATAGCAGTGAGAAGAGGTTAAAAAAAAGATCAACATATTTGGCTGAGAATCATGATGGCTATTCTAGTTTAAAAGGTAATGTAGATAAATAATTCTCTTTTTTAGAGAAAAAATAATTTGATAGAAATGTTTGTTGTAGTTTTTGTTCAGCATTGATCAGATGAACGTATTTTTAACCTCTCTTTTGTTCTATTTTCAATTTTAAACAAGATAGATCTTTAACATGAGCTTGCAGAAACTTGTGTCTACATACCAAAAGAAATCACAGCAGGTTTGATAAAAAGTTTAATATTTTCCATCTAGAGTGATCTAGTGTTTAAATTATGTAGAAATCTTGAAGGCATGTCAAGACAGTAGAAATTCAGTTTTTACTATTTCTACCGCATTAATTGGATGAATTAGGTTATGATTCTAAATTTGACTAAATCTATTCTCTCCATCTCTAGTGTTCTGTTCTCTTCCCTACTTTTTGAACCTCCTAATCCTCAGTACAATAGCATACCCCATCCCATCCCATCGCGAGGTTAGATCGCAAGGTGACTAGTCTGTTTCTTTGGCTCTGCTTTGGACCTTTCCTAAAGGTAGAGCAAGACTTTATCATTTTTCCCTACTAAGCCTATGCCAAACTGCTTGTAATCTCCAAGAATGTTGTCATTTTCCATTGCTTACTCCCCTTCAACAGTAGTGTCCTCCTTCTTCTGCTTCTAGTCCCCAGTGTACATGAAGGAAAACCAAAAGAAACACTGTAGGATCAGATTCTGTGGCAAAAGGAAGCTTAAGTGGTGTAGCCACAGAAAGAGGATCAGAAGCTTTTGAAATAATGAGGATTCATATACAGTTATATAAAGTCTTTTGTTAAAAATAAGTAATATTTTTAGTTAGATTATATTTTAAGTAATTCATCTCAAGCTAATTTTCAAAAGTTGTAAATTATTCCTCTTTATGAATATTCCATTTGAACATCTCCCTATACTGCAGTACTATCTGCCCTTAAATAGGCATAAATTTTATTCTGTTTTATTCAATTCTCCAGGGTATTTATTTTGATGTCATACACTCCTAAATTCTTAGCAAAACAAGTAGAATTAAAGAGAAAGGATTATGGAGGTGTAAAGCTTAACAGAAATAAGATTCAAAACAAGATCAGAAAATCTATCTCTGGCATAAGATTTACTTATTAATATGGTATAAATTTGAGCTTTTAAAATAAAATAATGATGCTTTAAGTTAAATTCACATTCAAATTATATGATTTTTAAATTTTGCTTTGAAACTTGATTTTGTCTACACATTTATGTATCCATATTCAGTTTAAGAGAACTAGTGATCCACCGCTAAATGGTTCTTGTAAATTGTACTATGTCCTCTTGAAATCTAACTCAGATTGAGATTTGCAATTTGAGACTTTAGAATTGCTTACTAACGTGCCTGTGTTTGTATATTAATGGTATGCAAGCAAACATGTCTTGCTGAGGGAAAAATAAAAATCAAATAATTGAACCTACCTACCGTTTGTAGCTGACCAACTACTTTTGATAGATTTTAACAAAAACAGTTCAAATCATACCTTATAGTGTACCACTGTTAAGATTTTAGTGATTCTCTTTTTTTTCTTTTCTTTTCTTTTTAAAAAAATGGGGAGGAGGATCATAGCATAATGGAGCCCACATGTATTTTCAAAATTCTCTTAGGAGTAAAATCATTTGTAACCTGTAAGTCATCCATCTAAAGCAAGTGAAAATGAGCCACACTTGTCAAGAATTCGAGAACTGAATGTTCCTTTAAAATCATTCTTTCTTAAGAACAACAGTTTGCTTTTAAGCATTTACTTCTAGTCTCAGTCCTAAGGATCTGTTCTATCTACTAATTTAGACTCAGGGAACCTAACAAATGACTCTTTTTAAAAAGAGTCTTGCAACTTTCATTCCAGGAGTTTATATTGTTTTATATTTGACTGACTTAATCTTCTGAAATGACTCTGTAGTTTTAAAAGCATTTCCCATGAGAAACTAAACACTATCGATTTTCATTATTTTATTTATAAAAAGGGGTTCTAAGAAAAACTTATCATCTCTAACATAGAAAAAAAGAAGAAAAAATGTATTAAACTTTTTGGCCATAGGACAGCAGTTGTTTTTTGACTGTACTCTGTTATATTTGACTATACTATACTTCATCTAGGTGTCAAACATCAAAGTCAGCAGCTAGTGTCTCCCATGGGTGTGTGTGTGTGGGGTGTGTGTGCATCAGTGTATTGTGTGGACTATATATATATATATAGATATAGATATATATAAACAGTGTAAACAAATATATATTATATATATTTGTTTATATATAATATATAAATATGTATATCTTCATTTGTTATATATATATATATATATATATCTTCATTTGTTTACACTGGACTCTATTAAAACCAAGCTAAACATATATGGTAAATGACACATGACACATCATGATTCCAAATGACAAAGAATTCCCTATTCCCAACATACTGGTTTGTCTTAAATCACTAAGGTAAGAGAATTTAAACCTCTGCTTTCAGAAAGCAAGTGTATTCTGACCTGCAGTATGCATTCCAGTGAAAAACTACACAGTTAGTCAAGTTAGACAAGAAAAATAAGTTTAACCTCAGTTTCCGTGCCAATTGAGAAATGCTGAAAGCAATCTCTTCAGACTATCTCTACCCTCCCATGAGATATACTGGGGTTAGTAGCTGAGAAGTACTCAAATTTGTAGGTCAGTACTTGGCTTTGAGGCTCAAGATCAGTGCTTCTCAAACCATCTGTAGTGAAGGAACAATTTCTTTATTTTTTTCTCATCCTCAGGGACTAATATTTCTGTAAGATATAATAAAAATGAATTGCTAGAAAAATGATCACGTACTTGGATGTCACAGAAATGTCAAATTGCTACAAAGGTTTCTAAATGCTATGAGAGTCACTCTTTTAGGAAGGTTGGTATCTGCTGCAACATTTGAGCTCTTGTCATGGTATGGAGCGTGCACACTTTCAGCAGATCATCGAAGGCCTGAACTATTGTTCGGAGAAGTGTGAAAAGAAGTGTTTTGCAATGATCTTTCTGTATTACACTGATGGAGCGTAAAAATAATGAGTGTTTCCTCTTTGGCAGACAGGGCCAAAGAAGATTATTGTTTCTTTTGTGGTTAATTCTCATTTTCTCACGAGGTATAATAAAACAAAAACGATGATAACAATATCAGCAACAAAAGAATAAGGAAAAGGCGAAAGAAAAAAGGAGGGAGCAGGATGACAAGGAGGAAGAGGAGACGGTGGTTACTAGTGGGAGCATGCACTTCTATTGATTCTGCTCTTGTCATGTAACTCTAGGAGGAACAACTGCAAAGCTAATTAAAGGTGGCAGTGGCACTTTACTCCTTTTACACTGAGAATTCCACTTTCTCATTTGTCCTGTAGAAACTCTTAAAAGCCTCAATGGAGACAACCAGGGAAAATATTATGACATCAAACCATTAGCAATTGTCACAGTATGGACTCCTAGTATTTAAGATAGATGAAAATCCAGGCAAAGCCCTTTGGCCAGTCTTTTATGAAAATCTGCTTTAGGGAATACTTATTACTGTGCACTTTTTTTCTTTTTTTTAGTTTGCTTGAGGGTGACAGAGTGTAGTCATGACAACCTTTATCAAGATTGCTGTCTACACATTTCTTAAACTCAACTCAGGTAAATGCAAAACCACTGTCAGACACGATAGTATCTGGAATTTATATTCTACAAATAACTGGTACAGAATTATCATGGCCAGAGATGACTGTGTGGTGGAATTTGGAGCACTCTAAGCCATTTTGTGGAATCACCATCAGTAATTTCTTGGAATTATAAAGTTCATCATCTCAGAGGACTGCTATTTTTAGCATGTGTTAAACAAATGTTGTTTTTTCAAAAAACCCTATTAGAACAAGAGGGATTAAACCTCAAGTAGAACAAGAATTAAACCTCTTGCCTTATTTTGAGGGTAGGTGTATCATACATAGCAGTGTGAAGTTTAATACTAGGAACTTTGATACAACAAACATAGAAGGAAATTTCATTTCCTGTTTCTTAGAAACCTGATATATTAAGGCAGTATATCACTTCCTGAAAATTTCCTAAAGGTTATTCTATGTTTAGCCCATTATTAGGGTTTCATTAAATTATGATAAATTTTCTGGCTCTATCAGATTTTCTGTTAAATTCCTAGGACATGAAATATTAGTTGATAGTCTCAACATTATACTGGTCTTCATTAACTGGTAATCAATGTATCTGACATAGCAATTTTTGATAAAATAACAAGTGGTTTTACTTTCATGAAATTCAACCAACAAGAAGAAAAAAAGATTTTATTGTAATAGTTTTATTTAAGTCCGTTATTCATCATTCACTTAAGGGTGGAGGATATAGCCTATGGAATCAGTCAAATCTGAATTTTAATACAATCTTTGTGACTTCTTTGCAATTTGACCTTGAACAGAATATCCTACTTCTTTTATCTCAGCTTTCTCATATTGTAAATTGGAATAATAGTACTATTGATGTCAAATGATTTTAATGAAGATTAAATGAGATATTCCAACAGGTGCCATGCTTAGTGCCTGGTACAAAATTGATGCACAATAAATATGAATTTCTTGCCAGGCACGGTGGCTCACGCCTGTAATCCTAGCACTCTGGGAGGCCGAGGTGGGCGGATCGATCAAGGTCAGGAGTTCAAAACCAGCCTGAGCAAGAGCGAGACCCTGTCTCTACTAAAAATAGGAAGAAATTAATTGGCCAATTAAAAATATACAGAAAAAAGTAGCCAGGCATGGTGGTGCATACCTGTAGTCCCAGCTACTCAGGAGACTGAGACAGAAGGATTGCTTGAGCCCAGGAGTTTGAAGTTGCTGTGAGCTAGGCTGACGCCACGGCACTCTAGCCTAGGCAACAAAGTGAGACTCTGTCTCAAAAAAATAAATAAATATGAGTTTCACAAAGTTCATATTATTAGTACAGTTATGCAGTATTTAATGGCGGCGATATGTTCTGAGAAATGTACCATTAGACGATTTCATCCTTGTGCAAACAGCACAGAATGTACTGACATAAACCTAGGTAGTACAGCATCCTATGCACATAGGCTCGCCTATTGCTCCTAGACATTAAACCTGTATAGCATATTACTGTACTGAATACTGTAGGCAATTGTAACACAATGCTAAGTATTTTCATTTCTAAATACATCTAAACATAGAAAAGATACAGTGAAAATATGGTATAAAAGATAAAAATGGTATATGTGTAAAGGGCACTTACAGTGAATGGGGCTTGCAAGACTGGAAGTTGCTCTGAGTGAGTCAGTGAGTGAGTGGTGGGTGAATGTCAAGGCCTGAACCATTACTGTGCACTACTGTAGACCTTATAAACAATGTGCTCTTTGGCTACACTTACTTTATTAAAAAACAAAAAGTAATGAAGCTATGACATTACAACAACTATAACATAATAGGCAATTGGAATTTTTCAGCTCCATTATAATCTTATAGGATCATATATGTGGTCCATCATTGATGAAACTTCATTATGTAGTGCACGGCTGTATTGGTATCTTTACAGATCTACACAGATTTTCATATTATTAATCTTCATTACTCACAAAATTAATATAGGCTGTCAGATGTGATTGGGCACATTATTTCTATAGAAGCCTAATGGATTTGTTTTGATAACATCTATCTAGAACAAAAGGTAATTTCCTATTCCTTGTCTTCATTTTTATTGGTGTAAGGTTTTAATCTAAATGTAAGTTTTCCTTCTTATAAAATCACTTTCATATTCTCTTGAAAACATATTGTCATGGAAGTTACCTCTTGGAAATGATGCTTGGAAATTGTGATCATATCTTTCCTAAGAGGCTTATACACCACCCCTTATGACAGAATCTAAAATTTTCTTCAGGAAGCAGCATTGTGTCATTGACAGTGGAAGCAATTGCGTGATGTTTATCATTCCAAGGAACAATTCTGAGAAACAACTTTAAGAGAAATTGTATGATAAAGTAGTTTTCCTGACTGATTATATACCATCAAGCTGGCACATCTTGAGTTCAGGGTCATTCTCTAGTACTGTTGGAAATACGGCAAATTCTAGGACCATCTATCCCTGGATCTTTCAAAGAGGACAGAGTGGCTGGAATGCATTGTTTTTTTTTTTTTTTTGTTTTGTTTGGTTTGGTTTGGTTTGATTTGGTTTTGAGACAGAGTCTCACTTTGTTGTCCAGGCTAGAGTGAGTGCCATGGCATCAGCCTGGCTCACAGCAACCTCAATCTCCTGGGCTCAAGTGATTCTACTGCCTCAGCCTTTCGAGTAGCTGGAACTACATGCATGCACCCCTATGCCCGGCTAATTTTTTGTATATATATTTTTAGTTGGTCAATTAATTTCTTTCTATTTTTAGTTGAGACGGGGTCTCGCTCTTGCTCAGGCTGGTTTTGAACTCCTGACCTTGAGCGATCAGCCTGCCTCGGCATCCCAGAGTGCTAGGATTACAGGCGTGAGCCACCATGCCCAGCCAGTGGAATGCATTGTTTTTATGTGCCCTGTAGCTTAGTGATTAGTAGCAGATACTCAAGAGCCAGACTCAAATCCAAACTCTTATGATTTTTGGAATGTATGAGCTTGAGCAAGTTTAATTTCTCAGGGTCCCCATTTCCTCATCAGCAAAATAATACTGAGAGTTCCTACCTCATAGAGTTCTTTTAAGATCTAGCAAGTCAATACATGCAAAGAGAAAGCACTATGGAAGTTACTATTATAAAGATCAAGGAATCATGTAATTTGGAGTGTTTTATCAGTTGCTAAACTATGTTCTAAATTGCTTTATACAAAATATTCTCAAGATGGTCTATTCCCCTGGCAGAACATGCACCAAATATCCTTGAAATTAAAAGTAGAATGTGCATTGCATATTTTTAAAAATTAAAGCAGAATAGTTTTCTATATCTACACTCTAAGCAAAGCAATTATACAAGCTATGTTACCTTTGATCTGATCTAAAGCTATTTCAGAAGTACCTTAACTTTTAAACCTTTTGGTCACAGTATGTAGAGAACTCCTATTCTAACATACATAAATGCTATGAATTGAACCCACTCTCTAATTTCTGAATCTGAGTTTTACTGATTGAAGCCTTTCCTTGCATAATTACAAAAATTAGTTTTTCATCGAGAGTCTCCATCAGACAATCTTTTTTGGTGAATTACACAGACAAGGCAATCAATCCCAAATCATGTATTTCAATATCCCCCCAAATTTACTCTTCAGGCAGGTGACTCAAATCTCCAAATAGCAATGATGTATTCAACATTGTTGAAATTTCTGAACTATTACAAACAAGGCTGGTGACAAGCGTATTTACAGTAACCACACAAGTATATTAAGGATCTTTGTCTTAGGTGAGGCAGTAAGGGGAAAAATCTTTCTGTGGTACAAATACAGGCAATAATGGGAATAGATATGTTCTTATATTATCATCCTCTATTTTGTTAGCTTCAAAGTCGTAAAAGTTACTCAGCATAGAAACATAAAGATGCAAATGAAATGGCATTAAATTAAAATAAACTTTAAGCCTTTTGACCCCTGGTAAATTTTAGCGCTGGAAAGGAAGTTTTCTTCAGTTTCTAACCACAGTTCTTAAAAAGACATTTACATTGTGTGTTGTAGTCAAGGTTTCTTTTTAAAAGTAACCTGGTTCTCATCATTAAAAGATTTTGATTCAGGAGTTTGAGAGATAGATACTTTTACCTATTAAATATTAATACTTATTTTCGCTTTCACCAAAACTACTTTAAACCAATTTTTTAAGTCCTATAATATGCAGAAAAAATAAGGTAAACTGAACATGAACACAGAAATATATATATATACACATATATACATATACATATAATATACATATATATTATATATATACATATATATGCACATGAACCCCCACACATATATGTATCTATACACACATATATACACATACACAGACACACACACAAATACACACACTGCAAAATATCTTTTGGCATGAGAAATCTGCTCTTATATGTTTTCAGTCCTGGTTACATAAAGGAGTTAATATGATCATTTCTTTTTTAAAATTTTTTATTTCAAAGTATTAATTAAGGGGATACAAGTGATTTTGTTACATGAATATCTTATATAATGTTTTAGTCATGGCTTTAGGTGTGCCCATCACCAGAATAGTGTTCCCTGTACCCAACAGGTAAGTTTTAATTCCACGTCCACCATGAGCCGTCCCATCTTCTTGGTTTCTCATGTCCTTTACATTGCTGTGTGCTAATGTATCCCCATCTATCAGCTCCCATTTATTAGTGAGAACATATGTTGTGTTGTTTTCCATTCCAAGGATATTTCATTTAGGATAAGAGTATCCAGTTCCATCCATGTTGCTGCAAATGACATTATTTGTGTGTGTGTGTGTGTGTGTGTGTGTGTAGGATTATATATCTTCTTGTTGAATTGCTCCCTTTACCATTATATAATGGCCATCTTTGTCTTTTTTGCTATTGTTAATTTAAAGTCTATTTTTTCTGATATGAGACTAGCCACACCTGCTTGCTTTTGGATTCCATTTGCATGGAATACTTTTTCCACCCCATTACCTTTAGTCTGTGTGAGTACTTGTGGTATAAATGTGTTTCTTAGAGACAGAAAATACTTGGGTTGTGTTTTTCCATCCATTCATCCAGTCTTTTCTTTTATTAATAAGTGAGGCATTCAGACCGTTCACATTGAGTGTTAGTATCGGTATGTTCTGTTTCACATGTTAGATGATACTTTATTGTTTTGTTTTCCCTCTTGTGCTATTGTTTTATAAGAAGTCTGATGATTACATGCTTTGATGATTCCCTTTTGCAATAAATCTCCTAGGTGTTTGTTGAGCTTTTTTATCTGGATGTCTCAATCTCTAGCAAGACCTGGGAAGTTGTCCTCAATTATTCTCTCAAATAGGTGTTCCAGGCTTTGTGCTCTTTCTTCTTCACCCTTGGGGATGCCTATGATTCTTATATATGGCCATTTTACATAATGCCATATTTCTTGGAGATATTGTTCATTCCTCTTGATTCTTTGTTCTTTATTTTTGACTGAGTAGGTAAATTTGTAAGAGTTGTCTTCAAGCTCTGGAATTCTTTCTTCTGCTTGGTCTAGTCTATTCTTAAGACTTTCTACTGTGTTTTGTACTACCCTCAATGAATTTTTCATTTCTATTTTATATATATATATATATATATCTTTAGTAAAATTTTCTTTCATTTCCTGAATTACTTTTCTGTTTTCTTTGAGTTGGTTTTCTATTTTCTCTTGGATTTCATTGAGCTTCATTATAATCCATATTTTAAATTCTTTATCTGTTATTTCAGTATTTTCATTTTGGTTGGGATCCCTTGCTAGAGAGATGGTGTGCTTCTTTGGGGATATCCTGTCACTCTAATTTTTCATAGTTCCAGAGTTCTTGGACCAATTCCTTTTCAACTGGAGTAGCTGTCACATATTGTTTTTGGATTTTCTTTTGTTTATATGGAGCTTTGTTGTCCCTCATTCTTAAGGGTAGCATATTTTGGGTAAGGACCTTTGGCTTTGCTTGTGGGTACTCTGATGGGGTCTATTTCTGGATACATACCTTGGTCATGGATATCCTTAGTGTGGTGGTTTTCTCAATTGCTAGTTATTTGTAGGCTGTAGCAGTAGTATACTGTGTGCATGGGCAGATTCTCTGTGTCTTGATGATAAGGAAAGGTGGAGGTCTTTGAAATACTTTCGTTTTCCCAAGCTCTGTAGTTTTCTTACCAGTGTGTATTATATTAGTATGCGTAGTTTAATCTCTGAGACAGTAGGTGGTGCTTATGGGTAAGAGCCAGCCACACCCTGTATGATTGAATCAGTAAATGCAGTAATGGACTGTACAAGTTGTCCTCCATGCCAGTAGGTGGCACTTTTAGAAAAGAGCCAGCTGCAGTGTTGTTTTGGGGAACTGTGACCAGCTCTAGTCCATCAGAAGAAGTACTCAGATGCCCCAGGTGGTGGGTGGGGGCCTGGAGCTCCCAGGGGACTCCTCATCCTCCACCATAGCAGAGGTGGGTGGAGGAGTGAGACTGCATAGGACTCGATCAGAGAAGCCTTTCCTCAGGCTCCACAAAGGCAGGCACAACAGCTGCTTTGCCAGACATTGAGGGTCAGCTCCCAGGTCACTGGAGAAAGCCACCAGGGAGGGACTGCAATGGCCCTACCAAGCCAGAAAGTCTGCTCATGGGGGAGGGGCCATCTGGGATTCACAGACTGGCTATCAATAGTGGGTTTCATTCTTCTCCCTCTTCTCTTGTCCCACAGATCTTCTTCCATTATCTTGCCACATGCAGCAACCCAAACTAGTTGAACTTAACAGCAATGGAGCCACTTGCTGGGAGCTTCCCTGCCCAAAATCCCACCCCAGAATGAAAGCATAGCTTTCCTGTGGGGAAAGGGGTGCTCCATGAGTACACAGCAGTTCAGACCAACACTAAACTGTCCTTTCTACTTCATCTGTGTGGGCTCCCTCACCTTCTGAAATTAGTTTCTGAATCTTCTCTCTACGTCCCCAACCAACCCAATCGAGTCCTGGGGGTATGGGATTCCACCTGTGGGCCTGTCCCCTGGTTCTCTAAATTTAATCCCTGACCATACCAGGGAGAAGCACACTGGTCCCATGTTGCCTGTGGAGTGCTCAAGCAGACTTACTGTCCATCCCTATGAGGTATGTCCTACTCTGCTGGAGAATCCAGGTAGGCAGCACCATGGAGGGCTGGCAGGCAGAGAGCTCATAGTCCAAGCACCCCTTGGTCCACTGGAAGTCTTTAAGAGGAATGGTGTGAACCCCACTCTCTGTGGAAGCCTTGGTGTAGTGGATGTGCCAAGAGAGGAAGTAGCCACTCCTGAGAGCCCTGGCTGAATTGTCCTTTGGGGCATCCATGCTACTCAGTAGCATTGGGTGGAAAGGGGGAGGAAGAGTCTGAATGGGGGAGAGCTGTCACTCTGGTCCTCTTTGTCCCTCTCCCCAGAATGCAGCCCACCTGGAATGTCCAAGCTCTGGGATCACACAATTTCCCTGGGACCGACTGGCACCTGTGGCCACTGCAGTATGGGTAGGAGTTGGGAAATGTTTGTGTGGGAACCAGTGACATTCAAACTGAAGGGCTGAAGCTCTCTGGGAAGGACAAAGTAACACAATGGGTAGAGAAGCAGTATGGCACCCACCATCTCAGCTCAGGTCACTGGTGATGGGGAGCGACCACAAGGGGGCTGGCAGCCCAGTGCTTTGTTTTCATTAATCTCTCAGTTAACTGGCAGAACCTGCTTTTGGGCTCATAAGGATAGAGAAGTTCTTCAGCAACTTGGGAGCCTGCTGACTACCAGAAGTGTTGGAGAAGGAGAAACAAAACCCCCCACCTACCCTTTCCATGGGTTCCAAGTTTTTCAGGGGTTGTATTCTGCTGAAATCTTGTTCCTTTTTGTTTTGCTTCTTAACTTCTTCCCATGAAATCTCCAATAGATACTGGCACTTTTCCCTTATAATTACACCTGAGCTATGTTCTTCTTCTTCTTTTTTTTTAATATAAAACTTTTCTCCTTTCTGAGATGATCTAGTGACCAATGTCTCTAGTCAGCCATCTTGCCATTAGTTTGGTCATTTCTGATACAGAAGTAAGAATGAAGTAATAAGGAGACAGAATATAAGATAAAATGGTAGAAGTGTGTATTGCAGCAAAACAGGACAAACATGATTGACTAGATTCATTTTATGTTAAATATACTGATCTAAACCATGTTACTTTAGTTTCCATTCTACATGTTTAGAATGTTTGGATTATATGTAACTTTTATTTAGTGTTCTACATTTTTGTTAATATAAATAAAAGTATTGCAATTCAATGCTTATCAGAAATTCAGTGCTTTCTTGGTTTGAAATTTTTATACATAATAACTGAGAAGAAGTATCATTAATCCTTTTCTATATTTATTTATGTCTATGCTGGAAACCAACATCAAAGTGCTCAGTGGTTTTTAACACATTATACTTGAAGGAAACTTAGTTTTGAACAATTGGTTCTCATTTTTGAAATCCCATTGAGTAAGCAGCTTTTCCTGGCAACTAATACCAATGTACTTACATTCTATTTCCATTCACTTTATATATTCTGGGATGGATCTGGGTGGTAGTCTGTTTTTCTGCCTAAAAAAATTTTCACTATATTTGAAGTTTAAATAGTAAATGCTGATGAACAGTGTTAGTGATTGTAAAAATCATCTTAGAAAAAATAACAGTGAAAATGGAAGAAGTAGTGAACATTTTTAAAGACTTAGTGGTAATTCATGTGATGACCCATATTCTATAGAAAAAAAAATAATTGGAGACAGGGCCTCACTATGTTGCCCCAGCTGAACTCAAATTCCTAGATTTAAGGGATCCTTTCTCAGCATCCAGAATAGCTGGGACTGCAGGCACATGCCACCATGCGTGGCTGTGGAAAACATTCTTTTATATGCATGATTCAGCTATGGCAGTAGATAAGAATTTATAAGCATAGCCATACAAAATTTATATTTCAGTCTTTCAGACATATGATAGTAATGTTTATATTATTTTGATATTAAAGACAAACATATCATACCACTTTATGCCTGTTTCTCAGAAGATAATGTGGAGCTATATTAGGAGGGGGTAAAAAGAAAAAGATGAATCAAAGCACTAGTGGATTATAAGGCATGTATCACCTAAGCCCCACCCACCCAATTTATTTAAAAGATATTTTGGATATATCAGAGAAATGTAAATAGAGAGAAAGAGAGCGAGAGAGAGAACAGATTTGCCTCTATCATGCAGAAGTTCTAAATCATTTTAAGCTTGGTTTCCATACCTATAAAATGGGAATAAATTAATGCCTAAATCATATGATTGCTATAAGGACTCCATGAGATAATATTTAAAGAATGATAATCTTGCTTATTCAAGCACAATAAATACAAGTATAACATATTACATTTCTCTTTCTCAGACCACACTAGAGAAGATCGATCACAAAAACAATCACAAAAGACATATGTGGCTCTGCCACCAGCACCATAGTCACTGGAATTCCAAATACCAAATATAGGTACTTTTTTTTCTTATCCAGGGATTTACTGAAGTTTTTGAAAGTGGATAGTCCTTGGTAACATTTGGAATGCCTCTGGGTAGTGCGCTAAGCAGCTAGCTACTGCTGATGGCCCTCACAGAACTACTAGATGTGCTTCCACATCATTACCTGTTCCCCTGTCCTGGTCAGTTTTATGCCCTTCCCCCATCTACTCTCTTTTAAGAGTTATTGTGAAATAACAGAGGAAAACCCACCTCATTTTTCCCCATCTAAATGTCTGGTTTCAAGCCACAAAAAAGGGAATAATTTTCTTTTGCTTCTCTGGTAGAAAAATTATTTGATGTGTTCAGCTTGATTGGAGACTCCTCTGTCTAGCGTCTTGACGTACGCTTCTGAGGTGGGGCAAAATCATGAACATCAGTAGAAGTATATGAAAGATGAACCACACATAGTTTTCCATAATCAAACTTCTTGCATTTTGCCCTTCAGTGCAACTTTAGTGCCTGTCTCATAAGTCCTTAGCAATAGGTTTCTTTTTGTCAATTTTTGTGGTCTGAGAGTTTAAGTAAAGATTTCTTGGGATGGGAAGTCTCAATTAAGGGAGCAGATATTGCTCTTAGCATCCAGTCATTGTCCCTACAATAACGACATCCTTTCACCCTCAGCAATGAGTATCTCAGCACATACACATTTATAGCTTTGACCCTTGCTCTGAGATCCCTCCTAGAGAAGCAATTATGAGCTCATCAATTTTAGAGATTAAAAATAAAATATAGGAGGGAGAGGGGCAAGATGGTGGACTAGAAGCAGCCAGCATGTACTGCTCTCAAGGAAAGGATTGAAAGTTGCACCTACAGAGGGGCCTTCTTGGAAAGAGCACTGTAAAACACTGGAGAAGGAATGGGGGACACTGAGAATGAAGGGGAAGGTGACAGGACAATTCATTCTGCAAGACTGGGAGGTACTTGGGTGAGGCAACCACACATGGACAGGAGGACAGAGCCCTGGGACTCCATGCTCCCTCTGTAGTCACTGCAGCCTGAGTTGCGAGGAGGGTCCCAATGCTACCACAGCCTCTGGTCTGATCAGGGAGCTGCTGAGGGTCGGTGCAGTGACACTGCACAGGAAAGCAGGCACAGCAGGGACCAGGTGACTATGGTTTCCAGGTTACTGCAACTGACACCATTCTGAGCTCCCAGGCACAGAGTGCCAGGTCTGCAAGGGGCTTGGCCTGGCTGCAGCTGCTTCCACATTGCCCTGCTGGGCTGGGGAAGGAGTGGGCAGAGTAGACACTCCTGTGCTGTGCCCTGTGACTGGAAGCTGAGTACCCCTAACCCCCAACAAAGGATTTGAGCAGAACAGGCACCTTAGATACCACAGATGCCACCTGAGAAGCCTTGCAGGAACTACCTTTGGGGGATTAGGGAAGGAGGAGAGCCACAGCCCCAGTAGCCACAGTCAGACACCCCCATTCTTATGACACCTACTGTCCACCTCAACTTTTTCTGAGCTGCTATCTGGTCCCATGGCCCCACCCAGACAGCTACTGCCCTGTCTCCAGGATGTCCCTCAGGCTCAGAAGCACCAGCACTTCCATCGGCCCCCAGGCTCTGCCCCCAAGGCTTCACTGCAGCCTCCATCCAATGGCCCCACCCCTGAGCCTCCAGCACTGCTCTAGGGCTTCCAGGCTCTGTCTCTGAGCCTGCACTTCCGAAGCTCCAATGCAACTGTCAGGCATGCAGCTCAAGCGCTGCCACCAGGTTCCTGCACACAGCTATGAGGATCCCTGCTGCAGTTGAGCCCCATGACCCCACCCCAGAAGCTCCCACTGGCTGCCTAGTGGAACCCACAGGGTCCAATGCTCCACCAGGGACCCACCATTTTTGAGTCACTATTGCACCTAGACCTGGTTTGAACAAACTCCCACAGCACAAACACCCATGATCACTGCCCAGACTGCCTCACCCAGCTGTCATTGTCACCTACATGGGGAAAACTGCACAGAGCAATCCCATGCAATGACAGCCTCCATGTAGAGGGTTGCATCCAGCCCCCAACTCAAGCTTTCAACAGTAGTCTGGAAACAACACACCATTCTGCCTGAAAATCACACAGCACTGGCTTGAACTGTGGCAATCACACAGAACAGGACAAAACAGAATAGCTGCATTATGGGCTCTCAGTGTGCCTACCCCTCCCCTGCTGGGTCAATCATGGATCACTCACCGGTGGCTTAGACAGGAGTGTTGGACCTGGTGCCCCCCAGACATGAGAGTGGTGCAGGGAAACAGGGGAGAGGTCTTGGTCCAAGACCCAGGTGGTGAGGAAGCCCTCAAAGATATATCCAGTGGAAGAGTGTGGAGGGTTGCTGAGGAACAGGGATCTGTGAATGCACTCCATCCCCCACCACCACTGGAGAACTACCATATTGGATAGAGGTGCGGACTTGGAGTGAATCAGGCTAGCCCATGGCTCCCATGAGAACCGAATGACTCAGGCACCCTGGCTAAACAGGAGCAGTGGCCCTTCCCCCCACTAATTACAATAGGAAGTGCAGTTTGAACCAAGAAACTCACTAGTGGCCGCTTGTCCCTGGAGGGAGCATTCCCCTGCCTGAGGTCCTTGCCAACAGAGAGACCTACCTCTCTTCCCTTGGGTTTTATGGTAGAACAGGGGTACACAACTAGGGATCCCCTACCCTCCAGCATCCCATGGAAAGACACACTAGTGGGACAGACATATGGACTGTGGGGTAGCTTGAAAGCCAATCTCAGGCAGAAAGGGAACTCACATGGACTACTCTGATGGGAGAGTGCTCTGGAGTTCCAGAGTGTGAATAGGGAGGGTGCTCATCCTATCCCATAGAAAAACCTGCCCTAGGGGACAAAGGAGAAAAGACCCTGACACAGAAACTTAGCACTCACATGATTGGGTCCCTCCTAGGGAACGCCCTTCTTGTCTTGGAGAGATTGCCCTGAACTTCATACCAGTGGCTCCCCCTAGTGGCTGGATAAGCAACCTCTGAACCCCACTGAGGCTTTGTAAAGCATCTCAGGCTCTCACAATGCAGCCACAATCTGTCTTGCTCTTCCCATCACCCCAAAGGGAGTAGAGATCAAGCAACCCCCTGGAGCTACAGGGTCCCTTCTAAAGCTTGGAGCATTCGTGTGCCCCACCTGGGGGAACAGGGTTTACCATGGGCAAATAAGAACATCTCAGCAAGTGTCTCTTCCACTCAAAGTTAAATCTATTATAGTAGGAACAACCCCATAGATAATCATAGCACCTTCCAACTTAAGCAAAGAGGGAGCAGCTGATTCATATTCACAAGTACCACCCACCATCATGGAGATTAAGCTGGCAACCTAGCTCACTATACACTGTTCAGAAAAAGTGATTGACAGCAGGCCAGAAGTAACCTGAGAGGTTCATCAACCCACTAGAACACCCCATAGGCAACTCAGGACTAATACTCCTCTCCTCAGTCCAGTCAAGGAGTCAATCTTTGGAGACCAATGAATAGGCCTATAAGCCAGGCTTCACACCCCCAGCTCTCAATCGAGAGGCCAGATGAGAAGGGATCAGTGAAGGGCATCTGGAAACATGAAAAATCAAAGTGAAAGGACACCCCCAAAAGAAAACAATAACCCTTACCAAGGGATACTAACTAAAGTGAAAAGATTGAAAAGAGAGGTGAATAATTTCAAATATGATTTGTAAGGAAACTCAATGAAATACAAGAGAAATAGAAAACCAACACAAAGAAACCACAAAAAACAATACCAGAAATAAATGAAAAATTCCCCAAAGAAACTGAATTATTAAAGAAAATCAAACAGAACTTCTGCAAATAAAAAATCCATTCAAGGATTTGCAAAATGCACTGGAAAGCCTTAAGAATAGACTAGGTCAAGCAGAAGGAAGAATCTCAGAGCTTGAAGGCTTTGAGTCAAACAAGTCAGTCAAAGAGAATGAATAGAGATATAAGAGGAACAAACAAAGCCTACAATAATTATGGGATTATGTAAATAGGCCTAATGTAAGAATCACAGACATCCCTGAGGGTGAAAGTAAAAGAAAATACACAAGGGTTAGAAAACTTATTTGAGGGAATAATTGAGGAAAATTTCCCTGACCTTGCTAGAAATCTCGATTTCCATGTATTAGAAGCTTAAAGGACCCCTGGGAGATTGACCATGAAAGACAATCAGCACAACACATAGTCAATAGACTGGCCATAGTGAACACAAAAGAGGCACTCTGACAAGCTGTAAGGCAAAAGCATCAGGTACCTTAAAAAGGAAAACCCATCAGACTAACTGCAGACTTCTGAGACCTTACAAGTCAGAAGACACTGGGACCCCATTCTCTGTCTTCTCAAACAAAATAATGGCCAGGCTAGTATTTTGTATCCTACAAAACTAAGTTTCTTATATGAGGGAGAAATAAAGACTTTCTCAGAAAAGCAAAAATTGAGAGAATTTCTCAAACCAGACCTGCTCTGTACTCAGATAAGCACCATGAACAGATCAGCACAACAGACACTCACCAGTGTAAAATCACCCAAAAGGTAAAGGTCAGAGCCCAGATACAACAATGCCTCATAAAGTAAAACAAAGCAATAAAGTTTTACCCAACAGGATGAACAGAAATCCACCCTAATTATCAATTCTCTAAATAAATATGAATGGCTTAAACTCCCCATTCAAGAGATATAGGCTGGCTGAACAGATTAAAAAATGCAAGCCAAGTATCTTCTGTCTCCAGGAAACACACCTAACCCAGAAGGACTCATTAAGACTCAAGGTGAAGGGATGGAAAAAATATTCCATGCAAATGGAAACCAAAATAAAGCTTGTGTACCTATTCTCATATCAGAAAACATAGATATCAAATCAGCAAATGTAAAGAAAGACAAAGATAGTCATTATGTGATGTAAAGGGAATGATTCAACAAGAAGCCATAACAATCCTGAATATTTATGCACCTAACACAGGTGTGCCCAGATTCATAAAGCAAACCCTAGTTGATATAAACCAAATGTTAAACAGCAGCATCATAATAGCTTCAGTCTTCAACACCCACTGACAGAATGGGACAGATCCTCCAAACGGAAAAGAAGCAAACAAACAATGAATGTAAACAGAACTCTACAACAAAAGGTCCCAGCAGATATTTACAGAACATTCTACCCAAAAACATGAATGAACATTCATCTCATCAGCTCATGGAACATTCTCTAAGCTTGATTATATCCTAGGCCAAAAAACATGTCTCAAAACATAGAAATTTACCATGTATCTTCTCAGAGCATGATGGAATGATATTAGAAATCAATTCCAACAGAAATACTCAACTCTACACAAAGTCATGGAAACTAAAGAACCTACTGCTGAATAATTATTGGGTCAAGGATGAAATTGAGATGGAAATCAAAAGATTCTTTGAAGTAAATGACAAATGGGACACAAATTATCAAAATCTGTGGGATTGAGCTAAAGCAGTCCTAAGAGAAAATTCATAGCCTTAAACACCTATGTCCAAAAGACAGAAAGATCACAAATCAACAATCTAATGGAGCACTTCAACGAATTGGAAAAGGAAGGGCCAACCAATCTCAAACCCAACAGAAGAAAAGGTTAGAGCAGAACTAAATGAAATCAATAACAAAAGAATTATACAGAAGATTAATGAAACAATAAGTTGGTTCTTTGAAAAGATAAACAAAATCAACAGGTGTCTTGCTAGATTAACCAGAAACAGAAAAGAAAGGACCCTAATAAGCTCAATCAGAAAAGAAAAGGAGAAGATAACTGATACCCCACAGAAAGAGTAAATATCATCTCTGAATACTATAAAAACCTCTATGCACATAAACTTGAAAACTTTGAGGAAATGGACAAATTCTTGAAATCACACAACCTCCCTAAGCTCAATCAGGAAGAAAATAGAACTCCTGAACAGACCAATATTGAGCAATGAAATTAAAGTAGCAATAAAAAATCTTCCAACAAAAAAGTTCTGAACCAGATGATTTCAGAGCAGAATTTTATCAGGCTTACAAAGAAGAACTGGTACCTATACTACAGAAATTATTTCATAACATAAAGAAGGAAGGAGTTATATGGGCACTGTGGCTCACACCTATAACCCTAGCACTCTGGTGGGCAAAGGCAGGTGGATCATTTGAGCTCAGCAGTTCAAGACCAGCTTGAGCAAGAGTGAGACCTTGTCTCTACCAAAAATAGAAAAAATTAGCCAGGCATGGTGGTGCATGCTTGTAGTCCCAGCTACTCAGAAGGCTGAAGCAAAAGGATCACTTAAGCCCAGGAGTTTGAGTTTGCTGTGAGCTAGGCTGACGCCACGGCACTCTATCTGGGGCAACAGAGTGAGACTCTGTCTCCAAATAAATAAATAAATAAATAAATAACAAAGAAAGGAATCCTCCCCAATTCATTCTACAAAGCCAATATCATCACCTTGATACCAAAGCCAGAAAAAGACACCAAACAAAGAAAACTACAGATGAATGTCCCTTATGAATATAGTTGCAAAAATTCTCAATAAAATCCTAGCAAACATAATTCAGCTGTACCTTAAAAAATAATCCACCACAACAAAGTGGGCTTCATCATAAAGATGTATGGATGGTTCAACATATGCAAATCTATAAATGTAATTCACCACATAAATAGAAGCAAACATAAAGATCATATGCTCCTCTAAGCAGATGTATCAAAAGCATTTGACAAAGCTCAATGTCCTTTTATTATAAGAATAATGAACAAAATAGGCATCAATGGGACATACCTCAAAATTATAAAGCTCCTATATGATAAGCCCACAGACAACAACATATTGAACAAGGAAAAATTGAAAGTATTCGTACTTAAGAACTGGAACCAGACAAGGTTGCCCACTGTCACCACTCCTATTCAACATAGTGTGGGAAATCCTAGCCAGAGCAATCAGGCAAGAGAATGAAATCAAGGATATTCAGATAAAGAAAGAAGAGGTCAAACTGTCATTCTTTCCTGATAATATAATCTTATATCTAGAAAATGTAAAGATTCTACCAAAAGACTCCTGGAATTGATAAATTCAGCAAAGTCTTAGGTTACAAAATCAATTAACACAAATCAGTAGCATTTCTATACACCAATAGCAGTCAATCTGAGAATCAAATCAAAGACTCAATACTTTTCACAATAGCAACAAAGAAAGTAACATATTTAACCACTTCGGTACCGTGCTCACCGGCCGTGAAACCTTGCCCACAGCCGGCACTCATAGTCCGCAAGATAGTTTGTGCTGTGCATTGACGACGAATCCGTTTTGCTCTTGTGTGATGAGGAAAGCTTTAAAGCACTGAAAGCTTGTTTTACTTTACAGGCAGCTTTAGGAAAATAACTATAATAACTCCTACTAAGGACTTGTTAAAAGGTCACAGATTCGTAGTAACTTATTAGCTGAATGTACACACTGCAACTGCAGCGACAAAAGTAAAAGCTCTTGGCTGTCGACTAAAGTTGATGCTCGGCTGTGCGCCTTCATATCATGGCTGTCGGCTAAAGTCATCACTCACGTTCATCTGTGGCTATCGACGCTGCTACCAAGGTGGTTAACCAAGGAGGTAAAACACCTCTATAGGGAGAACCATGAAACACTAAGAAAGGAATGTTCATTTAATATTAGAAATGTCAACCAATTCCACTACACTAAGAGAATAAAGGGAAAAAATATGATTGTATCAATGGACATGGAAAGGTGCTTCATAAAATTTAATATATTATACATTCTTCATAAAATCTTTTAGCAAACTAGGGTTAGAAAGGAACTTCACCAGTTTAAAAAGCAGTATGTATAAATTAAAAATAAACAAACTTCAGCAAACATTATACTTAATAGTGAAAAAAATAAAAAAGCATTCTATTTAACATTAAATAATGACCAGAAGGCCCAAACCATTGTTCTTTGCAGATGATGACTGTCTATGTAGAAAACCCAAAAGAATTCACAAATTAATTATTACAAGATAGAGGCTATATGTAAAAATCAAAGTACAAAAATCAATTGCATTTCTAAACGCCAGCAAGAAACAGGTAGAAAATGCAATTTAAAGAGATATGATTTATAATAGCAACAACAAATATAAGATATTCAGGAGTAAATATATTAAGAAATGTGTAAGATCTGTAATGGAAAAAATTATACAAGTTTTCAAAGCTATTAAAGAAACCCTGAGCAAATAGATATACCAAATTCATGGACTGGAAGACCTAGTCTCAAAAAGATATCAGTTTTCCTCCAGTTGATCTATAGTTTTGATATAATTAAAATAAAGTTTCCAACAGGTTATTTTGTGGATCTTAGCAAATTATTTATAAGATTTATAAGAAAGAACAAAGGGTATAGAAAAAATCTAACAGGAAATAAACATGAAAAGATGTATATAGCAGTGCAAAACTACACACAATAACATAGATCAATCTTAGGGACATAATTTTGAGTGAAGTTGATTAAGAATACTTACAACATAATTACATTTATATGACATTCAAATGTTGGCATACTAAGCAATGCGATTTTAGGGATATACAGTTAAGTGCTAAATGTAAAGAAAGGTAAAGGAATAATAAACTCACAATTGAGGTGATGGTTACCTCTGAGGGTGTAAGGAAAGGAATGGGATTAATGAGGAACATACATCACTTAGGTAATGGTGATTTTATTTCCTTAAGCTAGAAGATGGCTGCACAGGTGTTTGCCATATTGGTGTTCTTCCTGACTTGCTTATATTTTATAAATATACTTTCTATCTGCTCAATATTAATAAAAATAATCTAAAATAAAAATAGGGTTAAATGTAGAATATCTTCTAGAGCTGTTTTGCTCTTCCCTGGAATCATTCAGAGAGGACCTGCATCTTATAATAAAATGATTTGAAAAGTAACACATTGCCTCATCATGTTAGCATTCTGTTTATGATTCAGTTTTGATCACAGAAATGTAAATACTGTAGGCTTTTTTCTTCTTTATCATTTCTAAAAAGGAAATAGAGTAGTATCTTGAAATATCAAAGTATTTATATCAATAAACTTCTTTTCTCAAGACTTCTCCTCATAAACCATCATCATCTGAGTTTTTCCTCTAATTTTGATCATGGCTGAAGTGAAACTTTATTGAGGTGGCTCATGATGGGTCTTCACACTCTCCAAGTCCATGACTTGCTCTGTTTTGTGTGGCTCCACCAGACCACTAGAATAGACATTGTTGTGCCATTGTCATTTGCAACTATTTTGAATTCAAGGAAGATAATCTAAAGTGGTAGCAAAATTTAGAACACTGGTACCTTGGAATATGAATTGTATTTGCAATCACCAAAGTAAAGACGTGAGACAAATTATATGACCAAATTTATCATCACTTATAACAAGGTGAGTGGTTAAAAAATTAATTGTGTGTACTCTCTCTCTACTGTAAAATTATAAATAAATGATTAGAAAAGCAATTTTCTTCTTCTTCACCTTAAGTGAGAGTCTGGATAAAACAAGGTGCCTAGATGAATTTGAATATCAGATCGATAACAAATAATTTTTAGTGTAAGTATTTCTAAAATATTGCATGAGATATACCAAAAAAAATCAATGGTTGCTTATCTGAAACTTAAATGTAACTAGGCATCCTATATTTTCATTTGCTAAATCTGGCAACCCCATTTGAAAGGAGACTTGCCCTATTATGCCCTTCAGGATCCATAGGCCACAAAGAAAAAAGAAAGTATTGGAAGTTAATAGTTATTTTGATTCACATTCATAGAGAAGAATTAAGGTTTATTATTTTAGATGAAGGAGGATTTTTTCCCTTAATAGTACCAGATATGTATAATCTGAAAAGTGGGAATTATATGAAAAGTAAGTATATTTCCTAATATTTGGGCTTCAGGTGGGAATGCTAAAAATCAATCAGCATTAAGAGCCTGCTGCTGTGGAACTAAGGATAGGGTTTATAGCTTCCTCTGTTCTCACCCACCATTATAAATACACTAGCCTGCATAGACATTGGGCTATGAGAATGCTTCAGAGAAAAACTTAGCACCAGAAGATTAATCCTCAAGAGCAGCACTGAGTGAGCACCTAAAATACACTTGAAATCCTTAATATACTCATATAACATTGGAGAGGAAATGGTTTCATGAAAAAATTACTCATATGGGGCTTCTTGCCCACCTTGGCTAGTGGAATCTCAGAGCTTTTCCTTGTTCTGTTGAGATAAATGCTGATGCTCGATGTCTCTAGCACCTGAAGGAGAACGTCTTATTTTTACCTGAGGGGTAACGGGAGAGCAGAGATATATTAGAATTGCATTTATAAAACTATGATTTGATACCACCTCATAAGAAGGCAGAGCTTTCCCCACTGAAAGCTACTGCACCGAGAGAACTACTTGACTATACTCTTCAAGTACACTGAGTCTTTACAAAAAGTTGAAAAAGATGATACATCTAAACTGCGTTAATTAGAGTCAAGAACAAAATATGTAGATATGAAATAGAAGTTAATATTGAATCTTGTATTTAAATAAAGATTATTTTATAATAAGAGGTCACAGTCCAGATTTTTTTCCTAAATATACTAGGATACCAAGTAAAAAATTTAGATTATCAAATAATCTGCATGCAACTCAATATCTACCATAATGATATCTGGCTATTGAAATTTGTTTGAAAATTTCCAAAGATATTAGAAGCTAAAGTAATAAATCAAGCATGTCATTACATTTTTTCAGTTTAGTCTATCTTATTTTATGATCTACTCATATACATTCTTTTTGTGAAAGGGGCCACCGAGGCAGGTATTAATTTAGCAGTCTCATGATTTAAGTGAGGTAGGTGAGAACTTCAATGTACTGTTACCCAAGCTTGTTAAGTATATCTTGAGGAACTATATTCTTTTACCAAATTTGACTCTTATATTGCAATACTTAATCTACATCCTCCAAGTGAATTTTAATAAAAATTGATTTTAGGTTGTTTGGAAAAAACTGATGTGTTGCTCTGCATTACAACATATTTTAAGCACAGTTCCACTGAGATATACTTCATGGCACATTCTTCCCAAACTTACCTTGAGTATAGATGTGGTCCTTTGCATTTACAATATAACAGCCTTGGGTATATGTGCAGGCTGCAAGATTCTAACAGACAAGTATTAATAAGCATCATGTTCACCTTTAACAATGCATCAGTGAGTCACTTCTGAGACTGATTTAAATACATTTGAATGTTCAATCCGATATGAATGTGAAGACATTTAAATAAATGCAGTGTGTTTATCTGAATCTGAGATCATGCTGTACATGTTTATTTGAATGTGTGATGTGCAATCAATCAAATAAATGCACTGTGTGGATTTATGTCATTCCGTGATAGCACATTCAAATAAATGTCTCCAACACTCTCCAACACTCCAATACTTACAGCAATGTAAAAATGTAGACTGGTAGGATATTTTCCTTCATTTTTTATAAAGCATGAATAGAATATAATTTCTCAACTTATGTTATGACCATATGAACCTGGTTTTCATTAATCACATGGAAAAATTTTTGGTTCGATCTGATTTTTTTCTAGTCTCAATACCTACACTTCCCAAATTAATCTGTCACAGGAAAACCAGTCAGTTCATCTTGTTCATTATGACAATCAATAGCAATCCCCATAATGAATTTGGCTACAACAGGGAATACTGATTCTGAAAAAAAGAACTATCAGTTACTCAGTGATACAAGGAAGGGGGTTGGAACTCAAATGTACTACCTTCTAGTCTAAATATACTTTTACTGGGCCACAGTTAATATTATACAAAGGAGAATATAAAAAATATTTCCCACAGAAATTTACATGCCAACTCAAGTGGAGATTGGAAATTTATTTTATTTCATCAAAATAAACAGTTAGCCAAACATAATGATGCAAGACATACTTTCTATCACCTACTAACGTCACATCACATGCACACACACACACAGAGGAATGGAATTATTTATACAATTATTTGGAATTATTATGGAATAATTTATACAATAAAAAATGATCTATAACAACTTGGTGATTCTAATTATACCAAATAAACTTAATTTTGATAAAGATCATTTTAAAACAAATATTCTATACTGATGGATGTCTGAAGCCTTTGTTTTAGCATTTTATGTTAAGAAAGTAAAGTGATTTTTCTGTTTTGGTTGTTTTATTTTGTTTGTTTTGTTTGAAATAAGAAAGAGAGAATTGTCAGATAGTCCACTGAGTAGATGGCATTAAGGGACTTGTTGAATCCAAAGGGATAACTAAAATCTTCCCTGAGTAGTTTTGTTCCTAGGGCAAGGAGCGCTACATCTAGCAAACCTGGGCACTGACATAGCTAGGATTGGCCCCCAAGTAAAAAGCTGAATGCACCTTGACAGTGATCCCTTTCTATAGCAATCAGAGGCAATACAATGTTCTTGATATGAATATGGAAACTTCTAATAGTGTTCATGTGTCCCTCTCTTTACATACATACACACAGCATACAGATACACACATCCACACATTCACACTCATTTTTACTCCCATTTATATTCCTAAATTAATGGGTTAGCCTTCTTGTCTTTTTCCTTTTCACTGAATTAGTGTGTTGTATTATGGAAAATTATATTAGCCTCTATACATTTTGGTATTTTGATCTATGGTTCACTCGTTAATTGATATTTAAACTATATTTTTCCCAAACTCTATTACTTTAATGTTTATGACTGATATGAATATTATTCTGATTACATTATACTTTTTTGAAAATTATTATGTTCAATATCTACTTACATAATATCTTATCTCTAAAATATTGCATGTATACACATACATAGATATATATGTACGGGTCTTCTATTATAGTATACTCAGCCCTTATATTACAACTTCACACATTTCTCCAAAATTTTCATATATAAAATCTAAACAATAAATATTAAAGTAACTAAAATACTGAAAATAATGCATAAAGTATTTGGTATTATATATTTTCAAAGTATAGATTATAAATATCATAAAACAATTCATGAAATATCTAAAGCATACCAATATTTCACCCTTTCTCAAAACTTCACAAGCATACACTCCATAATAAATTTGTAGGCTAAGAAATATCCCAAGTTCATTTAACATTGTAAATTAAATAACATGTACTTGCTTTTCTCCATAGGTCTCAGTGTTTGATTTGTTGTTCAAGTCATAATGACAGATTATGATGAGTCATCCATATATTTCTGCATTTTATGGCATGTTTTTGTGAAATGACAGCTGAAGTTAGATAATATTACTAACTTCTGTTCACGAATGCTTGCCATTGGTTAACAGAAATCTTTATAGGTGTATGGTACACATTATGCATTTAAATTTCAAACACAGCCATTTTTCACATAAGCATAATATGGGAGTTTCTTCCTTTTATCTCATAGGAGCCCTCCCTCTCCTCAGGGAAATGAAACTCATTCAAAAGCCTACCATATGTGAAATTCATACTACAGATAGTTTTTACCATATGTGCTATAAAGACCAACACTCCAAGATACTGTCAGCTTTAACTCTGAATTTCCTGCTCTTTGTCAGTTTAAACTAAGCTCTTTACATTACTGTGAATTGAATGTAACTCATGTGAATTATATACTGAAGGTAATACTTTTAAATAAATGGAGAATAATTATTTATTCATTTTGTATTCATTGAGGTAACATTAATCATAATGACTCCATTTAGGATTTATGGAATATAGTCCATAATTCCAAAGAACTTGACTATATAATTTGTCTGTATTCATAATCCATCTGTAGAGTAACTATGCTTTATCAGGTAAAAATTTATTTTGATAATATCACAATTAAATATTTTACTTTTATGTTAGGCTTGATATGATAATATTTTGGCTACATATGAATAAACAATTCATTTCTGTCCTGTGACCAATATTCTTTAAACTTGTTCAGCAAATAATGCTCAATATATGATTGAGAGAAGTAGAGATATGTCAATGCTGACCTACGATAATTTTCTTGCTCTAGTTATTTTGGGGTCAGTGATAGCTCAAGCATTTTACTAATCTTATAAGTCAAGTCAATTCTAATGAAAAAACAAATCATATTAAATTTAAATAGTGAATTGCATCAGTTTTAACAGAATTTATTTTGAACCATTTAAGAAGATACATAGATATACCTTTAATAAGAATTTGATTATACTTACAATGTCAAAAGACAACAAATAATGTAAAAATGGTGGAACTTTCTACAGAAAACAATTTTCATCTTCTGCAGTTCCCCTCTTGTTTAAATTCAGAGTTTTGTTTCTGCCATACCATCCTTATAAAGGAAGTTTTAACATCAACCATGAATGAATTGATTTGAATTGCATTGGCATTGAATTCTCATGTAGAAATTCAAGAGGTGGATTAGAGAGCAATTGCGATCCAAAGATTGTTTTCTGCAAAGTTCTTTTGAATTATGCATAAATGACATTTGGATTCTGCTATTTGAAGTTTATAATTCGGATAGCTATTTAAATATTAATGAGTTGTTTGGGAAGTTTTACCAAACAGATAATGACCAGTCGGACGAACTGGATAAGGATCCTTAGAAATATATGGGGTAATTAAACGTTTTAAATCTGTGTTTTCTGTCCACTGGAATATTTCATGTCATTTACTATATTATGATGTTTAATTAGTACATGGAAGACTATTGAAAAGTCATTCTCAGGTCTTCTAAATGCTGTAGGTAAATGCAGAGAAACTGAGTGTAATGGTCTTTCCAAAAACAAAACAAAACTGTGTTCCAGCAAAATATTTGATTTGTTTGGGAATTGATCATGTAAATCAAGATTATAAACTGACACACTAGGAAAATAGCCATTGACAACTTATGAATTATCCAAAATACACTGAAAAGAGATAGATCATAGAAAGGAAGAGGTAAGGAGTGTGCTGATTGATGTGGCTTCAAAATGTGACTATGTTTTTATAGCCCAAAGAAAAAAAGAAAATGCCATACTTTACTGCAGAGAAAATGTTGATTTATACAACAAACAATAAGGGTCTTTATATAATTATATTTATTACTTTAAGAAAACATCCAAGTTCAATAATTCAGGAATTATTGAAAGTTATGAATTCTGTTATACTATTTAAAATCATGATTTTTTCAACTTAGCTATTATTCAAGGATCATGGTGTTTACTCATGTTAAAATAGAACTTTCAATCTAGAATGACTACTTTTAAGGTGATATTTAAGGAAATCTAGGAAATTGTGAAACTTGCAGCTATAATTTTTACAAAATCCTAAAAAACTAGAAATTTCTCTTAGTATGCTGTCCTGGTTACACTCATTCTGTTAAATGTTCTATAGATCTAAAAATTAAATTCATTGAAAAATTCTAAAAATGGGTTTGAATCTCAATATTTCAAAGGGAATAGGTGATAATAGCTTAACACTCATAAAGCAATTGCAATGTGTATGCCCTTCCAATAATCCCTAAATATTACCAAACCTCACTTCTTATTGCTACATTTATAGAACTGAACTTTCATAAGTCCTCTACATACAAACCTTTCACTTTATGAGAAAAGAAAATAAAGTCTAGAAAAGCTGAATCACTTTCTCTGGATCACACAAGTACTTGGTAAATCCTGATGCTGAAAGTAAGGTCCTAGACCTGTACATCCAATGTTTGCTTTATTCTTAGCCCTGGTCCCACCTTTCACCTGCCTGATAACCATTGCCAATAAACTTTTACAAGGATACTTCTTAAGTAATCTTGCGGTTCTTTAACTTCCAAAGTAAAGCTTCTCTTTCTAAATTCTTTATTTTTGTTAATGAAAGCTTATTTTCTAAGTAACCAGGTGTGATGCCTAAAACCATTTTTTTCTATTTTTTCATGTCTACCCTTTCTAACAGAAACTACATCATCCATACATTATGTTAGCAAATATTTATTCATAAACTGTCCTACCCCCAGTACTGTGTTAAGCTTTTAGTATGAATAAAAAAGTTCCCCAGATTTATGGGCTCAATAGTCCAATTGTGCCTTTTTAGTCAATTTTACATCAATTTCTTTCTTTCGGTTGCTGCTGCCCCAGTCTAAATTATTGTATTAGCCTCTGTATAGTTTCTCTCTCCAGTACTTCTCTTTTCAAAATAAATACTCCTAAAATAATGTCAATTACATTATTCTCCTATTCAAAATCTTTATTGATTACTCCTGCACTCAAATCCCCCCCGATCTTGTTCATATTTCTTGTCTTATAGTAATTGTTCTTGAAATTTGAATAAAATCTATCTATTTTTAACCTCTAGGGCTCCTAAGTTTATGAATATATATATATATATATATATACACACACACACACTGAACATTTTGTAAGGGTAAAACTCAGTGCTAATTATGTTGACAGAGACAAGGGTAATAAGACTGTAATCAGATGGGTGTCTGAAATCCAAGTGCTAGTGGTTTATCAGAGAATATAGAATCTGTATAGACATCATTAATATCATTAAAACTATAAGGGAGAATACTCAGAATATTTAAAAGATGAAGAGGCTACCTTTAGCTAAGAAGTTGCAGAAGGAAAAGTTTTGTCTTGAGTGTTATTGGCGTACATGAATGACACCGATTTGTGAGCATTGATTTTGTATCTTGAGTCTTTACTGAATTCATTTATCAATTCCAGGAGTCTCTTGGTTGAATCCTTGGGATTTTCTAGATATAATATCATATCGTCAACAAAAAGTCAGAGTTTGACCTCTTCTGCACCCATTTGGACACACTTAATACCCTCTCTTGCCTGATTGCTCTGGCAAGGACTTCCAGCATTATGTTGAAAAGAAGTGGAGATAGTGGGCAACCTTGTCTAGTTTCAGTTCTAAGCAGGAATGCTTTCAATTTTTTCACAACAGTATAATATTGGCTGTGGGTTTATCATATATATGGCTTCAATAATTTTAAGGTATGTCCTATCTATGCCTATTTTTTTAAGAGTTTTTATCATAAAAGCATGCTGGATTTTGTCAATTGCTTTTTGAGAGAATCACATAGTCTTGGTTCTTGCTTTATTTATGTGGTGAATTACATTTATAGATATTCATATGTTGAACCATCCTTGCACCTCTGGAATAAAGCCCACCTGGTCATGATGAACTATTTTTTTGATGTGCTGTTGGATTCAGTTTGCTAAGATTTGATATCCTATAATAAAGACATCTGCACTTGAATGTTTATGGCAGCACAATTCACAGTTGCAAAGATAGGGAAGCAACCCAAGTGCCCACCAGTACATGAGTAGATTAATAAAATGTGGCATATGTATACCATGGAATACTACTCAACTACAAAAAA
>VBSM01002608.1:43965819-43994910 GCA_008086735.1 Cheirogaleus medius
TATACATAACTGTAATATTTGTACCCCATAATATGCTGAAATAAAAAAAAATAATAATAAAAAAATAAAAAAATAAGTCTGCGTGCATCCACCCAACAATATTCCTCTGCTTGAATCCATGAAGAAACTTCATGTGGACCGTGGTCTAGGCTGTAGGCAATCATAATTTCTGAGATGACTCTCAGTTACATCACCCTACTCAAGGCTGAGGGACAGCTTTGCCTCCAATGTTGCTTCCTTCTTATGGCCACCTATCCTGACTCAGGGCCAGGCAAGACTATGATAGCATTTATGTTGTCAGAGGGACAATAAAAAGGCTTCCTTATGTGGTGATGGTAGGACGCTGTAGTTTGGTAGAATTTGTTGTTTATACTATACTCTTTAAAATTTTACCATGGAATATAATGGTTTTATAATTAAAAGAAAATGAAAATGAAAATCTTTTTTGCAAAGATTTACAAATTTAACACTACAAGTTTAGTATTTTTCTTACAAAACTTGAAATAATTCTTTCTACATACACACTATGACTAATTTCACTCAAAACTATGCTCAAATAATTGTCATTTATTCTATTCATCTGGCTAAAAACTTTGTTATTTGTTAACACTTGTATGACTCATCTTTATTAAACAACTTTCAAACTTTTCATCATGTTCCTCAAATTTTATAATAATTGTGAAAATTATCGGTTATATTATTTTCACTAAATTAAAAGGTTATCAAAAACTTGGATAGGATGAATATGATTAAAATGGATCTCTTTTTTTAAAGTAGAATTTTTAGCTCAAAACTTCATTTCTAAATAGAGGAAAACAATTCAAGGATTTTGAAAAAAAAAAGTTCTTGGTCTCTATCAAACTCTATTACTCATCCATTTGCCATTTTTTCATGTTATTCACATGATCTTATAATTTCTATTTGTGTAATTGCTGTGTATACCTCAAGATCTCACTCATAAGCCTCTTCTTTCTTAAAGAATTCCTTGACAAATTTCTACCAATTTAGGTTAACACACAATCCCAAAATTCAGTGGTTTACCAGAAAAGCTGTAAAAAAAAACACAGTAAAGCCAAACTAGTACTCAAGTTTTAATTTGGAAGTTGTATATGTACTTCAGTTCACAAACCATTGACCAAAGTAATTCACGTGACCCACTCTGAGCTCAAAGAGATAAATACATACCATAAGTCACATGTCCAGGAATGATGTCAACAGGATTGGGAAGTATGATCCGCATCCAGGAAGGAATAGCAAATATTTTAAGCAGTAATACAACCTCTAGCACTGATCACAGTCATGGAGATAAAAACAGCTGAAAGTTTTTGAATTTTCTTTCTATGTTCTTATTAACTCTGTTATTGCTTCTTAAAATGATATATACTTTATTGGATATGAGTCTTTATTCATTCTGTTCAGTTCCCTTCTCCATATTCCCTTTCAAGATCAATTTTTTAAAGATCTATCAATTTCTCAGGATTTTAATTCCATTCTCATGCTTATTTGAAGGATTCCTTGATATACTCAACTTATATTTGACCCATCTCTTCTTTGAACTAATGAATATTGATTTTTTTAGCATTCACTTTTGTAGCTCTCCACAATATTTCTGCCAATGTGTGTTCCTGTATTTTCTCTTAAGTCAAACATATGATACGTACTCAACACAACTTGACAAGCCTTGATTTATTTTTCTTCATCATATAGGAGCAACTTCTCTGAGTTTTATAGCTATAATACCACTGTTACAACTGTAGCTCAACTCTCCAAAGGCCTTTTCTGTTCAGAATAGAATGTGAACAAACATATCATTTGTTAAAGTGGGAATGGCTTTTGATTTTGTATTCACTTCCTCTAGCACTTGTTGGATATAGAAATTCATATCAGCCCCTTGCTCCTCTCCAATGTTTACTGAATGTCTTAATCGATAATGTCAGGGTTAAGAAAAAAAGATATTGACCTCTGGTGAGTGATATAGTGTACTAATAAAATAATACATATTGCATGAATTGAAATACTTATTTCTATACTGTTTTGTGAGAGGAATCACATTTGCATAGAACAACAGGTAAAAAAAAAATAGTACCTTGGAATTGATGTTACAAAAACCACTAAAAAAGAAATTTGTAAGGAAAATGAGGGTCATCAGAGTAAAATGTTCATAGAATCAAGTAGGAGGGGACTGTAAAGCATCTATTTGACTAGGGAATTAGAAATTGAAAATACAGAGAAAGGGGTACCTACTCACAATCATGAGCCACATGATATTATTTTAGTCAACGATGGACTACGTTGGTCTCATAAGATTATAATGGAGCTGAATAATTGCTATTGCTTAGTGACATCATGTCCTTTATAATATCATAACACATTACTCACATTAGTAACATTAGTAAACAAACCTACTTTGCTGCCAGTCATGTAAAAGTGTAGCACATGCAATTATGTACAGTACATAATACTTGGTAATAAACAACTATGCTACAGGTTTATGCATGTATGATACTTGTTAATCATTATTTTAGAATGTACTCCTTCTACGTAGAACAGCCTTCAGGAGATATTCTAGAAGAAGGCACTGACATCATAGGAGATGACAGCTCCATGTGTGTTATTGCTCTTGAAGACCTTCCAGTAGGACAAGATGGGCAGGTGGAAGACAGTAATATTGATGACCCTGATCCTGTGTAGGCCTGGGCTAATGTGTGTGTTTGTGTTTTTAACAAAAAAGCTTAAAAATTAAAAAAAAAAATTAAAAATAGAAAATAGCTTATAGAACAAGGATATAAAGAAAAAATATTTTTGTACAGCTATACATTGTCTGGGTTTTAAATGAAGTGTTTTTACAAGATTCAAAAAGTTAAAAAAATTAAAAAGTTTATAAAGTAAAAAATGATAATAAGCTAAAGTTAATTTATTATTGAAGAAAGAAAAAAATTTAGTGTAACCTAATTGTACCACGTTTATAAAGTCGACAGTGATATAAAGTAATGTCCTAGGCCTTCACATTCAGTTACCATCCACTCACTGACTCACCAAAGCAACTTCTAGTCCTGCAAACTCCAATCATTGGTGCCCTATACAGGTGCACCATTTTTTATCTTTTCTATTGTATTTTTATTGTACCTTTTCTATGTGTAGATATGTTTAGGCACACAAATACTTACCACTGTGTTACAATTTCCCACAGCATTCAGGACAGTAATAGGTTTGTAGCCTAGGAGCATTAGGCTATATCATATAGCCTAAATGTATAGTTGACTATACCATCTAGGTTTGTGTAAGTACACTTTGATGTCCACACAATGACAAAATCACCTAATAATACATTTCTCAGAACATATCCCCATTGTTAAGTAATGCATGGTTGTATTTAAAAGGATGATATGTGAATCCTTAATTGAGAGAAGTAAGGTTGAAGTTATTTCAAAAAATACAGATTCTTTCCATCTGTATGGCCATTGAATCATATTCATATCATAAAGTTCGTTATTCTTATAATAATTTAAGTACTAAGAAAGAGAGAAGAGTTAAAGTTCTTGGGAAAATAAAAAGTAGGTAAAAGAAGGGTATGAAGATATTATCTAGTCTTTTACCATTTTCATGAGTAGTTCCTATTTAAAAGGCTAAAATGACTAATGATCTTAGTGTGGCCAAACCAATGTCAATGAAATAATCATTTATATGTTGCACAGTGTGATCAATTAACTTCTAATATTAGAATGGACTCTTTTGTACAGTACAATCAGAATCTGGGTCATATTAGTAAGCACAAAAAAAATATATGTTTGCTTTCAGGAAGTAAACTTGACATTTTGGACTTAGAGTGAAAGGAGAAAATGGGAACTAGATGGATGAGAGATAAAGCATGTAGAAAATCAATCAAGAGGAAAGTTCTTTGACATCTGTCAGAAAAGAAATTTCAAAGAAGTGAAAGGCTAAAGCAAGGTAGTAAAGGACATAAGCTCAGTTTAACAACTTTAACTTCAAAAGTAAATGATAAATTGTTTAAAGTACTGTAGTAAAGTACTGTAGTGGACTTTCTGTCCTACGGCCCTTCTCTCTTATTTTAGTAAAGAAAACATGACTTTCCTTTGGGAAACTGAGTTTTCCCCAATCTCAGTTTCTATTGTTTGTTTGGGGCTAATGCCAATTATACTTCAATTTCCATAACTAGCCTAGACGATCAGAATAGTCCCTCCTCTAAACAGAGGAGTGGGATCTGGAGTCGATACATAACTAAGTTAGCCTAGTAAGAGCCATACTATTGAATTTTCTTGAAATTATCCAAAAAGTATAATTCTCTTTTCCCTAGAAATGTTGGCTAGAAGTCAGGAGATGCTAGTGATCATAATTACCACCACGTTACAAAGAATGCTAAGAATGATTGTATTGGTTTGTCTTAGATTCAGCTACATAAATAAGATAGATGTTTATGTATCTGTCACATGTTAATAAAAGAAGCCCAGGAAAAAAGTAGGCAGTCCAGGGCTGGCATGCAGTCATGAAGAAAGATGAAATGCACTGGTGTAAAAGATGGGCGCTTCCCATCTGAAACCTTTATACATTTTTTCAAGAGGAGGCTCCACACATTTCCACTTAGTCATCAGTGGCCACAACTTTTAGAGAAACAACCATATACTTCACTGCAAGGGAGTAAAGAAAGTTTTAGTCTAGGCTGCAGTGTACCCAGCAAAAATTTAGTCTCTATTATCAAAGAGACAACAAAAGAAAATTGTTGAAAAAGGCAAATAGTCGTCGCTTCAATTACCATCTCTAATGTCCTAGCATACACGGGCTCTCATTTTAACTGTTTTTCCAAAGTTCTTCCATTCCACTGGATCTTCGCACTTGGGTTCCACTCACTGGAAACATTTCATCCCCTGCCTGTTTGCTCCGTGCGAGGCATGCCCTTCCATAGCTCAAAATCGGGAATGGAACAATTGGCTTTCACCATATTAGTCTTTGTTACAAACCCAGTTTTGGATGAAAGAAACACAAAAAGATTTTTATAAAAAACTATTGATGCCGAGCTACCGTGTTCCTTGACATAGCAACTGAAAAGTAAACTGAATAGGCATTTAAATAGCATTGTCATTCCGGAGTTAGGTAGCTGGTTCCTTGTAAAGAAAGCTTATGAAAGGTCTTCAAAACCATCTTTAATAATACATTCAGGCATTCTTTTCTGTTTTTGACCTTGATTTTTCATTTTTGAGGATGCATTAGCTATGTGCACAAAGGCTCTTCTTTGTCCTTTTATGCTTAATGGTTTTCCTTCATGAGGAAAAGTACTGGAGGGTTGCTATTAAAGCAAAGTATGTCTCCAATTGAAAGGTTTCTCATTTACCTTTCTTAATCACTGGTTTTATTAATTTTATTTATGCATGAAATATATATTAAGAGCAACTGTGATTTCTATGCTGGAATAAATCCTAGAACACACACATACACTTACACACACACATACAAATCAGCTTCATACTCTATCTGCAGCTTGCATTTTGATAGAAGACATAAGTAAATCCATGAATAGTTATATTTTTACAAATTGTGATAGTTTTATACAGCAAGAGTTCTATACAAGAGAACAATATGTTCTGGCAAATTAAGAGGAAGACTCAGCTAGGTGAGGAATAAAGGGTGGTACTCCAGGTGAGGGGACACAAGTGTACAAATGCATCCATGTAATAGAAGTGGAGTTGTGAAGTGTGTCCATTCATTCCAGTGATATGGACTGAGCACCTGCTCTAGGCACATGGCATAGCAAAATAGTAAGTACTAATCTTTGCTAGCCACTAAATGTTTACCATCAAGGGGAAGGAAAGAGCCCTTATAAATGAGTGCAATGTAGCAGCATACGTAACTACTAGAAGTATTTCAAAGTTATAATAGGCAGAAAGAAATAAAGAACCATTGTGTAACGCTCCTAGAGGCAGAAAGAAATAAGTTTAATAGAGCAGCTAACTCCTGAGCTATAGAGCCATGAATGTTCTAACTTGTGAGCATGCTGTTTCTGTGTCTCGTTACCTTCTGTAGGATTATTGGTCTTTATAAACATATATAATATGCATAACTTTGTGTTACTAGCTGAAGAGAATCCAAGAATCTTCATCAGTAGTTTTAGATATAGGAATGCTGGTCTTAGAAATTGTCTAACAGAATAAGTTAAGGACTTTTTAAAATGTATTTATTTATTTACTTCTCTATAGAGTCCTTTAGTCAAATAAAATCTTATGCAGAAGCCCAATCTGTAAAATAGAAGAATTCTAACAACTAATTCTGATTGAAATATCAGGGTTAGAAAGCTGACTACCTGGTTATAACCCCATCCTCACTCCATGAGAAATCAGATATAGGGTCCTTGTCCTTTAGTAGTGTGGGCTTTTGGAATATAGCAAACTATATCTTGGTTATCTCTGTATTTATCTTTTAAATATTCACCTTATATTTATTCATATTTTTATAATACATTTAAAAATACATGTCTCTTCTCAATTTTAGAAGTCTCCCTATGAAAAGCAAGTTTTAAAATTTGGCCTTAGCTAAGCGGAACAATTCTAGTGGAAGAAAAATAGATCTTTCAGATTTCACACAAGAAAGCAAAAAGCATCAGAAGTCTATGAAAATAAAGCTACTGAAGATATACAGTTTGATAAGAAATGTATCAACAAGGGGTGATTCTGAAGACTAGTGATTAGATGTAAAGCTCTTACCAAATAATCAGTTTTAAAAGCACAGTGATAAAAATGTAAATAAGAAGCCCTTAATGAATGTCTTAGCCAGCTAAACAAACCTAGGCTAAAGCCACATAATATTTCTATACATTCCCAAGTCATGATAATCAGTTATGTGATTATCAACTAAATAGTAAAAGAAAAGAAATTCTAATCAATCTATAATATTGTTGCAAACACTTTTTTTTAATTTATTGTTTTCTCCACTTAAATTTCTCTGTAAATGTTTCCAGATTCATGCTCATTTTTTTTCTTAAGGAGAGATAAGCCAGAATTCTCTCTCATGCTTTCTCTTAAGGACAGATAAAAACAGACAGTTTAAGTAGAAAAAGATTTGATTCTGACATTTCCAAAAATCAAAGAAGAAAATCAAATCGATAAATTATGGTTATGTCTAGAGAATGCAAAACACATCACTCATATAGTTAAATTCAATTTAAAAAACTAGAACAATTAATAAAGTAGATCTGGCATTTTGGCACTATATTTGGACACATAAAAGTATTATTGATACTCTTTTAATTTCTGTGTTGACCTGGATGAGAATGAATGGGCTAAAAACATTTTGATAATCTTTAAAAGGCCTACTACTTTCCTTGTATAAAGAATATTGCACAATGTATGATTTATTCCTGCCTCTGGAAAGCTTATGAGATTCATCATATACATTGAAAGCCCATCCGTATACGGGAGGCCACAGGAAGAAAAGCCCAGCAGCAGTTGCTAGTCACTACATTTTAAGAGGCATTTAAAAACCTATCAAACACTCAAAACATTTTCTCTTTAAAGCCTCAGAAAACAATTCCCTCTGTGAATTCTGTATAAGTTTAAACATCAAAGTACTAAACACCGTACTGAAATATTGTCAATGAACCATTCTAAAAATAATATTTTCTAATGCTTCAAAGAAAAGAACATTGTAAAGGTCTGAAAATGCTATTTTTAATGTCTGACAATCCTTGGCTTGTACGAAACATGAGTCAATCCAAAAGTAGTGATCTGGGTTTTATAAATAAACAAATTTATCAATTAGAATTCTGTTACAAATGACTAAAAATCAAATTCAAAATGGTTTTAGCAGTAACAGAATTCCTAATGAATTCTCATATTACGGGGAAGGCAGTTAGGTATATGAACTAATAAATTATCTGGATTTGGGCAAAAAGACAGGAGTTCGGCGAGATCATCAGTCCCCGTTGCTCCATCTCCAGGTCTGTTTTCTATTTTCTCTGAACTGCCTCCACTTTTAGGTATTACAGGATGGTAAAGTGGAGCTCCTGTCCCTACCTGTCCTCAGGTCTAAGTCTAGTAGGAATAGTGGCCGTAAATCCTTCATTAGGCAAATGCCCCTCACAGATTTTATGACTGTGGCCAAGAATTTAAGACCTACTGATTGAGCTGGGTCTGTATCGTATGGCCACCCCTGAAGCTGCTGGCAAAGCCTCCCCTAGAATGTACGATCTGATATTGGGGAAGAAGAAGATGCACAAAAGAAAATAAATGCTGTTGTTAGAGGAAAGTGAAGTGAATGCAACAGAAGCAAAAGAAAAACAATTATTAATTGTAATCTTTCATTAATTTTCTAAAAATATTTGCTACCCTAATGAACCAATAGGTAAATATAATTGATAGAATGTTCACAATATACCATGTTTATAATTTCTTAATCATTTCTTTATTATTATTATATTATTTCAAGTGTCAAAAATAATAAAATACCAAATAAAATCATAATATACATATTTAAAACCTTGATTCCTAATGAGTGTATAAAAACACAATAATGAAATCTATAGGTTCATGAACTTAAATACCTAACATGTTCATGAAATTTGAAAGTTATCTTTTAAATAAGAAAGAAAGAAAATTCTCCTTGCCTCCCACCCTTACTTAAAATAGGAAAGCTAATCTGCTTTCCTTGTCAATTAAAACCTAAATGTATACTGTGATGTTATTCTTTTGAAACATGCTAACTCCAATTTATTCCAACAGATTAAGAATTGTTCTTAAAACTGTTGGACAGAAAAAAAAAAGACAAAGATGAAGGACGGAGGGAAAGAAGGAAGGAAGAAGGAAGGAAGGGAAGAAGGAAGGAAGGAAGGAAGGAAGGAAGGAAGGAAGGAAGGGAGGGAGGGAGGGAAGGAGACAAAAAGAGAGAAAGGAAGAAAGAAAAGCAAGCAAGAAAGAATAGTGAAGAAATAGAGAAAAAAAGAAGGAAAAGAGGAAAGAACATGTTTTATTCTTAGCATAATCAGCTAAAACATTCTAAAACACTTTATTTACAGTGAAGATACCTCAATCAGATTATTAATCAAATTAATCTATTTTGGTGTCTTAGTTTCTTTCAAATTGTTCTGTTAAATAGGAAATTTCCTTGTTTGAAAATAAAAGGTACTATTAAAAAACAAAACAAAAAATCCAGCCAAAAAGGCTCTTTTTCCTCACCAGCTTTCAGTCATTTTCTCCTCCAAAATGAAGAAACGGCGCAGTTTATTATCCAAAGCAAATAATTTCCTAAGCAATCCTGAGTGTGAGCTACAGGGGATGACCATGGAATAGTGTTATCTGGTCATGTTTCATGTTTTATGTCTGCTGTCTACTGTTTAACTAATTTCCTTTCATCCTGCCTAAGCATCAGAAAAAAAGTTTGTTTAAAGGAGAAACTGTTTCAATGTATTTTAATTTAAGATTTAGAAGATTCAGCCCATCCTATAGCATACAAATATATCTTGGAAAGTTTAAGTAAAGAAAGTATAAATTTGCATTAGAGATGTACAGATGTGCTTAAGCAGAACTGGCTCAAAAATGTGCTTGGATTACATTTAATTTTCTTCACTCCGGGACACATTCTAGTGTCACATCAAATTATATGCGTTATTTTTTAATCAGTATTGGTATTTCATGTGTAATGTGCAAAGACATGAAGACAGAGATAGCAATATTTTTATAATTATTGCTCCATCAAGTTCTATGTTGCTTATTTCAAATTTAAATAATATATTTCACAAAATTTAGCCTCATATTGAGTTATTTGCATTGAAATTATTTCTGAAGGTGGCTATAAAAACAGGTCAATATGGTCTTCATGAATATTAAAATAAAATAACATTGGAACTTTTTACTAAATAGTTAACTTACCATACATTTTTTAAAAAGTTCTATAAAAACTCAGAGGACTTTCTTCAAGTTCCTTATATAAAATCAAAACAAAAATTTAACGTATAACTTTATATAAAATAAGAAATACTTTTTAATAAACAATAGTTAAATTACGGTAGAATTTAGAAAACATCAAAATATACAGAAGGGACTACAATGCCTTTTTAAAGTACTCCATCTGCCCCTTAGGAAGGGTCAGCATGCACCAGGAGCATGTTTGAGAACTGCTGAGGAAGGGCTCGTGCATCTATCCGTGTGGCTGCAGCCACAGGCCCCAAAGCACAAAACCATTAACTCTACTGGGGACCCCTTGACTGTAATCCCCTCATTTGTTCATGACTATCAATTAGATTAATCAAGGTGGAGTAGTACTACTAGGTAGTCGTAGTTAAACTATATACCTGTCAAGCAGAGCAATGAATTCTCCTGCTATTCATTTCTTTTCAGCTTACCAGCACAACCTGATTTAAACATCAATTAGTCATCAGACTGGAAGACCTAGAACATCAAATTTGTTTCAAGGGAAGAACCTGGTCAAATTACATTTCATGTCAATATCAAGCCAACCTGTATGTAGTTCAGGGCAAATTCTCTATCATATTTATTTAAAGTGTGTTCCTTTTCCTTCATCTCAAGATTATACTTCTTACTTTCTTACTTCATCCTCCAGAAGTCAGTATTCTAAGATTAAAAAGTCTTTTATGTACCCTAAAAATAGCAGGCATGATTACCGTCAGTTCCCGCCTCTTGGCGGACTGTTGTCCTGGTTCTTTGGCTTCTTGCTTGGAAGATTCATGAGTAGGGCTGGTGTGACGGAGTGACCACAGACAGGAGGCAATTCCACACAAACGGCTTTTATTGCAGAAAAGGGAGCTATACAAAGTGAGAGTATGTGCCAGGGAGGAATGGGTCAGTCTGCAGGAGTGGAGAAAGCAGTTGTGGACACCCAGGCGGTTTCTTTTCATTGGCCTGGTCTGGGGGAGGGGCTTATGGGAGGTGTGGGATGTTACCAGGTCATTGATATACATGATTGACAAGTGTTCTTATAACAAAGTTGCAGCTCCACGAGTGTGTATGCCTCAAAACCTCAAGTTCCTGCTCTTTGAGGTTGTTCCCTGCATTTCCCTGCAGTCTCAACCCTCCCCCCCCTCCACTCCTGTCCTTCGGAACTTCCCCCTGCCCCTTGCTTCTCCACCCCTAGGAACCGCCCTCCTGGTCTGTATCTGCCATCTGCAGATTCAGTCCCTCCCTAACAATTACTACCTTATAAAATGTATGATTTGTTGTTAAAAGAAAAAAAAAGGTTAGGCATCTTTGATACCTTCAATACTTGAAAATATTCTGAACCCAGGACCAAATGACCAGTTTGCAAAACACTGTACCTGTTCCTTCAGCTTATTATGGCTGCCAATTTCACGTTAACCAGAAAGGCTCCGTCTATTCTTTTTTCCCTTGCTTTTCTTAACCCAGGAAGATTAACCTATTCCAGGATGTGCTAACCCAATTTATAATTTTCTTTTTCCAGATTTCTTATTGCATCAGAGATACTTTGTTTCTGTTGTAAGTTAACTAGATCAGTACTTATCTCCCTATGTGGCCTTTATTCTGGTTAGTAGATTTTGTGACCTACCACCCAGGGGCTGCATGTCTCCTTTTCATATCACTGTGTAATACCCTAACAGTTAATATTGTTATGCTTGCCCTTGCATTTTTTAGAACTTTCTCTCTGGCTAGACTGCTTCCTGAGAACAACCAGGCTCACCCAAACTACCACAAAGCATGAATTGTTTGGCATTAAATTTTAAGTAGAACATGAATAAATATGTTGTATGATAGTATTTCTCTCTTTATGTTCCCCCTGGAAAACTATTACTAATACAAGTGTTTGCCTTACAATTTATGAAGTATTAGAATGGAAGAAGCAGGATATTTCCTTGCACTGCTTATCTGGGTAGGACTTAATACAAACAAAAGTAAACTTCTACAGGGAAGGGTAGATGATTAGATTAAGAAAACAGATGACCTAGCTTTGCAAAAGAGGTTTAAGAACTTCACAGCTTAGAAAATTAATTTCCAGCTTAAATATGAGTAAGCATGATTTTTCTCTAGTGCTTCCTGCTATCATATACATTGCTGAAATGCCACAGCGCAGCTGAGCGTGGTTGGCAGACGTGAGGCATTCTGTTTGAAAGCACAATTTTCTCTTAATGCTTAAGGATCACTTTGCAATTGCTGTGATTAATTGAAACAATACATTTAAATGTTGCTGAGCTGCCACTAGTTTATTAAAGGAGGCAATTCCCTCCCTGAGCTTCTTTATTCCAGGCAATGTGCTCTGATCCCCAGACATATGTGCCAAGGTTGCAGGTACCAAGTCAGTTTCCACAATGTATAATTCCACTTAGAAATGTATCACAATAACTGTTTAGTCTTTACTGTCCCACTGTTGTGATTATGAGGACATTACACGTAGAGTAAGGCAATTTAAGTTTGTGTTAGCCAGAGCTGGTGATCATCTCTCACCCCTGATCTTCAGGTTAATGAGAAGTTTCTCTGGATAATTGTCCTCTCTTAAGACAGCCCTGTGCTATGTAATCTTTATTGCTATAAAATGACATTTAAAGTTTGTTTTACATGAGCAAGTAGGAGAACATTATTTCTGCAGTGAGCAATAATTATCTGCCTCCTAGCTGAAAATACATGCTGTGGATAAATTGTGTTCATCTGGTAGCCTTTGTTTGTAAGACAAGTTAATTAAAGGAGGAATGTTGAAAAATATGTTTGCCCACTGAGTGCTGATGGAGTAATAATATTACTTTACAAGAAAACATTACATGCTAAACAACTTTGGTTTTGTTCTGAAGTTATGAAAGAAAATGAGGTAAATGTAATGTTCCCACAAGCAAAATTTGATCACACACAAAAAAGAACAGATGAGGCAAATTATCTACTTATTCTAATCAAGTAATAAAAGTCTAAAATTCTCTGTACCCAGGTGGCATTTGTACTGTTTAGCCTGGACAAGAAATATTGAATCTAACAACATGGTTCTATTAAAATATCCAAGTAATTCTCTATACTAAATACTGGTTTGCCTGGCTGTTCCTTGGATCAGTATCTTTACAGATAAAAATGTATTAACTACTTAATCTAAGCACATAATATTGTTATCCCCCATATGCCTTGCAAAAAGCATGCTTGTAGCTATACATTAAAAACTAATTTCTTATTTTTCTGAAGATACCGATAACTCAAATTGGACTTTATCATTTGCTGGAAATAATGCACCAATTTTTGCTGAATGAATTTTCCCTTTTAAAAAGCATCCTAATATTAAAATTATATATCCAGCCATTGAATCAGGATTCAGTGTTCATGCTTTGTGGAAAATAAATTCAAGACTAATTATTTTTCTTTAAAAATTTTCAGCAGCACCTTTCATTGGTTTATTTTAGCAATAACTGATCAGACAGCAGATTTTGCCAACAAAATTTAATAACTATATCCCTACCTCAAGCAATTGAAGTACATACTTTCTAAGATCTTGTCTCTCTTTAATATATTGATACTTTCATTTGGCTGGGACAATCACCACTGAATTGGGCTTTTCTCTTTTGCTATTTCAACTGGTAAGGCAATGCAAATGATATTACCGTAAGTGTAACAAGCCATGCATATGATATTACATTAAAACCCCTGACTTTTCTAGGAGAGGCAAAGGTGACATACAATTAAGTTGGTTAATGGCTCCCATTTTGTCAGATTAGTACAAAAATCTGTTTCTGTAATTGATATTTTAAAGTAAGTTTATGACTTAGATTTGCATATTTTGATCTTTAGCAATAGAAAATGGAGATAAAAGAGGTGTGGTCCATTTATAAAGCTTCCCCCAAGCTTACCATATTTAGGCTCACTGCTTTTGAATTATTTTGAAGAAATCTCTGGAGAGTCTTCATTTCTGACTCAGACTATTTGAGAATCTGATGAAAGACATATAAAGCTTCTCTGAAAAAATGACACTTCCACAAACGATTTTGTATACAATGTATGGAGATTAATGAACAACTTAAAGTTCTTAGGTCCATGAATCCAAAGTTATAAACATCTGAAAAAAGATCTGCCCAGATGATGGCATTGCTTCCACTTTAAAGTTCTTACCACCTCTGCTCAAAATATTTTTCTTTATTTAAACGCATCCCTTAAAAGCTAGTATGTTCATCAGGTATTTATATTGTTTTCACTCACTAAAGCAAACTGTTAGAGTCCTGCTAAGGGAATGATTTGAGGATTAATCTTTCCTAAGGTAGCTCTACATTGAAATATGACGTAGAAAATTTGTATTCTTTTACTCACAGCTTCCTGGCCCTTCTCCTCATTTCTTCTCCATCACTCTCTCAAAAATCTACTCCTACTAACAGCTTGTATTCATTCCATTTATCTGTAAATCCACTCTCTTACGGATGACAGAATCTCACTCCTGAATTAACCTTCCTTCTAGATTTTAGGTAAAGAAAATGAGAACAAATTCTCAGAAATGATTTTCATGTGGTTTGTGTAAAGTACTTTGGTCAAGACAGGCAGAGTGACGACAAGAATCCAACATTATTAATCTCACAGCTGATCAGGTTTAAAATCTTTGTTTTCATTTTTAACTTATGCAATTGATTTCTCCCGTGGAATAGCACTGTGACATTGGACTGTTTATCAAGTAATCAGAATAATATAAGGGCTATATGTGGAAAAGAAGGAAACTGACATTTATGCTGTTCCATTTCCAGTTATTTTCTGTGTTTTATTAGTAGCTTTATATGACCAATAACATTTTATATAAATAACTGTGCATCTAGTTCCACTATTCAAACAGATGGCCTTGTCTCTCTCCTGAACTCGGAAACATATGTCAAAACACTGTATGTAATCTCCTTTGCAAGTTGTATCACATTCACTTGGGAATGGCAAAATGTAGGTATTACTCTATTAATAAAGAAACAAATGCACTCATAAATAAACATGCGAATAAATGAATATATACATACTTATATGAATTTATACATATAAATATTCATATATACATATACATAGATAAAGGAAAGATGTGGAATATAAATAGAGAGATAGAAAAGGGTGATTTTACTTAAATATGAAAAAGTATCTGTTAAAAAAATAGAATAGAATCAAAAAATAAAATACATCAAGTGCAGTGGAATGGTCCACTGCAATGCAAAATTAGTCTTGTATGAGTACCCTGGTGATTAGTATATAAAAATATGTAATAATATTTTAAAATAAGTGGGAAAAAGGAATGTTTTGATAATAAGACCATAGAAAAAAGGTAATATTTTGACAAACTCTCCATGGCTTTCCAATTATTTATTACACTGCAAAACACTTCCTCCAAATTGAGTGGTTTACAGCAACCATTATACAGTGATATGTCACTTAGCAATGAGGATATATTCTGAGAAATGCCTCATTAGGTTATTTCATTGTGGTGCAAATATCGTAGAGTGTACTCACACTAACCTAGATGGTACAGCCTATTAGGCCCTAGGCTGTATGAAATAGCCTATTGCTCCTAGGCTACAAACCTGTATAGCATGTTATTGTGCTGAATATTGCAGACAATTGTAACACAATGGTAAGTATTTATGTGTCTAAACATATCTAATCATTAAAAAGGTACAGTAAAAATAAAGTATCATAATGTTATGGGACCACTGTTGTATACATGGTCCATGCTTGAATGAAATGCCATTAAGGGGAACATGACTATATTTTGTAAATGATTTTGTGGGTCAGAAATTTGGGAAGTACTCAGCCAGGCACTTTGTCTCTGATCCAGGTGGTGGCAGCTGGGATAGCTGGGACTTGAGGATCCACTTCCAAAATGGCTTCACATTATTAAGTGTTTACATAAATACTTAATATAATATATATGAACACTAAGTATAATATAACATTTATATAATGTATTGATCAAGATAGGCATCATGAGTTTTCTAGATCAGAGAACACACTAGTTATTTACCCACACAGTGATTTTAGCACCAGCTCACCATGCTGTAATATTCCTCCAGGCAACACAGTGAGGGCCAGATGTACCCTGCTTATTCAGGGGTTTAAACTAAAGGAGAAGAATCCCGAAATTATGAATTGTTGGGGTTTATAAAACTCACTGACACAGCCACCCCTCCACCCTTCTGCAAAGAGAGAGACAAAGAGAGAGAGACAGGCTTTATCTTTTACTCTAGAATATAAATAAAATTATCTCTGAGGAAAGGGGGAGAAGATTTTTAGGTCCGTTACCCTGTGCACTGTAAAGAAATGACTCTAGGTAGATAAATCTGTTACTCTCTCTGAAGATATTTTTCTTTAAGCTTACTATTTACCAATAACCCACCCCCACCACAAACACGAGCAATCTTTGCTTAGAAAGACCTAACTAGGCAGAAATGTGAAATTAATAACATTATTTCCCAGTACATATATCTGGCACCTTCATTCTCCTTGTACTGTTGCTCTCTTTCATTCTCTCTTTCTTACTCTCTCTCTTTCTCTCCATGGTATCTTATAATCCATCCTTGCTAGATGGACTTTTCACAATATAGGGTTCTACAGGGTTGATGGCTTCCAAAAGACAGGGGCAGAAACAGACACAGCATCACTTCTGCTTCTTCTATTGGTCAAAGCAGTCACAGTCCCTTCCCAAATTCAAGGGGGTAGAGATAGTCTCCAGCTCCTTATGGGGTGGAGGGATGGTGACAAGGTCACATTGTAGAAGAGAGAGAATATATCACTGTGGCCATCTTTGGAAAACACAATCAGCCAAGCACCGTAAAGATATTTTGAAAGAATAAAATCTCTAAAAGAAAGAACTACTATAGTTGGATAGTACACCCACTATGAAAATAAATAGATAATAAATAAACCAATAAATAAATGCCTAATTCTAGTCAAAGTGTACATCACTAAATATCCAGATTTATTCCCATGGCTCCTTAGACTGAGATATTGAACAAATGCTCCAGGGTACAAGGATACAGCTTAGACCTTGCAGTACTTTATCTGGTTTAGATAGATTTGAGGGAATCTGAGTACAATGTGAGTTTAGCTCAGAGCATTGTTTAGGTAGAGGCCCCAGGAGCTTGATTTTGCTTTTAGATAAACTTGAAGCTTGGAGACTTTCTTAGGCTGCATACATGCCTGTCCTCTTTGGTGTACTTCCTAGCCATTCTCCATTCTCCAGAGTGTTGGCTGTTCTCTGGAGTCTCACAACCATCATGGGAGGCTGGCAAAGAAGGCTCAGACTGTTTTTTTCCTTATGCCAAGATCTATATTCTCTCAGCTTGGGAAAAACATTTTTGTTTTTTTAGTTCTTGAATTGAGGTAATGTTCTCCACATACCTTTTGAAAATACTTACTGAGATCTGAAAATGCTATTGTTTTTTTGTCCTTCTCAAGTTTTAAAATTATAACAGTCAACATTCATTAAGTTACAAGTAGAACACAGAGGAAAGACGATGGGAATAGAAAGAGAGTCCGAAGACTTAGTAGTCCTGGTTCTGTCTCTACAGACTAAACTAGTCACTCAGACTCCTTGGCCTTGTTCTCATCTAGTCGTGTTGGATTGCCTTGCAATGAAAAGGCACCCATGAAGCTCTAAATGCTCTAAATGACTGATACATTCATAGTCTACTTCTGAGGAAAGGAGCTTCCAGGGGTTCTTCGTGAAATCTCTCTGTTTCATGCGTAAAATGTTGATCGATGTTATGTCCCAGGACCTAGTTTTAACAGTTAAGCAGAGATGTGTGCAAGTTCTTTGTAAGAATTATCACATTCAATTCTCACTCCATCCCTATAAAGTACTATTATTATCTCATATTAAACACTAGAAAAGTGAAGCACATAGAGATCTTACAATGTTCATGTGTACATAGCACATGGATGGGAAACCTGAGATCTAAAGCAAGGCAGTCCAAATACAGAGCCTTCCCTCTTAACCACTTTCCTGTATTGAGTAGGAAAAGGCAACTCATGTAGACTAAACATGAAGGAAGCTGCTCCTCTTCCTACAGGCAATACAGCACACGGCTTAAAGTCATAGTCTCTGAGCCAACTGTCTGAGTTTATATTCTGGCTTCTGCTACATGACCTTGAGCAATTTATTTAACAGTCCATGCCTTAGTTTCATCAACAATATGATAGAATAATATCAGTACCCTCCTCCTACAATTAGCATTATGATTAAATGAACACATTAATATAAAGTTCTTAAAACTGTGCATGGTATACAATAAATTACAGAAAGCACTATAAAATATTTGCTAACATTGTTTTTGTTTCTTTTAAATGTAGATGCAAGTCTCTCTTGATAAATGTCAATACCATTTATCCACAGGGTCACCTAAGCTCAGATATTTCATTGGTTATCCATGGGACAATGAATACATTCCTCTCTGTAAAGCACTGGGATTCATACTGCCTGCTGACTGCACATGTGCTCAGATACTTTCCCTGGCTTCCCTGTTTCCTGATGTGACCCTTATAATAAACCCCTCCCTTGCGGACTGCAGTTGTGGTGTCTCTTCCTTTCAACCTATAGAGACTACTTTAATCATTTAATAATGTGGCCATAGATATGCTAATTTAAGTTAAATGTATAAATGAAATATGTATTTATACGTGTGTGAGTACACGCATGCATACACTCTATTTCTGCAAACATTTTTTCCTCACACTACTCTTTTTTTTCTCTTATCCCATTCTTTCTAGTGCTCTCCTACTCTCCCTTGTATGTTCTGTTTCTTTTTCTTTTTTTTAAACTTTATTGAGGTACAAATGACAAATAAAAATTGTACATATTTAAGGTATAAAATGTGAATATATATACAGTGGAAAATAGTTACCACATCCAGCTAATTTACATAACCTTCACTTCATGTAGTTATAATTTCCTTTTTCTTTCTTTGTGATGACAACACTTAAGATCTACCCTCTTAGGGTATTTCAAGTATATAACACGCTATTGTTAACCATAGTCACCATGCTTCACATGAAGTCTCACTTTATGAAAGGTGAGTTTTGATATATAAAATTGTGAAATTAAAGTAGTTTTAAGTCCAGTGATAAAGCTAATTGAAACCCAAAATATGAACCCATAAATCATTATATTTTCATCTATTCATTACATAGTCCTTCAGTTTATTTCATCTGTCATTAAAAATCAAGTATGATGTCAGCATTAGAAAACATCTAATTTTGTTTCCTAACAAAAATTAATGCATAGACTGTGATTTATTTTTCAGTGACATTACTATATTAGTGTGAGTTGTTGATAAGCTAATTTATAATGGTAGACAAGATCAAGGCTTACCCTTAGGCTGATTTATCATAGTTTCTATATTTGCTAACAGGCTGGCAAGTGAAGCCTTTGAAAATATAATGAATTTACAATGTTTACCCATTATCTCACACCAGGTGATTAGTTAACCTATTCTTTATATATTTGTATTCTTTTATATTGAGTTTCAGAAGCAAATGAATAGTGTTGTATTACATCAATAGAATAAATTTCAAATATTCAAATGTTTAACCATTCTAAAATAAATACAATCATCCGCCACAATTTACTGTTAGTTTACTGCAATGCTTTGTATTCACATTATAAAATTAATTTCCAATCTTCCCCCCAAAAGAAAAAACACCTTACAATGTTAGAACTCAAAAGGAACCTTAGAAATGATATTGTCCAACTTTGTTCTATATACAGGACAATGAAGTGGCAAGAGCTGGGAAATCACTTGCTCAATGTAATGGAGCTAGTATGAAACAAGGGTTGGACTAGACCTCCCCAAATCTTTAAATATTATAAAGCCTCTTCATTAGACATCACATCATCTCATCCTGAAATTATGGTATTTGTTTTGCATCTATGAATAATAATTGTTAGTAACTGAATGCATTTTCTAGGGGAAGGCATTTTTATAAATGCTTAACAAAGTAAATGATGCTTTATATTTATTGCTATCTGGTATCAAAAATAAAGATGCATACACTGGAGTGGTAAAATCACCCATAACTATTTACAGAATAGATGGTAACATTCACATTTGAAAGTTTTAAGAGAGCCACTTTTGTTATTTATTGTGTGCCATAGACAACTTACATAAAAATGGACTGAAGATATTATAATTTATAGGTATAAATCTAAAAATAATATAATTTCCTTACATCAAAATAAATTTAGGAAGTTGCTGTAAATCCAGTTTAACATTATGATTTAGCTATCCAATGTACTATGTTTCAATCATTACAGGGAAAACTTAAATTATTTTTCACATTTTTATACATGTTAGGAGTATTCTAAATTTATTTACATTTCAACAGTCTTTAAATGTACGTATGAAGATTTAACTAAGAAAACAATTCTTTGAGTCATGTATTTAACTTTTTGGCCATTTACACTCTCCCTGTTTTACTAAACTTGAGCTGAAATATTCAGGGTAATGCTAATCTGATGACATTTGCTGAAGTATTAAGGCATTCTTAATCCTTAGACTAAGTCCAATATCTGTCCTCAAAAAGAGACCTAGACCTATGAATTGAAAATTACAGTATTATATGTTTTACTTTTCTGGAATTATATGAAACTGAGAAATAAAATCCACACTGGAGTCTCAGTTTTTCAAAATGAACTTTAATATTTCATGGTTTAATTTATTTTCTATAAGATGTGCCCTTCTGTTTCTAAGAGGAAAAATAACATTAAAAGGCATCCCTTAAGAATCTTACAAGATTTGAAACAACAAGCAGTTCTCAGAGAGGTAAGAATTTGAGAAGTTAAAAATTAATGCATCAGAAGATTGATTATTCAACTTTCCTTGATACATATTTATCATTTTAACTTACGTTTTCATCATTGCTATGATTCGAATGTGTCCCCTAAAAGTTCATTTATTGGAATCTTAATTCACAATGCAGCAATACTGAAAGGTGGGACCTAATAAGAGGTGATAGGGTCATAAGGGCAGAGCCATCATGAACTGGATTAATGTCATTGTCACAGGAGCAGGTTAGTTATTAATATCTTGAAAATACGTTGTTATAAAGAAATTCCACTCCTGTGCCTCTGTCTACCTTGCACACTCACTTGCCATTTCACTATGCTATGATGCAGCATGAAGTCCCTTGACAGATGCCAGAGCTATGCTCTTAGATTTTCCAGCCTCCAGAACTGTGAGCAATAGTTTTTTTCTTTATAAATTACCCAGTTTTGGTGCTCTGTTATAGCAGCAGAAAACACTAAGATAATAATTAACTGTAGATTTTATAAATTTTAAATGTAGTATTACCTTGAGAGAGAAATATATATTTTTTAAACTCTAAATGTGATATTTTCCACGATGTAGATACAGCTCAACTAATAAAAATTACAGCTATATGAAAAAATACATTAAGGCTATTTATATGAGATATATCTTATTAAAATGTAGGTGAAATATTAAAGAATTTCAAATGTAATAAAAACAGCTGAGATGGAATATAATTAGTTTACACAACTGGATATGACATATTTACAAAGCATTTATACTTTTCACATTATTTCTACTATTCATATCATGCTATATGTGTGAGAGGGGATTAGGTCCTGGTAGTCAGGCCAGAAGAGAAGGAGAAAATGAAGGAATAAACAGATCACTGTAGATGACTGAATAAAGGAACAGAGAGGGAGGGAAGACTCAAGGTTGATGCGGAGATTTCGAATCTGGGTTAATGTTTGAAGTAAAAGAAAGTGGGTGGTTAGAAAGACAAGATGGAATAGAGGAAAAGCTGTCAGTTTTAGAAAAGTTCAGCTGAGAAAAGAAGTGAAGCCAATCAATAGGATATTTTAGACATGGTCCTTAAAACAACAATATGTTGGTTTGGAAATGGGTGTTAGCAAAGGAACAATTTTATTTTTTTCTCAAGCTATGTTATTTCAGGATGTTTTAAAATCTTCCCTGGCTTATTTAACCATTCAAAAACATGGATATACCACAAATTATTTATTCATTCATCAATCATTACACATTTGGGTTGTGTCTACTTTTTAGGACAACATAAATAATACTACTATGAACATTTGTGTAGAAGTCTTTATGTGGATATATTTTAATTTCTAAGAGATATATATCTACCAGTGAAATTTCCAAGTTATGTGGTAAGTCTATATTTAACATTTAACAGAACTTCCAGACTATTTTTGATAGTGGCTACATCATTTTTTATTAAAACCACAGTATATGGGATTTCCAATTTCTATACATCTAGCCAACCCTTATTACCTGTCTTCTGAATTATAGCCATCCTAGTAGTATGAAGTGGCATCTCATAATTTTAATTTCCATTTCCTTGATCGCTAATGATATTGAGCATTTTAATGTAATTGTTGGCCCTTTATATATATGCTTTAGAGAAATGTCTATTCAGACCCTTTGTCCATTTTTAATTGGGTTATTTGTCTTTTTATTTATAACATGTAGCATTCTTACATGTTATATTCTAGATAAATGTTCCTTATCAGACATATAGTTTGCAAATATTTCTCAAGTTTTTGAACTAGTCTTTTCATTTTCTTGTTAGTACCCTTTGAAACACAAAAGTTTTTAATTTTTTTTTAATTTTTTTATTTCAAGAAAATATGAGAGTACAAACATTTTGGTTGCATTTTATATCTTTGTCTCTTCCTAGAAAGGGTTAGAGGTTTGCCCTTCCCCTCCACAGTGCTCACCACATCTCTCAGATGTGGGTCTACCCCCAACAACCCCTGAATACCTGGTGAACACCACCACCATTTGAGCACCATAGTGTTAATCAGTCAGTACCAATTTGATGGCGAGTAAATGTGAAGCCCATTTTTCTGATCTTGTGTCACCTCACTTTGTATAATGGGTTTAAGCTTAATCCGGGATAATATAAACAGTGCTAGCTCACTGTTGTTTCTTAGAATTGAGTAATAGTCCATTATAAACATATACCAAATTTTAATAATCCACTCATGATTGACAGACACTTGGGTTGTTTCCACGTCCTTGCAATAGTGAATTGTGCTGCTATAAACATTAATTTTGATAATGTACTGTTTATCAATTTTTGCTTTTGTTGCTTATAATTTTGGTGTCATATCTAATAATCATTTTCCAAATGCTAGTTCATGAAGTTCTACCTCTAAGAGTTTATTTTTTTTTAAGTTTTATGGGTCTAAGTCTCACGTTTAGGTCTTTGAGCCATTTTGATTAAATTTTTGTGTATGGATATCCAACAGTCCGAGCATCATTTGTTGGGGTAGATATTAGGATTCATATATCTATTCTTATGCTTGTACCAAACATCTTAATAACTTTAGCTTTGTAGTAAGTCGTGAAATCAGGAAGTGTTAGTCCTTCAAATTGTTTTTTTTTTTCTTTCTTTCTAGATTAGTTTGGATATTTTGGTGTCGTTCGCTCTCTATATAAATTTAAGGATCAGTTTGTCAATTTCTACAAAGAAATGAGCTGAGATCTTGACAGGAATTGCATTTAATCTGATGATCAATTTCACAATATTGCCCTCTTAACAATATTAAGTCCTCTGTTCTTTGAAGATGGAATGTTTTTCCATATAATTATATTTTTAATTTCTTTTGACAATATTTTGCAGATTTCTTAGTATAAGTTTTGCAATTTTTTATTCAATTTATTTTTAGTGTTTTATTTGTATGCTGTTGAAAAGGAAATTTCTTCCTTAATTTTATTTACAGATTGTTCATTGCCAATTTAGAGAAATGCAATTGATTTTTGTGTATTAATCTTGAGTCATCTAATGTTGATGAACTCACTTATTAGCTCTAAGAGTTTTTTAATAGAATCCTTAAGTTTTTCTATATACCAGATCATGTCTTCTGCAAATAGAGATTCTACTTCTTCCTTTCCATTCTGGATGCATATTATATCATTTTATGCCTACTTTTCCAAGCTAGAATCTCCAATTCAATGTTGAATAGAAGTCATGAAAGCAGATGTCTTTGTCTTTTTCCTAATTTTCAGGGGAAAGCATTTAGTCTTTTACCTTTAAGTATGGTGTTAGTTGTAGGTTTTTGATAGATACCCTTTATCAAATTATGTATGTTACCAGAGGATTCAGGTTACAAGTATTTTGTTGAGAAATTTTGCTTCTGTAAGCATTAGAGATAATATTTTGTAGTTTTTTTTTTCTGTCTCTGTCTAGTTTTTGTATCCATTTACTATTGGCCTCAATAAATGAGGTGGGAAATGTTCCTTTCTCTTCTATTTTTTGGAGTAGTTTATGACAAATTGGTATTAATTCCTCTTTAACATTTTGGTAGAATTCACCAGGTAAGTTATATGTGGCTGGACTTTTCTTTATGGTAATTTTATTTTATTACAAATTTGATCACTTCACTTCTCAAAGGTCTATTCAGATTGTCTATTTCTTCTTGAGTCCATTTCAGTAGTTTTTATCTTTCTAGGAATTTGTAGATTCATCTTAGTTATCTGATTTATTGGTCTATATGTATTAAAAATATTCCTTTATATTCTTTTTATTTCTACAAATGATTCCTATATTAATCTTCATTTTAGTAATTTCAGTCTTTTCTTTATTTTGTTATGACACTTCAGCTAAAGATTTGTCAATTTTATTTATTCCCATTTTAATTTTAGTATTGATATAATTCAATTTAATTCTGCCATTTTACATTTTGTTTTCTATATGTTTCATGACTCTTTTATTCCTTTTCAATCCTTTTTTATTTTATTTTGTCTTAAGTAAATATTTTATACAGTGAAATTTTAATTTATTTAATAATTTAATTTATTTAATAATATATATTTTGGGTTACTTATTAATTGCTCTTGGGTTTACAAGGTATATCTTTACTTATGAGAAATTATTTCAGATTTATACTTAATTCCAGGGAAATATACAACTGTTAGTCCTAATTACTTCTATTCCATCTTTTCTTTACACATACACATCACAATTCCAGTTTCAATAATGAATTATTATAATATTACTTTCTATAATTTTATATCTATTAAGGAAGCTGAGAGAAGAAAGAAGAGCAGGTACATATTTATAGAATTTGCTATAAAGTCCTTCCTTGGTTACTATGGGTGATTGGTTCTATGACATTCTGTGGATACCAAAATCTACAGATGCTCAAGTCCCTGATATAAAATGATGTGGTATTTGTGTATAACCTGTGAATAACCTCCCCTATACTTTAAATAATCTCTATATTACTTATAATAGATAATATAGTGAAAATACAATGTAAATAGATTTTATAATGTATTATTTATGTAATAATGACAAGAAAAATGTCTGTACATGTTCAATACAGATGGAAATTTTTAAAAAATATGTTTTTGCTCTGCAGCTGATTGAATCCACAGATGCAAACCCACCAATATGGAGGATCAATCATATTAACTTTTTTCTTTACTTTTCTTTTCTTTTCTTTTCTGGTTGTCTTCATTTGTTCTTTTGAGTTCAAATTACTATCAGTTATCATATTTTTCCTCAAATTCAACTTTGCTCCTACTCACATCTTTTGTTTCTTATTATCAAAAGTGTTGTTTTTCTATATGTTATAGATGTGACAGTATATAAACATACATGTATAAACATTTATAAAATGGTTTTACATCTATTAAGAAAAGGAAAGATTCATTGATTACACTATCAATCTGCTAGCAAATAATTTTTTCTAATTTTATTTTGTTTGATACTTTGTTTTGTAATTTGGGAATATATTTATCTTGCCTTCATATTTGAAAGATAATTTTTTTCTGAATATAAGATTCTTATTTGACAGGTTTTTCTTTCTTTCAGCATTTTGTATATGCCATCATATTGTTTTCAAATCTCCACTGTTTATGTGGAAATGTCAGCTGTTAATCTCATTGGGTTCATTTGTAAGTACCTAGGCATTTTTCTCATGTTGCTTTTAAATTTTTATTTTTGTCCTTGTTTTCCATTTTTGTTCTATGTTTGAGAGCAGATCTCTTTGTATTTATACAACTTGGAGTTTGTTGAGTTTCATTTTTGTGAGATTAAAATTTATTTTTTGGTTTTTAAAAATCAAATTACAAGGCATTCAGCCACTATTTATTAGAATTTTTCATGTTCCCTTTCTCTCTCCTCTTCTCTTAATATTCCTATTATGCATATTTGGTATGCTTAGTGCTGTACTATGTTTCTCTGAAGCTGTGTTCATTTTCTTCATTCATTTTTGGTGTTCTGCAAATACATAATCTCTATGAATCTGTCTCCAAGTTTATTGATTCTTCTGCCTATCCACATCTGCTGTTGATCCCCTCTGGTCATTATTTTTCTTCATCTAAGTTATTGTATGTTTCAATTCCAAAATTTATATTTGGTTTGTTTTTATAATTTCTATTTCTTTATTAATATTCTCTATTTGATAAAACATTGCTATCAAAGCTCTCTTCTTAATGCATTACTTCTTTAGGTTTTTTGAACATCTTTGCAATGATCTTTTTCAAATATTTGTCTGTTAAATCCAAACAGGCCCTCTCACATGCACTTTCTGTTGCCTTCATTGTTTTACTATATATGGAAAATATATACACTTTCTCATTACGTTTTATGCCTTGTATTTATGAAAACTGGACCTTTTAGGTAATATATTATAGCAGCTTTAGACACTAATCCCCTCCAAGGCTTGTTTATTGTTGTTATTATTGTTTCTTATTTTGTATGTGTGAGACTTGGTTAGACTTTCCCTACAGTGTGAATTCTGTGATGTTGTTTCTCAGGAGGCTCAGTCTTAGGTATGTGCATAGTCACCCTGGAATGACAGTGGTTTTTGCTGAGCTCTATTTGACTGTATCTTTCCCTGATTTCTCTTTTAAACTGGCTGCCTTATTTGGTATGCATTTGGCTCAGTCTCAACTAATTTGTGACTGATTGCTCTATTGTTTTCCAAAATGGCCTGAGGCATAAATTACATCTCAGTCTGACCCAGTAAAATTTGGATCCCTTTGCAGGTATAGCTTCTTAGGCCAATACTTGAGGTTTATCCTGGCCCCAGGAGTGGTCTTTTCAGTTTGCTGTTGTTGTTCACTCTGAAAAATTAGTAGGCGCGTGATTTAGGCTTCTTATTCTCTATGAGCTACCAGTTTCTTATTAAGTACTTAACTGTTTTCAATCACTACCTGAGGTCTGAATTTTGGTACACTCTATTTTAAATTAAGTCAGTTTCTTTTAGGGGTACTTTGGAGCTCTCTCTTTTGGATTACCTGATCAGAATCTCCATGCTAATTCTCCAGAGTTGGGGAAGGTGACAGCAACCTGTTGTCATTATGAATAGGGTGCTGGGTGGGGATGGTATTCTCACCTTTCCTCTGCTGGTGTGGAACTTCTGCTCTATAAACAAGCTGTCACAAAAGCAATCAGGTCTTCAATATTTTCAGTGTATTGGTACTGGTGTAGGTTCTTCGTCCTATGAGTGCTGGCTGAGAGGAAGTGAAACTCTGACCTCACAGCCACTTTGACACATGGTTCAGCCTTTACAACTTGAAACTAGGGGCAGGGGCTGGGGTATGAGAAGTCCTGCAGCGTGTACCACCCAATGGGATACTGTTAAAGTTGTCAGTACTAAAACAGAGTCACGTAGATCAAACCCTAACAAAATGGAGCTGGGAGGCCATGAAGAAAAGGCCCTCATATGTGTATGTGTGTAGCTGGAACTGCCATGAAAGACTTTCCCAACCAGAGTTTTTAGTTCAGCCATTTCTATGAAGACCCTTTCCTAGAAACAGTCTGTACCACCAATGAACAACTTCTACCTTTTGCAATAAGTCCCTGTAACAAATGATCTTTGTTTCAAAACAGCCTACAAGTTCTTCTCCCTTTTGTCTTTAAAAGCTTCCCCTTGCCCCAACCTTCTTGGATGTGCTTGTGGCCCACCATAGCATGCATATCCTAGATTACAGTCCCTCGCTATTTCCAGATAAACTTTGTTTTTGAGAGTCAGTCTCTCACTCAGTTTAGGTTAACAATATTGTATTCTTTGAATGGGATCTGAGGGCAGAAGGACCCCTAGGTTTGGTCCATACCTCTCTAGAGTGAAATTTTGACATACTGAACTGGGAGATGGGGTGAGGGTGGATGGTGGCTATGTGACCAAGTACCACAGACCATCATTGTCTTAAGGAGGTTTACAATTCTTTCAGTATTTTTTCAATTTTCATTTTTGGTATGCCCTAAGGATAATTTACAGATAATTTGAATCATAGCTTGTCTTTCAAATTTTCACCAGTATGATTTTGCTGGGGAGTGGATAAATCTTCCTGCACTGCCATTTTGAAAGTTTGGAGCAATTTGAATGATGCTGATATTTCACATAATAGGAATTGTGAATATTTATAAAGTACAATAGATATTTCTGGAAAACTTACTATGTTCTGAAGATAGTGTCATTAACCTGACAGATATATTTTCATGGATCCTATTTCTATCAAGAATATTGCTATGAAGATTGATATTAAATAATAAATAGATAAGAATATAAAAAATGAATAATAAAAGTAAGAAGCAATAAATAAAACAATGATATAAAACAGCATAAGAGTGTGATGGAAAGAGAATAGATTGGGGTGAGAGGAAAAACATTTTACCTGGAGTGATTTGGGGAGACCTCACTAAGCGTGTGTTATTAGAGCTGAGATTAGAAGATGAGAAGGAGCCAAGCATATGAACAATCCAGAAAAACTATTTGAGATAAAGAAAAATGCCAAAGTGAAGTTTTAAATAATAACAGTAGCTAATGATATCATATATTCAATCATGTCATAGACCTTATTATAAATGCTTCATGTATACATTAAACCACTTTAAACCTCAAAAGAATCTTAAGAAATAAGTACTGTGTTATCACTGTTTTACAAGTAACAAAAGCAAAGCAAGTAAATGGTAGAGCTGAGGTTTTGTTTGTTTTGTTTTTATTATTTTTTTCCTTTTATTTCATCATATAATGGGGGTACAAATATTGTTAGGGTTACATACATTGCCCTATCACCCCTCCCCCCCCACACATGCCAGAGCTTCAAGCGAGTCCAATCCCCAGGTGGAGCGCACTGCACACATTATGTAACTCTACACTTCCTCCCACCTCCCGCCTGCCCTCCATCCG
>VBSM01002608.1:43995010-44031358 GCA_008086735.1 Cheirogaleus medius
GTGAGCATATACCACATTTTAGTTATCCACTCATGAATTGACGGGCACTTGGAGCTGAGGTTTAAATATAGGAAGTCTGGCTCTGAAGCATTTACAGAGCTGGCTTCCTTGAAGTGCACCTATTATAAGATGGTATTTAAGACCTAACTGGCAGCAGACAAAAGGGAGAAGTCCATGTAAGCTGTTTTGAAACAAAGATCATTTGTTACAGAGACTTATTAAAGTTTTGGAATGAAATAAGAATAAAGAAGAAGAAGACCCTGAGTTTCAACTATCATTTTTAGTTTTGTGATGAAAAGAAAACAAAAATATTAATAGGCCATGTGTTTAATAAGGTCAAGGGAAAGTTCTACTTTGTTTTGCTTTTATTGTTCTTGTTTTTTCTTTAAAGGTTAATAATAATCCAAGTGAAGAGCTACTCAAGAAAGAGAAATTAAAGATGCAAGAGTGAGTATAGGTAATTGAATAAGGTCCTCATTGTCGAAGGAATTGGGATAGAAAGCATAGGGAAAGTATTATGGAAAGGTTAGGCTTTGTGGAGCTATTCCTGTTATAAAAATGATATGCTTTCTGAAGCTTAGAAATTTAGGGATTTCTCAAAATAGTAAGAGAATTAAATTTAAAGCTAAGAAGGACCGTGGAATCAGATGAAGAGATTTTAAAAAAATATATAAGTACCTTTACCTTATAGCAAATAACAGTGTTCCAAATGCCAATGAATTCTACAAATTCTATTTAAATGACTTATTGTTAATTATTTTTCAAGTGAAACATAAATAAAAACATAAATAAATTAAAAATTAAATTAAATTTTAAATTAAATTAAAAACATAAATACATTTAAACATGATTTAAAATAATTATGCTTATAGAAACCATTTTAAAATTTTATCTTATATGTGTTAGTAGGATAAAGAATATATATGTATTAGTAGGAGAAAGATTCACTTTACTTTTCAATTAATAGACTGTATTATATTTGTGTTAGTAGGATAAAGATTCACTTTACTTTCAAATTAATAGAACAGATAAAAGAGATAAAAATTAGAGATAAAGCAGATGTAAGTAATAAAAAAGAAGTCAAACAAATCATAGCTACATGTGGATTAGTTTATGCACCTGAAAAGAAAAATGTGTGCTCTGATGAGATTCAATAATAGCTCAATTACAATAGATCTTATGAAGGGCCAGTTAGGGGCTTGAAACAAATATATCAAGTTCAAAAATAGTTTCTGAAAGTCAATTGAAGGCACTGACAAGTAATTATATATCTACATAGAAATCCAAAATCAAATAAAGTTGGTTTAGTTACCCATATAGCAGCTAATTGACCAGATGTATTCTAAAATAAGACAATATCATATTTGTATCAGAGAAGCAAATGAAATTATTAAACCAATTTCCCCTAAATAAAGAGGGAGAATAAAATGAAATTTGCAAACTTTAAGAAAAAATTTAATAGCTGACGTGAAGCATTGTGAAAATGTGAAGAGCTCATAGAAAACTGAGGAAAATACATTGCCTTAAATGTACTTCAAAAAGTCTTAAAAATGTCTAATACCAACTAAAAGTGACATAATAGTAAACAATAGTAAAAGAATTACATTCATCCAATATGAAAGTGCTAATTGACTAATTGCTCATTTACTATCATTTTTTTCCCGTTGTTTTTTTTTGTTACCTTCTACATTGGTAATATGAACGTTAAACAGAAAGTGAAATTCTTACTTATATTGTGCAGTGTTTACAAATTTGATTTTCAAAAACTAATGGGTATGCCATGTTTTCCTGTTTTATTTGTTATATTTTCCAAAGAAAAACTGTCAGCGTATTAGATTTTATTCTGTTTTCTTGTCCTTTGCAAAAAACAAATAAACAAAAGGACACAACTCACTTTGCCTCAGTAGTTTTTCTACTAGCAAACATCCACAACAAAATCCCATGGGCTGAGTATTTGTGGGAAAGTTGTCAGAGGAACATATAGAATATAGAGGGCTCAGGTTTCGGTGCTTTCTAGTCTAAAGGAAACATCAGCTAGATGTCTTGTGGTGTTCAGGTGAAATATTTTAAAGTTGTCTATGAAATACACTTTCAGGCTTTTGAAGACAATACCTTTCATATTGATAATATTTTTTCGGAGGAACAGAGGTGAAAATGAAGACTGTATAGGAAATATGAAACAATATGAAAGAACACAAAATAATGGGTATAAAATATTTATAAGTATCTGGTGATAAATGAATGGTTTTAGGATAGCTTTCCTTATTAGTGAACAAGATTAGGAAGCACTAGTCACTTAAACTTAATCTAAAATCAGATCTGTTTAAAAGAGGGACAGTTATACTAGAGTAACACAGGTAAAGAAATAAAGAAGTTAACTATTTGGTATTGGGCCTTTGTCCTAAAATTATCCTTGTGCACTGGGAAAAAATATCCTAAATATTGCGAGACTTCACTTTGTGAGTGGGTAAGAATTGTACATTGTTCTCTAGCACTATGATAACTGTTGGCACAGCTGGACCCGGGTCCCAGTTTTATAAGCCAGGATGCTCAAATCCAATCTCATGGATTCAAACTAAAACCAGTGATCAGCCTACGGTCAGTAAATAAAATTTCTTGCTTGCCTTTATGCATTTTAGTATTATTTTAACAATTAAGAAGCTACTTTCTGACAATGTTCCTTTCTTCTAAGAACAGGAACAAGACAAGGATGCCCACTTTCTGAATCTTAATTCAACATAGTACTGAGAGTCCAAGCCAGAGCAATTAGGCAAGAGAAAGAAATAAAGGGCATGCAAATTGGAAAGGTAGAAGTCAAATAGTTCTTGTTCCCAGACAATATGATATTACATTTAGAAACACCTAGTGACTTCATGAAAAAACTGTTAGAAATGACAAGCTAATATGAACAATTATTATGTATCCTTAAAAAAAAGATATATGCAATACATAGCTAATGGAATTTATGTTGTGGCATTGTTTTTTATAAAAAATGGAAACCCATTTTTATCAGTTGTGAGTTGTTTTATATATTATGATCTCAATGAAATGGAATAGTATTTTAGTAATTGAAATAAAATTATACATGAATATTAGTTGATATTGAAACATTTTCATACATTATCAACTGAAGCTAATTTTAAAATAACTATGTCCATAAAGATATAATATTTTCATTATCCTCTCTACCTATTTTCATTACGCTCTCCACCACAGGTAATCTAAAAGTTTTAATGTGTCCTTTTACTCTATTGTTTTCATATATAATGGAGACAGTTGCTGTTGTGTTACATATTTTGTTAATTTACATAATTATTATGTACATGTGTTGTTAATTTAAATAATTCCTATTGTACCCTACTGATTGAATAGGCATTATGTTCATGTTCTTTTTAAGATAAATCTATGTCTCTGTATGTAAATATGCCTTTCTTTTTCTCTAAATATTGATAAATTACTCCATTTGATACATCTGTCTTATGTGCTGTCCTTCTGAGTGAACCTCCAGCCAGTCCTCAAGGGACATGTAGCATGACCAAACACTAGTTGCATAAATCACTGGCTTTGATTTTTTTATTACCCCAAAATGTAATGTAATCTATAGACACTAATACATATGATTTGAAATCAAGGTACAAAAACATCATAGAATTAGTTTAGTAGCTTACACTCCTTTTGTATTTGCTCAAAGAATTTTGCAAGACATGAATTAATTGTTACTTAAATTTTTGATATGCTTTGCTTGTACATGTAGTTGAACTTGTTTTATCTTTTAAATCAATTTATTCAACGCTTACTAAACTATTGAGTTCATTATATTTTTGTTCAAATTTTGGTTCCTATTTTTCAGTGGTGAATATGTTCACTTAATTAAATCACAAAGTTTATTTTATAATAGATTATGAAAGGAATCTATTTTTTTCTGTCCCTATTTTGTAGTAAGCAGGGCAGATAGATCTATTGAAGGTAGTCATTTACTTTGTTACATTTTAAATGAAATCATTTTTACTTTTCAACTCTTCATCAAAGTAGAAAACATTCTTCTCTATATGGCAGCTAAGGAAAATCAAGACAACAATAAAATGTGTATGGAGTACTTTCATTATGCCAAGCAATATTCTAAATATTCCGTGTTTAAGAACACAGATTCTAGAGTATGATTTTTTTAAGATTTTTGAATCTTGACTCTGCTACTCCCCATTTGTGTGATCTGGAGTAAAATATTTAATGTTTATGGGCTTCAGGTGCATAATTTATAAAATTTAGGTAATAACAATACATATCTCATTGGACCATATGAGGATGAAATATAATTTCAGTAGCTTTCTGTCTTTTCCCTACCAAACTCAAAAAAAAAAAGTCAATAGACAACTCTCATATGTGAGAGGCAAAAACAGAACTATTGTTTCTGAAATGAATCAGAGAGCTTATTGCCATATTCTCCCTTGTCTGTGTTCTACTCCTTCCTTCGAACCATCAAGAAAGTATCTCTCTAGAAATGTGGGCACTTAAGGAACAGAGCAGTAGAGACAGAGAGAGAAAGTAAGTATTGAGAGAGAGAGAGACAGAGAGTGTGTGTGTGTTTTTATCTAGAATGGGTCATCAAGCTGCATAGTTAATTCTGGCTTAAATAGAAGTCGACAGTCTTAAGAGGGCAGGGTGGAAGAATAATATATCTTTCATTTTTTTACATCACCACAACAAACATAAAACTAAATATAAGCAAGTCACTGTGCCACGATTTGGGAGAATGCAAGTGATAAATAACTGGTCATAGGCAGTATAGAGCTAGTGTCTTCCTGTGTTGCTTTAGAATGAAGGAAGATACTTGTCTTTGATGACAGAAAAACCTGGCATTAGATCCTGGCTTCACCACCTACCAGTTGAAAACTGTATAGAAGTGAAGTAACTTCACTGAGACTGAGTTTGTGTGTGTGTGTTTTAAATTTTTTTATTTCAGCATTTTACAGGGGTACAAATGTTTAGGTTACATGTATTATCTTTGCTCCACCTGAGTCAGAGCTTCAAGTGTGTGCTTCCCCCAGACAGTGCTCACTGCACCCATTAGGTGTGAATATACCCATCCCCTCCTCCCCATTCCCACCTGCCTGACACCCAATGAATGTTACTACTATATGTGTACTTAAGTGTTGGTCAGTTAATACCAATATGATGGTGAGTACATACGGTGCTTGTGTGCTTTTTAATTTTGTACAACAGTGTACCTTGCAGGATTATTTTGAAGAATTCTAAGCATATATGCAAAATTTCACAGATTATCTTTCATTTTAATTGGATGCTCATAATACATGAACCTGCCACTCTCATTATTATGCTTCAATATTTTCAATCCAAGTGCTCCTGATATAGGTGATATTCCACTACCATGAATAACAATTAGAACTGGTATTTACTGATTCTGATATGCCTCTTAGGACTTTACATGTAGTGTTAGGAATTTACTATTTCTCTAATGGGCATTTGAACTATTACTTCTGACTGGAACTACACATGGTGTTTACAGCAATCTCTGACTTTATCAACATTAATTGATGAACCATATCAAATATTTTATTCTGGAAAGACCCAGCTTTGGCTACTATCTGTTTTGACCATGACCAATATGTAGACTTTTATTTGCTCATTACTACTCATAATTTTTATCTACCTGAATATATCTTTGCCTTATCCAGTAAGAATAACCATGTATGATATCTGGATCATATAATTTGGCATGCTTGACTTTAAAAAAAAAAAAAACAATGGTTGAAAGCACAAGTTTAAAAAAATTAACATTATATGACCATACAATAAAATTATATGTGCTGGGATAAACTTCCTAGATTATGACTGATTCATCTTAAACCATGTAAATAGAAATCAATGAAAAACTCATTATGAAAATATATACTCAATTGGCATGTGCTAAATGCTTCCAGGATGCTGCTATAGAGAAATATGTACCTTTTATGAAAAATATGATTAAGAAATATATACTATTTTAGCACCATTTCTACATTTTGTTCCCCAAGGTTTACAATCAGTATAAATAAAATATGTTATGAATAGCTAAAGAAGTATATACATGTTTACATTAGATTTTAATTATATATATATTTTATATGAATGTGAGAAAGTATAAATGCATATATTTGTGTGTGTGATATGTGCTTGTGATTTTCTGAAAATTCTCCTACATTTTTCACTCATATATTTCATTTGCATGTATCTAAGAATCTCACGAGAAATTAGTTAAAAATAAAATTAAAAGTGAATTGATTCCTACCTTTGAATACAATGGTGCCTTTACTCTTTGATAACCCTGTTTGATGTTCTTATTTCTTAAGTTCTGCTGTGAAGGCTAAGCATGTGTACCTTGAAGACAAAATGAAACTCCAAAATGACTCTGATATACTGTCACAACTAAGAGGATCCTTGAATAGTACTGTGAGCTGTAACAAGACCTTCTTCCTGTCTTGTGGAAGGTCTGATTCTGTGGGGCTTTTGGAATCACATCTATCTCACTGTGCAGCATGAATGCCTTTGTTTCAGTACTGTTTCAAAGTAAAGCTAATTGAAAGAGGTTTTACTCTCTGAGAAGAGTGCTTCTTGTGACCTTACCTTATAAATCATGAGGTTTTTAAAAACTATTACTTAATGTACTAACTGGGAAATGAAACATGGTAACTATGGTATTAACGCTATCCATCAAAAATTTTATTTTACCCTTCTCTTTAGGTAAATGGTCAGATTGAACCTCCCTGCCCACTTTAAATGTAATCATGTGACTTCCTCTAGCCAATGAAATGTGAGAAGCATGCCAATTTTAAGCAGGAAGTTTTAAGTGCCAGTGCACTGACAGTGTAAGCTGTTCTATACTTTTGCAGTAGTGATGTGCATGTCCTAAATAGTGGCAACTGTGTCACTATCTAGAACATAACACAGAGCAGAGCTCTGCAGCTGGCCTGAAATGGACATGTAGCATGTCTGAAAAATAAATCATTATTTTTAATCCCCTGAGCTTTTTGAAGTTATTTATTACTGCAGCATACTTTAGCATATCCTGACTGAAGCAATAATTAAAGTATTAAACTAATGCATATGTACGTACACCATATCTTAGCATAATCATGACAAAAATATTACAATTGTGTAAAACAGTTCTTTTCATTTTGAAATTCTTACTTTGTCCTACTTAAACATGTTAAATTCTTTTCATCTGTTATTTTACTTAATCCTCACAATGACTTGAAGAAATATATAATACTTCACTCCCATTTTTACATTTGGAGGAAACAGAGACTTACAGAAATTAAGTAAATTTCCTAATATCACACAACAAATAAGTAGAGGCAGATCTCAAACACAGATTTTTTTTAACTACAAAGCTTATACCCTTAAACATTATGTGATATATTCTCACTTGTACAATGCCAAAATTGAGCAAATAAAATGAACTAACCAAACATTGAATAGTCTGTAACAAAGTTATTGCTTCCTCAACATGTATCCAGTAACCATATACGTGAGAGATGAGGAAGTGGTAGATGATGGATAACACTAAAATGAATAAGATATTAGGTCTCATAATGAGCAAGCTGAAGATCTCAGAACGACATGGAGAGGTAATCAGATTGAAAGCCATGGGAACAGACCAGAAGCAAACAGACAAGAACGGTACTACTGTAGGAAGAGACATTGAACTTGAGGTGATCTATATCAGAAAAGGTTGGTCACTGATGTGATGAAAACTATAGTTATACAGTGTGTGAACTTAGGGACATCAAAGGTCCCAGAGTAAGAAATGGGCAACAAATGAATGATTATGAGTACCCACATAAGAGAAGCTTTATAATCATTGCTGTTAAGAATCCAGTCATGAGACAGTATGTATACTTAATGATCTCTGGAATGGATTTGCACTATGGAAAGTTGTGATAAACCTGTGAAGGTAATTTGTATCTTTTGTGTACATCTAAAGTTCTGCAACAAAATTTCAGAATTCCTTTTAGACATTTCTTATCCTTTTTATCTAAAACTACATAAATTACTAAGAATATGTATGGTATATAATTTTTAATATAATATGCTTGAGTAAATTTTTCATTCCAAATTAATAGATAATTTCTAAAAATAAATGGTGAATTTTAGGTAAATGACAAAACTGAATATGTAGGTATTTCAGGGAGTGATTTGAAAGCAAAGTATATTTCTTAAGACATATTTTCAAACATAGAATCTTAAAAACTGGGAGAACCAAAACACTATATGTTTATGTTTGGGTTCTCTGAGACCCTCATATCAAGATGTGATTGTATATGCATTTTTCCATAATATTTCAGGGACTATAATATTCACTAATTCTAATGAACAACAAACTTGTCTTTCTTTTACTATATTGATTTTTAAACCTATCACTTAGAAGTTATGTATAGGACCTCTTATATAGTTATCAAGCAAATATGACAATTTTAGATTTTTTTTTTGGTTCATAGCACAGAATTGTAATGAACAATGACTCCAAATTACGAAACATTTTCTCAAACATTTTTGTTCAATATATTTAACAATTAGAGATTTATCAAGTGTAAGCTTTATTCCAAACAAAACAAGGATTAGGGAAATGCACAATTAAATAGTCAAATGTTTATTTAAAGATGATTTTCTTAAATCTCTTTTAAATAGGGAACAATTATACATAAAATTGTTATTCCTCTTTTCTTTTTATAAACCTCCTCATTTTCTGTTTGAATCTATAATGATGTAAGGTATTACCATATTAAAGGAAACATTGTGAAACATTATCCAAAGCTTCACAGTTAAAAATTAAAGCTTAACTTCCTTTTATACTTTTTTAGCTAATGACTTTGTTGTCATTGTTTATAATGGGATTCACACAGTCGTATTAGTCTTAGGTGGTTAAAGATTTATTACTTGGTAGTTTTCATTTTCTTTTGTTCTTTTTCTTTTATATCATAGTGGAAGTAAAGACCATGATATTTCATCAAGGGAGGCCACTGGCTGCCCAAGCCAAACTTCTGAACAGCTTACATTTAAGCTCACGTTGTTTTTTCATGAAATCCTAAGTAAATCTTCAAACTCACATAAACTTCTGAATTCCACCAAGGTACACTGGGTTAGTCAGTAATGACTGAGGAACTCAAGGTCACTTGATACGAAGCATGGAGCCACAGGTGCAAGTTTATGTTCATGTTTATTCTGGCAAACTGACTTTGGGAGCAATGGTATTTGGACAGTCATGAATTGGCTAGACCAGGGTTGGGGAACCTGCAGCCTTAAGGCCACATATGGCCTTCTAGGTCCTTCAGTGTGGCCTTTTGACTGAATCCAAATTTTACAGAACAGATCCTTTCATTTTATTAATGCATTCTTATTCATCTTTCATATTTTTATTTTTAAATTGAACATATTTTAAAAACCCATAAATAAAATAAGTTTCAACAAAGTAATCCTTCCAGATTGACTGGCACAATTAGAACAATCAGTAAGTCATAAGGGCTAAATTGATGGCTGCTATGCTCATGATTTAATTGTAACTTCCCCTGCTTGACTGGCACCACTATAGCTCAAGGCTGGTTGGCAAGAGTTTATGCAGGTTGAGTATACCAGTCTGTGAACAGCTTTTGACTATGGTGCACTGTGTTTCTATTTGAAGTAGAATTTGTGAACAGTTGCACAGCTTGACAGTATTTTCTAATCTGTGTGCTTAACAGCCCATTATGTCAAAGAAGACAAGAGAACACTGAAGTAAGAAAACAGATTTTTTATTCAGGATTGGGAATTGCAATATTATCTTGTTTCTGCTAAAGATAAGAGGATTGTCTTGCTTTGTGATATTGCAATATCAACATTAAAGAAATCAAATACTCATCAGCATTATAACACCCATAAGGACCACAAATGTTTTAAATTAGAGGGAGAGGTATGAAAGTTTGTAACAAAGTTATTGCTTTGTTTAATTTCTGCAAAGTTATTGCAGAAATTAAAAGATGAAAAGCAAAAGCAAAGATAATTCTTTTTAAGCAGTAACAAGACCTGGAAATAATGCCACTGAAGCAATTTATAAGGTAGCTTATATACTCAGGAAAAAAGGAAACCATTCAGTGATGTAGAAATTGTGAAACAATGTATTGACAAAGTTGTAGGATGCTTAGACCCTGATAACGTTTCAAAGTGCAAACAACTGCCTTTTTCAAGGAGAACCATAACTGATCAGCCGCTTGAATTAGCCTCCAACTTAACAGAACAACTTCATGCTATACTTCAAAAGGAAAACATATATTATTCAATCACTTTGGATGAATCAACTGATACTATTGACTCATCACAGGTTTTATACTTCATTCAGGTAATAACAAGATTTTCTTTGGTACAAAGAGTTACTTACTTTGGGCCCTTGAGAACAGAACACAGGGAATAGATATCTTCAATAAATTTCAAGATAAGTGTCATAAAGTTGGCCTGAATTTGGAAAATTTAGTGAGTGTATGCACAGATGGTGCACCTTCCATGATAGGAAAATATGAAGGGTTTATTGCATAGATTTAAAAAAGTATTAAAAGTACTAACAGATCTAGATGCTCTAATGTCTTTTCATTGTATCTTGCATCAGCAAAATCTCTGTGGCAAAGCTCATATTTTAAGTGAGACTTTGCAACAAGGTATAAGTATTATTAACTATATTCCTGCAAATGCAACATGGCATCATCGATTTTGTAACATGCTAAAGTTGAAGGATGAGGTATTCAGTGTGGATTTGCCATATCATTCTAAAGTGCATTGCCTATCACAGGGAAAAGTTTTAGCCAAAATTTTCTCTCTGTGAGAACAGATAGTTAAATTTTATGAAGAATAGAATCAGCAATGTGAATTATTGAAAGAAAATTTCTATACAAAAGTAGCATTTCTGTGTGATATCATGTCAAATCAAAATGACTTGACTATTTCTTTGCAAGGTAAAACTAAGTCTATATTTGATAAGTGGCAAAAAAAAAAATCCAAGCATTTTGAAAAAGCTATCTTTTTTCAAAACATTTCTGCAAAAGAAAATTCCAGATGAACATTTTCCCCAGTTAGCAAAGGTCATTTATAAGCAGGATGATATATGTGAATCATTTGAAGACTACACAGCTGTTATAGACCTATTAATAGGAGATTAGAATGAAAGGTTCACTGATATTGAGAATCATAACATCACACTCAAATTAGCATTACAGCCTCACCTTGTTGATATCACCAAGGCACCTAAAGAACTACACATGGAATGACTGAGCTCTCAATAGACGACATGTTAAAGCCATTGTTTGAAGCTAAGAAAGAACCAATTGAAATGTGGAAAAATGCAGTAGAATACCTATGCCTTTGGCAACATGCCCATAAAATGCTTTCTTGCTTTTTAACCACTTATTGCTGTGAATCTACATTTTCCTACCTAACCCAAATTAATATGCCCTTAAGGTCAAAAATGACTGATACCCATCTAGAGGATCAACTGAAACTGTGGACCCTCATGTTGCAACCAAATATTCAAATGCTTTCCAACAAAAAGCAGACACAGCAAAGTCATTAAAAGGTTTAGTTAACTTTAAAATTAACAAATAGTTTTCTTTTTTTGAAATTATTAAGTACATAGTAGCAGATTTTTACAAAATAATGTACATATTTAAATATATCTAATTTAAGTTTCTTGAATATTGCTTTATTTGATTACAGCTAAATTAATGGGGCATTCCAACATGAAAAGCTTCCCCACCCCTGGTGTAGACAAAAGCAATACAAAGCAACAATCCTTATCTCCTTGGCATTAAAAGAAAGTGTGTTTCTTTACCCCATTGGATTTTTAGCTAAATATTATGTTGTCATGGATTTCCTGCTTACTTTATCACTAGTACTATTTTTGGCTCCTTTAAAATTTCTCAAATATGCCCTCAGATCACAATTTATACTTCCTAGCTTTACTCCTTAAGCTATCTGGATCTACTCATATAAATCACAAAACTAATTTTAAATTGTTTGAAGATGACACAACTATCAGATATAATGTCATATCACAAACTCTACTGAGGTAACCTCTTATTTTATAGCAATAATTACTGAGAAATGAAGGTGCTAAGCTTAAATTCTATAAGTCTATGAACAGCTATTTTTCTGGACCCATATTTAATTTTGTTTAATGTAAAATAGTTGTCTGAGTCCTTTCAAGACAGTTTAGATTTTCTAATTTCTGTAAGAACTATAGCCAAAACTTCCAAAAGGATAATAATTTCTTTGAATTCAACTGATCATTAAAATGTCCAATGTCTGCTTTTGCTCTCAATTTGCTATACCTAAACACTGTGTGAAGAATTAAATTAGAATAAATATAATTCACTTTGATCTCAGTTATGACATTTCTTACTTTTTGTATATTACACGACCTGTCTTATGAGTTGCAAACCATATTAAAGTTGAATATATCAACATTTTTAGCCTATTGTGCCCTTCTAATATTTTCTGATCTGATATATGCCACCAATCAATAAATTTCAAACACTTTTTTCTACTCCACAAAGCTGTTAACATGCTAATCTATTCAGTTTATTCCTGTCCTTCACATGTCCTGACATTTTTAACTACTTAAAATAGAGGCATTTTCATCTTAAAGTCTTTATACAGGGTTTTATTTCCAATACATCGTTCTACCTTGCCAATATTCTTAAGTATATGAAAATGAATTTCTTCTTTCTCCTTTATAAGCATACCAGAACATACTCCAGGAGGAAAAAGAGAATAATCTAAAACTGTGTAGGTATTCATATTCTGTAGTATTTATTCCTTCCTTAAAATTTTTCTCCTTAGGTTTCTCTATGAAATTTTACACGGTATCAAAATATTTATTTTCATATTCAATTGGGAAAGTGTACCCAAGTCATATTCATTACATAAATTTGGCAGTATCATAATTAAAGTCAATTCATTACTTTATAAAGTGATTTCAAGTAAATCATGTCATTAAAGTAGGCATGTGCAACATTCTCCATTTTAAGGAGAGATGCTAAGGGGTGAAGTGACAATAAATCATAATTTAAAAGATAGTATAATAAGAATTACACTGTAATATAGTGATGCCTTAAATCCCTGAAAAATTTTGCACTGACACATGCAAAGGGACAAAGGGATGTTGTGAATCTTGTGACATCACTTTCAAGAATGACATAGTGAAAATCATAGCATATTTATTCTCATTTAATTATTTACCAGTTGTTGAAATCAAAGTTACCTAAATATTGGGTTGGGCACAAGTTCAATTAATTCTAGTTCTTTCTTGTTCATCCCATCCTAAACAAGAATAATAAATAAGCCCATTTAACCCTGCCCTTACCTCTAGCTATCACACAATTATTTTAATCTCATGTAGATGCCCATTTGCTCATTTTATTCTTTCTTGTGATTATATCTTCTACTAAAATGTGAACTTAGTGGAGATATAATATGAGGCTGATAGAAGTAGCTCAAAAAACATTTGTTAAATGAATTAATAAAGAGATGTTTCCTGAATGAAAATTAATCATTTGTAGTAATTCCACTTGTGTTAATAGTAAATTGTAAGGGTTTGTAATGCTAGAGTGGATTATCCTTTGAAGACACTGTTTCTCTTTTGATGATCTTTAAAGGTAGGCTGGGGTATCATAGAGAACCTTTGATTATTCTGGGTCTAAATAGATAATTTAAAAATGTCTTATTTCTTTGTTTATCTTTCCTCCTTTAGCAATGTTTTTGCTGGGTTCCTGTACTAAGGCTTGCTATTCAAATAAATAGGTTGGAAAACATAAAACGGAAGAAGTTCAGACAAATTTAAAAAGAGAGAGAGAGAATTTAAAGCACTTCATAGCCCTCCATTGATATGCAGGAAAGTATTGACGCTAATTACAAATATTATATAATAATGAGTACTTAATGGTCTCTAATTATCTACAGGGTAAGTCAAAGTGAAAGATTGAAACATACATGAAAGTAATGCTATGAATCTATTTTGTATTTTTATGCAATCAGGTTTTAGAAGGTTAAATAAAATATGTATGTAGTCTTCTGATCCTGAAGCCAGGACTGGGAAAGCAATTCTAAATTTGGAATATTAAAATATGTTGTCTCTTCGTGTTGATAACACATAATTAATACATCATCAAGTAAAAATTAATACCTTAACAGAGTTAATTAAAATGTAAATATGCTGGAGTTAAATACAGGCTTTTCTTTATTCTGCTACCTTTAGTATAATCTAATTAGGAAAAATAATCTAAGATTTTGCTTGGAATCTCAGAACACTTGGGGAATCTTCTTTATTTGCACTGCCAGAAAGTTTATAATATCAGTGAATATTTGCCTCTTTTTGCCTAAAGCTCTAACTGTAAAACAACATTCAATGATTCATAAGTAAGTATTGTGATGTAGTGATGAGCTATCATGGAACTTCCACTACTCTCGTTGACATTGTAAGATCCTCAACAGAAAAAATCCAAAAAAAAAAAAATATATATATATATATCAGTCAAATCTTCTGGTGGAAAGTTAACATACCAGGCTGATCTGAAAGGCCTGCCAAATTCATATGAGGAAAAGTAGTTGAGGTCAATTGTAATGAGCAGTCTTGGAGCTAGAACATGTGAGTATCATTGTCTAGATTTGATGAATCTTTCCTACTTTCCTGGATGGAATTTTCAGCCCTTAATTTTTAGGACTTCTAGAGTCATTGGCCTCCATGCAAATACCACTCCACAACCATTCGATTTTTTTTTTATAGGAACGGATATTTGCCATATTGCCCAGGCTGGGCTCAAACTCTTGGCCTCGAGCAATCCTCCTGCCTTGGCCTCCCAAAGTACTTGAATTATAGGCATGAGCCACTGTGCCTGGCTTACCACCATTCATGACTTTTTTCTCTCTCATCTAATAAGATTGCACCTTTGTATAGCCACAGTCTCTAGTAAAGTGTGTTCCCCAAACAACAGAATTCTCAAAAAATAATACTGCTGTTGTTGAAATGGCATTTTGTCCCCTAATCATCTGTCAGTATAAATGAAGATTCATTCAAATTTCAAAGAGATTAAATCATAATACTACCATAAAATTAAGGTTAAAAGGCCTGTGTGATTAAAATAAATAAAAATGGTATCATAAATCTCACCAGAATATCTACTTTATATGAAGATAATTGAAAGTTTTCAGTGACTTCTTTTTACCTTTCAGAAAATGTTTACCAAATGGATATATTGACCTAAAAAGCTTTTTCTCTTTTTACTTCAAGTTCATTTCTGTAGCCAATTATTTCTCAACATGAGGTAAAACTCTGTTCAAACCCAATCAAAGAAACTTCAGAGCCAGAAATAGTCATGGACTTATTCATTAGCTAAATTGCAATCAAATAAATATATAAGTAAAATGTGTTACTGTGAGGCAATAGGCATATTTACAAAAAAAAAAAAAAGTGTCTTCAGGAGGATTGTGAATGTCTTGTTTCATAGGAATGAAAGGAATCCCATGACTTGCTTTGATATTTCTAAGGTAAACCCTTTTTCTGACTCTATTCTTTGGGAACTATGCTAAATGGATTTATTTCATGGTATAGAGTTGAACACACAGAGATTACTGGATTAGAAGGCTTTTCCTGAGCGACTACCGCATCTACCTTTTTGTTCTGAGCTGGAAGACTATTCAATATTTGTACAGAAATATTTTGTTTTCAACCTACTTGAGATAAAGCAGTCTAATGATTTGTTTTCAAATTCTGTGCTTATGAAAGAGAAATAGATAGGGTTCCTTAACTATTCACAGATGAAAGCAAATACTATACTAGAGAAAGCATAAGAATTATAGTGACTGTAAATCATAAGAAAGAACAGCAAGGAATGGAAATACTTTCTATTTCTAATTTAATGTATTAACTGCTTAGAGTCATGAAATAAGATGCATTAAACACTTTTTGATTTGTATTAAAATATAAGTAAAGTTATTACAAAATCAGTCTTCTATCTGATTAAAAAATCTTAAGTCCAGGCCCTAAATATTGCTACTAATTGAACACATCTGAAGAATTCGTTTGGCATTATTCACCCTGGTCATCACATAAAAAAAAAACTGGCCCTAACCTGAAGTACTAAATTATCCTCTGAACAGATAATTATTAATGGCATGCTTTAGGCTAGGCATAGTGCTAGGTTCAAGACTATTAGCTTAATGAGACCTTAACAGATAAATAACAATAACATGAACTTTCAGTTACTTATGTATTATGTACTTTGTGAGGTACATGGACCTGGATGGTAAAGTTACACAGACAAAGAAGACTTTATTCAAGAACACTGCAATAGAGGAAAAAGGCTAGACATCAGTTTGAGCTCAACTTCTCTAAAAATGAGGGCTGGGCTTAAGCTAGGGTAGGGGGAGTTATTGGCCACCTTTGCTGGCTAATTGGCTTTATCCAAAGAAAACTGGCAAGAAACTTTTTAAAAGATTTGCATCTCAAAAGATCAGAGAAAGAATTTTCAATTACAAGTTTTCTAAAGTAAATGATCTAAGAAAAGGGAAGTGAGGGAACTGGAGTCTGGAAGAAGTCTGTCTACAATTTAGTCAAGCTGAGGGGAACATTAATACCAACTTGGTCAGTGGAGAGAAAATAAAAATTGACCTTGTTCCTAAACTGAATTAAAATGATTAATTCAAATTACATAGACAATCTTAACTAAAGAATCTTTTTCTGGTCAAATCATGTGTTTGTTCATTTGTATTTACTTTTAAGTATCTATTCATCTCTGCAAACAGTGGAGATCTGAAAATGGCAGCTTTGCTTGTCACAGGAGTGTATATCAAAATGAAAGAATGTTTACATTGCATAGATTACACTACAAATGTAAAGACTCCACAAAATTCATTTTGGCACATTATAGTGCTTCAGTTAGTTCACTATAGCTTTCTAGGCTGGGCCTGCAGAAGCTGTTGAAAACTCTTTATTGCTCATCTTCTATTTTTTAAAGCCTGTCTTTGTGGGGTTTTTTGATGGAAATAAATACAGAAATACTTTTATTGTGGTCCTATTGATGTTTAACATTACTGTAGGAGATATTTTAGATAAGAATCTCCATAAAAATGTTTTAGGTATGTCAGGTTTCACTCTCACGGTCGAAGAATGACCAGACACACCAAAGTAAGGCAAGCATGAAAATGAGGTGAAATTTACTGAGGGGGAGCAAGATAGAATTACAGTAAGACTACAGGGCAAAAGCAAGATATAGGTTTACAGAGCATGATACATACACCACAAATGACGACTGGGCCCATTGTTGCAGCAAAGGGGGAGAGCAAAAGGAAGGGTGCAAAAGAGGGACATGGTTATGGTCTGCATCTTGCTTTACAGTGCCTGGATTGGGACCTCCCTGGTGGTTCAGAGGTCACTAGAGAACCACTTTGATTGGACAGTTGGAAGCTGCATAAGCTGAGTCTTACTGCACATGCAGATCTCCCATGAGCCTCTGTGAAAGCCCATGGGGTGGGGGGTGAATCTCAGCATCCGCTTTTGTCCCTAGGAGACCCAGAATCCCTCGCCATCTACCTAACAGGTTTAAGGCAAGTTAGGGAACACTATCCCAACTCAAAATATTATTATTAAAAAATTTCCCTCTACACACATGCAGTTTCCTTTTGGGAGAAATACTATCTCACATTATAGGACATACATCTCATAAAGTACAAAAATGACCAGCTATTCTAAAAAAAGAAAAACATTAAGTCTTCAGGACTCCGTTACGTAAAACTGCATTGTGAGAAGGCCTCTCTGATCAGTGAAATAGTCTGAGGAATGAAAACCATGTTTTTGGTAACTGCCCTAATATCATCAGACTGACTCTCATTGTTTCTCAGAATAAAATAATTGAAGTAATTTATCCTCCAGACAAGTGCTATATAACTCTATCTATGATTGCTGTTGTGAGTATACTCAAAAGTGTTATAGTACAGTTTAAATGGAAGTTACCAGATGTATAAAAATTGTTGCTTCTTTTAGTAGTTGTGAAAAGCTTGTTTGCCAAATAAATGACAGTGACAAATGGCTAACTACCTACTAGTCTGCAAGCTTGTTGTGGATTGGTGATGTCGTATTTTATATTGTGCACATATTAGGTCCTATTAAACATTTAATCACTTAGTTAAACATATAAATAAAAGAATGTTCTTTGTGTTTGGATCTTGACAGAATTTCAATATAGAATAAGGAAAATTAATCAATATATTTTTAATTTTTATGAAAAAAAAGAAATTTCTAAACTAAAGCCATTTGGAAGTTTTTTGTTTTTCTTATACTCACAGAGTTATCATATAATTTATTATCCAAATCAGGACACTTTTTTCCAGGACCAGTATTAAACTGGATAGGACCGTCAATCATATGTTTAAGTTTTTATTATTCTATGCATTTTACAGAAGACAAAACTAAGCTTTATGTAGGGGTGAAGCTTGTCTCAACATGGAATTTCATCTTATAATAGGCAAAAATGACCAAAGAACATATGTCTCCCATCTATATTTTGATAAACTTTGCAGAATGTTTATTTTTCAATTTCCCCCACTCCTGTTTTTAAGTTCCTCTGGTCATCACCCAGGATGTTCAGGTTCTGATGGGAACCTCATTTGTAACCACTGGAAGCTTCTTCAGGTCAAGGCTTTGTTACAAGTGGATTGATTGAAAGTAACCAAGCACATTTTATATAATGAGAATTATATACAATTTACATGTCAGTAAACATAAATATATGTGTTAGGAACTACAACTATGGTGTTATAGGGTCCCACAGTTAACTTTACTTTGTTCCTTTACTAACCTTCCTATTCCCTGAGAAGAGTGAAAATTGTAGCTAGTTGATTGTTTTTAAGAAAATTGTTTTTGTTCTTGTTCTGTCAAAATTCTTCTTCTCTTGCTCTAGGTTTAGCTTACCATTTTCTGTGTTTCGTGCTGTTTTGGGTCTGCTATATTTTATCTAGAGTTGACTTTTTGTTTTGAGGAGAATAATAACACAGTTGTGAAAAGTTCACACCTCAAGTAAAAAAAAAAAAACAATGTTCTATTTTTAATTTCCCAGAGATTATATAGATTCTCCCTCTCAAGTATAGTTAATAATATCTGCTATGGAATTTTGCTATCTGTGTTTTATAGTACTGGACAGCTATTTTTCAGTCACCTACTTGCCCTTTTCTCCCTGTGATTACAAGGAAAATTGTTGGGAAAGTACAAATAAGAATAAATCTGAGCCAAAAATGGATCATACATTGGGCAAAACTGTAACTGTCATCTAACTTGGTATGCTGTAGCAGTAAGCATACTCTTTGACTATAGCACATTGGAGTTTTTGTGCCATAATTATAGAGTTTCGAATTCAAAATTGCCCAGTCATTACTAATATAATAGAATCTGCCTTCTCTGTTCTTTGCTTTATTGAAAATGTGGTAGAAATATCCTTCTTCCTTCAAAAAAACATATTGCCATGTATCAGTTCTGCATGGAATTCTGGCCTCTGGTAGGTACTATTTAGTAAGCCTCTATTCTTATGCCATTACTAAAAAAGAAGGTACTAAATTTAATTTTATATTTTTAACTTAATATATTATTACTGTGTAATTTTAAAAATGATCTGTTTTAGCTGGTTTGTTTTTGTTTTTTAATTACACAGCCAACTACACAAGTTCCAACCACAGATTAAATGACTGCTGGTGGTAATGTAATAAATTAAAAGGAACAATTAGCTTAAGTCTATGATGAGTATAAATTGAAAATGGATATTGTGCTTAATTAATTAAGACATTTTATTTCTCTATAATACAATACTTAATATGTATGTTTAAGACATACAGGAGCTAAAAGTGAAATAGCACTTCCATAATTGTATATTGTAAAAATTTGTTTACTACTTTGAAAATGTGATTCAAAAACTTGAATACTTAGTTTTCATAAACAATATATCTAGAAGGACATGGAAATGATTTTGCCATTAATGTTATTATACCTGAACCTTTGTTAAAGTGCTATTTCCTTCAACAGATGTGGACAAATCAATATGGTGCAATTGCACACATGTAAGTCATAAAGTTGTAACACAAGGGAAGTTATAATGAAAGCTTGATTCTCAGGTTGACTAAATGTGAAAAGGATGTCTAAATGAGGCTAGGAGTGTCATGAAAAAGGAACTGATGTGAATACTATCAAAATCTAGGTCAGGTGATACTTTTTCAATAAATTCTCATACTTCTTTTTATTTCTTAATAAATGTTACTGAGCACTTACTATACAAGAATTGGGCATGGACCCAGACTTTAAGTACCTTACAATCTGGTGAAGCACACAGAAAAATATTCACACTGTCAATCATAGTGTATTTAGTGCCAAGAAAAAATAAAATACACACAGTGCTATTGGAATACAGAAAAGCACATAGCCTGGAGAGTTTGGGGAAAATGGAGAAAAACACTTGAGATGGAAGTGAAAGTTGGCCACCACTGGTCTTGCACGAAAAAAAAAAAAATACTAAGATTCATTGGGAAGGTAAAAGTAATGAGTTTCTAGGGACCTTGTCACATAGTACCTTGAAGAAAACTGGATTTTTTCTGAAATTCCCAGGAGAATTATAATGTTCCAAGAATATGTTATCACACTAAATTTTTGATAGCAGGATTTGAAAAGTTAGATAATTCTGCTATGTTTCTATAAAGTTTAAGGGTAAGTTTTCTCCCTACAATCGTTTTTCAGCATTTAATTACAAAGAATCCACCAATCTACTACCAAATATAATTTTTTTCATTATCTTTCATTATCAATTTCACCTTAGGTGAAGAATACCAGACTTTGATGAGGAACAAACCAGTGCTTATTAGGGAAGTAGCTGTCATGAAAGAAAGCGCATGGGCTTTGACTCCAGTCACATATTCTTCAAGTGGGCTCAGAACTCTCCTTCTGGATAACTACTACCTTAACTTCCTTATTAAATTCTGTTCCCTGCTTTCCTACAACCTTGGATCCAGGCCTTTTTTACTCTTCCCTTCTTTCGTTTGCTGGAGTACTTATCTCTTTGCAATATACTTTATAACTGAGGTTTATTGCTTATTCTGTGTCCCCCTACTAGAATTCATGCACTATGAGGGCAGTGAAATTTTTTGTTTTGGTCATTGGTGTACTACAAGTGTACTATAAGTGTACTATAAGAGTGGTACCTAATAAATGCTCAAAAAATATGAAATAATAAATGAATAAAAAGTTCCTAGTACTATCACTCAATAGCTGTGTGTTGGTTGGATATGTATCCAATCACTTTGAATCTTAATTATCATTCTATAGTATGGGTCAAGAATGCCTCTCCACAGGATTATTTTGAAGTTTTAATATATACATCTACACACACACACCTATATCTATATAGTCGTGCACCACATAAGGATGTTTTGGTCAGCAATGGACCCCATATATGATGGTGGTCCCATAAGATTATAATGGAGTTGAAAAATTCCTATCACCTTGTATTTATTATACTATAATTTTTATCATTATTTCAGAGTGTATTCCTTCTACTAATTACAAAAAAAAAGTTAACTGTAAAACAGCATCAGTCAGGCCCTTCAGGACATATTCTACATGAAGACACTGTTGTCATAGAAGATGGTAGCTCCATGTGTGTTATTGTTCTTGAAGACCTTCCATTAGGACAAGATGCAGAGGTGGAAGGAAATGGTATTGATAATTCTGACTCTGTGTAGGATCAGGCTAATACACATGCTTGTGTCTTAGTTTTTAACAAAAGAATTTTAAAAGTAAAAAAATAAATAAAATTTAAAAATAAAAAAATCTTATAGAACAAGGATATAAAGAAAGTAAAATATTGTTCAGTCAGTTGTATATGTCTTCTATTTTAAGCTGTTATTATAATAAAATCAAAAAGTTAAAAAAATTAAGTTTAAATTTAAAAAGTTACAGTGAACTAAGGTTAATTTATTATTGAAGAAAGAACATTTTTATATAAAAATTACATAGTTTAGTATAGCCTAAATGTACACTGTTTATAGTGTTTACAGTAGCATATAGCAATGTCCTAGGCCTTCTCATTGACTCACCACTCACTCACTAACTCACCCCAGAGCAACTTCTAGTCCCGTAAGCTCGATTCTTGGAAAGCACCCTATACAGATGTACCATTTTTTATCTTTTCTAATTTAATGTAACTTTTCTATGTTTATGTTTGGATACCTAAATACTTAGCATTTTGTTACAATTGCCTCCAGTATTCAATATACTAACATGCTGTACAGGTTTGAAGCCTAAGAGCAATAGGCCATACAATATAGCCTAGGTGTGTAGTAGGCTATACCATCTAGGTTTGTATAAGTGTGAACATTCTATGATGTTACAACTATGACATCACCAAACAACACTTTTCTCAGAATGTATCCCTGTTGTTAAACAATGCATGACTGTGTTTACGCGCGTGTGTGTGTGTGTGTGTGTGTAGAGAGAGAGAGAGAGAGAGAGAGAGAGAGAGAGAGACTGTAGTATATAGAACCTTGAGCATAAAATGTGTTCATACATATCTGGTAATCTTCTTCCTTCCTGCTTATTAATGGATGTGTCTTTAGCTTGAATGTAGATCACTTTATGCTTTAAACTTGAGGTTTCCAAACCCAGTCACACCAACCAGGGTCTTCAATTAGCTTATCTTGGCAAGTTATAGGGCAGCAAGTAGCTGCAAGTGGTACCTGAATAAAAGGATTTTACTAGATAAGGAAACTGCTATCATTCACTCATATTTTATTATAAGTTCAGCATGTTTTTTAGTTTCTTTATACTTTCAAAAATAAATCATTTTTGAAGTTAGTGTAAAACACACTGAAGAGCATTGAATTTGACAGGTGACCTCTAATAAAAACAACAAACAAACCAAAATAAAAAATATCAACACTTTTAGAATTAAACACATGAAAGATAAAATAGACAAAAACATGCTATGAAATTTTATAAAAAGAACACTCACTAGAAGGTACATCATTTGGCTCTCTAAAAATGCACATAAGACGAAGGACAAAGCCAGGGAGTCTATTCAATGCTTCTTGTCTCTATAGAAACAGCATTGTTGGCACCTACCCTTTTTCTATTTCTATGGTAACAGGACACAGAAGAACCTTAGAAAGGAAAAGGGTAAAGAGATGAGATCTTTTAAGTGTCTATGGTGGTGAGTGGAGGCTTGTGATGACAGGAGGTCTAGGTGTCCACTAATCCTTGACAATTTCTTAAAGTCAGGAAAGGATGTTTAAGTTAGAACTTGAGCTCAGAAGATTGAAGTGCTTTCTCCACAGATGAGGACACCACTAGGCTAAATTTAATTCACAAAAATAAATTTACACAGACCTCATAATACTTATTTTGCATGCATACTTCATTAGAATTTGATAAGCAAAGGAGAATAGAAGTTAAAAATGTTTAATAAAAAATAACTGATATGTTCTCCCTTAGATTTATATACTGGTATCTCATTTTATCATTAAATTGCTACATGGAAGGAAATAGCCTTAATATTGTTTAGTTCTTGGAAGAAATAAGATGGAATCAGATACATATATAAAGATTACTTTAGAGGTTAAGTTGTTCCATGCTAATAGCTACTTTAGGTAATTTATTTTTGAAGAATTTTTTCCCAAAATACCAAAGATTTAGATAATAAAAAGAGAAGAGAAGGAAAAGTATCAATTTCAATACCTCTATAGTGAGAGAGTGGAACTACTGACAGCCAGCTAGGTTATTAGCCTTTGTCTAATGTTTTTTATGTTTGACATACAACAAATATAATACTGACAAAGAAATGAAACACAAAAACGTTTTGTGCCATCCTCTGAATCATTTTCTAGAATTCACTTAAAGTCAAAATTACTTAACATTGCAGGGGAAAATGAATCAGGAAAGCACATGGTGGATTGAATGGTATAGGTTACCCTTAATGAAGCACTCTCCTACAGCATACAACAGCTCAATTGGATGTGCACAGCCATCTAAAGGTCTATGTGCTCTATTCTGTGTAGTGGACAGAAATCTCCTGAAAATAATAAGATTGGTCTGTTCTTTAAACGGAAGTTCATTACTGTGTGTGTGTGTGTGTGTGTGTGTGTGTGAAAGAGAGAGAGAGAGAGAGAGAGAGAGAGGTTTCATGCTTGTTGCCTTCACTGTAGAGATTATTGATTTGTGACCGTAGTTATGACATCTTTGTCTTAATATTTTCTCCATGAATTAACTCCTCTAGTTTCGTAGAAATAAAAACAACTCCCTTGGAAGATTTGCTGCAATGCCTTCTTTTCCCCTAATACATCCTTCGGTGGAAAATTTTCCTGCAAAGAGACAGTCAGACAGTGAGACAGTCACATTCTCAAATCTGAGGAAATGAAGTAGCTGTGGCAGTGGTAATAGGACCAGGTGTAGGAGGTAAATGGTGTGCTTATTTATTTATTTATTTATTTGGTATGATGGGGAATGGCAAAGCCCCCTTAGAATACCAAATGTCTGGTGTCTACAGAAAGTTTCACTCAATAAAATATAAGAACCAGGATAGGATCGCTTTTATCAGTCATTGATGAGACAGTGTCACAGTCTTGAAAACAAGTTCCATTATGAAAGCAAGAAGGAATATTTTAGTCTTTTTCCTCCTTATATATGAGACATTTATATAAGCAAATTAATCAAATCACATTAGTTTCTCCTTATATAATGCAAATCCTTTTCTTCTTGTTCTGTGCAGTTTTAGAGTTGAGTGTGATAAGACTGTACCTATGCCATGACATTTAGTCCATTAAGAAAGGAAAATAAACTAGTAAATTTTATGGAAAAAAATCAGTAAAATTTCTCACTTAGTATAATTTTTCAACTTAGACAAAAAGTACAGCAGTAGTTTCTCCAGAAATAGTTCTATATTTCTCTATACCTACATATAAGTTTATTTGATGGCTTTACCCTTTAAACATTTTGGAATATTATTAAAATCATGTATTCATTGTATAAAGAATAGGATTAATGTAGAGATTTTAAGTTGATGAATTTAAATTAATTCATATTATCAATGTTGCTAAAATAATCACCCACATATTTTATATTATAGCAAAATTACTAATTTCTTTATAATTCTTAAATCTGTGAAAAGGGCAAAACACTGCTATTTTAATTATTACAGGTAAATTCCAGGACTTCTTCAAATAGGTGTTCCAAGAAAAACACTTGCTTTTTCCTTCCTATTCTGGTATTCTTGGGTAGATTTTACTTAGAAATTCATAAAAAGTCAATATGACTATATGAATATGGATGAAATTTGTGGTGCATATGTCATTGCTTACTAACATGTAACTTGGTTACTTAATGGTATGTGATAAAGTATCACAATGTCCATTTAGCCCATTATTTTGTCTTCATCATCGGCCTTCTGTAAAGCCAGGCCAAATGGTGGACATTCAGGATCATGAGAAATATTACAACATGCAATAAAAAATATCCATGGGTTATGGAATCAAACATTCAAGATGCGAGTAATGGTTTTGCCTTTTACTAGATCACAAAAATCTTTCCTTTCTCTGAACTATGCATCAATTTGTTAATTTTTACAATTGTTAAACACATTGCCAAAATAAGGATAGTACCTGAGGTAGAGTGGGAAAGGGTGGACTGTAGAGTCCTACGTTTGAATCTGGCCTTTCTCATTCTTTACTGAGAGATCTTGGCCTGGTTGGTGATGTTGCCAATTCTTGATTTTCTCATCTGAAAATAAGAGAAGCAATACCTGTTTCGTGGTAATGAGCAATAACATCTACAAAAACACAACCAATTGTCCAGAATAGGACACATATTAGATTAAATATTATATATTTTTAATTTAATAGGATAAAGTTTTCCATGAATTTCCTCTCCATAAAGTAAAAGAAAAGAAAAGAAAAGGAAAAAGACCTAATATGCATTGACCACTTACTGTACTCCAGCCATGGCGCCAAAGTTAGCATTTTGTTTTCTAATTCAGAGCACTCAGGATCACTTGGACACTCGGGTTGAATAAAGACCACAGCACAGCATCCCCTGCCTCCCGCAAGCTCTCCCCAGTATGTGTAGCATAATGTGTGAGTTCATGGCATTAACATGCTGGCCAGGAAAATCGCAGACATGAGATTTCCCAGAACTTCAGTTCTTGGCACAACAAAAGGAAGCACAACAATGTGTTCCTGGCAGTGTCAGTTCCCTTCCTATTAACTGGCCCAAGGCTATTTTGTCATGGCCATTGGAGAACTAAGGATAGTGGAGAATAGCATACTCCTTCCTTTCTCTCCTTATCCCCCTTTACCATCCATTCTCTCTTCTTGAATTTTTCTCTTCCTAATAATATATATGTGTGTGTGTGTGTATACATGTATCTCTAATCCTAGGTATTTTAATGTATGTTATATACACATTCATAGTTTTCAAATACCTCAGATTGCCTCCTGAATTGCCCTATTAGGGACAAAAGTAAATATTATTATACTGTTATAGCACTATGCCACGTCCATACGATTAGTCTACTAGATGTAATAATGCTAGAAGGACTGAAGCATTTGAACAAGGATGATCTTCTGAAATGAGAAAATAGGGTATAAATGCTTCTGGGGGCCATTATGTGTAATCAAGTTTTGTTTACCCACACTAATAAATAGGGAGTAATGACTATAGAATGAATAATCTTAGGCATTAACCTGAGAAAAGCAGATAAGCCAACAGTCATTCTTAGGATGTGAAATTCTCTTGATTTTTGTGGGTGTTTGGTGTACCTCACTTTCATCTAATATTCTGTTCACCTTTGTCTGCCGTCAAAATGTGCCTGCTTTTTCTGGGTTCATATAGATGACTAGGCAAGAAAAGGTACTGACTGTGTGTATAGAAATTGTTCCTCTTTTTTAATTGAAGTTGAAGATAATTTATAAAAATAAGTAAAATAGTAGTGTGGATTTATGAAAGTAATAAGTCTAGATTATAACTGATTCCTGATCTTAACAGGTAGATAACTAGATAAATAAAACACGTAGTGTTAACTGAACTCACCAAGGCTGCATCTCCACACTTACCCCTAAAGACTTTGTATGCATTGTGTCACTTAATCCTTACAGGTTGCCAGGTTTAGCAAATAAAAGAAACAAATGCCCAGTAACATTTGATTTTCAGATAAACAACATATTTTTTTCCATTTTAAGTCTGTCCCATGCGGTTTTGGGCATACTTACACTAAAAAATACTTGTTGTTTACCTGAAATTCAAATGTAACTTGATATCCTGTACTTCACCTGACAACCCTAAAGCTACTTCACTGGTTAGAGACTGTTATCATTGATCCCATTTTAAAGAAAAGAAATTGAGGTACAGAGCAATTAAGTCACCTGCTCAGTGCTACACAGATAATTAGTTTGGAATAAAATCCAATTACTCTTGCAGTCTGGTGTCTTGGTTCATGCTCCTAACCATTTATTTCCCCATTCTCTGCCCCAATGTCTACTCCATTGAGCGGCAACACTGCCTGATGTGATCCCTCCCAGCTCTAACCATCTATGACTTAATCCTGCTTATCAAGGTAATAAAGGCCTAATCCTTTTAAAAATAAAAGGCCTTATCCTTTCACCTCATTACTCCAAAACGAATGCCTTTCTTTAGGCAGCATCATTAAAACAGCACTAATGTAAATAATTTCCACATTTTTCTTGAGAAAATTTCCAGAGATCAATGTGCCATGGCTAGCCAATCAGAAAAAATTGATTTCTGTAATGTATCCAATAGACCTTGCAGTATCTCTCCAGGATTTACCTGCTAATTACTAGCTAGCTATTTACTTGTAAAAATGCTAATGAAATATATATGGATTTTCAAACACAAGAAAATCCCTCTTCCAGTGCCACCATGGCCCATTCTCTCCACTTTAGAAAGGATGCAGGCCATAACAGACAAAGTGATCTGTGGGATTTAAAGCTCAGAGGCAGAAAGGACCTCCTAGATAATACAAAATACAGTTTTACCCAGTAGAGTGCTAGGTGAGGGATGGTTTAAGGTGTTCCACTTTGTATGCACTCAGTAAAAGATTTTGAAATTATTTTACCTAGAATCACCTTAGACAGGCCCAAGTGATACCTATCATACCATTAATTCATTGATATGGGTCCAACATCCCCCTTTTTATCCGTAATGGGGGCAAGATGGTGAGTGGTACAGACTCTTTACCTGCAGTGGCCAGTCAAGGGAACAGATTGATGTATCAGGTCCAGAAAGGTTGTCCACTGACTGTAGGGAGAATTGTCTAATGCTGAGGGCACGGGGAGGAGAATTTATAAATATTCTGGAAACAGGCAATGTAAAGTATTCAAGGGAAATCTGCAGATGGATACTGCGCAGTCTGTGGGCCTAAGTGACTGCCAAGCAGCTCTGTGACACTAATGTCAGATGGTACTTGCTATGCCAGAGGCAAGAGCCAAGGTCTTGACAAGTTTGTGCCCTGCCCTGTAGAAATGGCTACTCTTGCTGCCTTGGATGGGAAGAAGGCCCTCACAATTAGGGTATAAATAAACATAGAGGACCAGAAACCATATTTATTAATGCAAATCATTGTTCCCCTCTGGTTTACTATTTCACACCTTCAGTATTCAACTGGAGTAGTTTGTATATTTTACTCTTTCCTACAGTAACATTCTGATCATGTACATATAAGATACATTTTCTAGGATATTTTATTTTATTCAAAATATTACTTTGATAAAACACACTGCCGGTCATGTGCAACATCTAGCTAATTCTAATCTCCTTTTCTCCTATTCGAGAAAGCATATCTGAGTGCTAGAGTGAGAAAAGACTTAAAGGAATAGTCTTATAGCCTCACTAATTTATTTTGTAGAGGAAAATATTTGCTAACTCATTGCTAGTGTAAAAACACTGCAGTGTGATGACATAAACATCATAACAATTGGGGGAGAGTCGTGTTAAACTAGGGAGCTACACATATGATTACGATATTCTTCTGCTTAAAATCCTTCAAAGACTCCCTCTAAGTCACCACAGTTCATCAGACACACAATGCTCTTTATGATCTGGCCATGACTTATCTCTCCAGTCTCTCTTCTTTCACTTTCTCCCATGTTTCCCTGACCCTAAGAGCAAAAAGCCACCGACTATGTCTAGAATACATCATGTAACTTAATTTTCAGGGTCTTTGCTTGTATTTCCCTATCTGCCCGGATCATTCTTTTCCCATATTCTATGCACATTCATCTTTCAAAGCTTAACCCAAATTTTACCTTCTCCATGATATTTATCATGCTCAAAAATAGTATTTTTTTTCCTTGTCAGCCCTCAAATAACAATTCTTAATTAGAGTTCTCTTTGAATAATAGCATTATTTGTTGATAAATCTCTCTTTGATAGTACATAATGAAATCTGTTGAGATGGGATTAAAATGTATTTATCACTATATCTCCAACATGATAACTGTGGTTTAGAAAGAGTTTAATAAATGTTTGTTAAATGAGTAACTAAATGGCACACAACTATGTACTAATCTCAGACTATCAATAATACATACCACTTATACACAGGAGAATTCTATAATACTTCTTTATTACTTTACAGTTAGTAGGGGCAGAAATAATTTTGAAGATCAAGAAATTAGTTAATGATGTGATTTGGGGTCCATATTATGGAAAATAGCATGGTTTAATGGAAAAAGCACTGTCTGAGAACTAGACAGAACTAGTTTTTCTAGATCTGAATTTCTCCACTTTTAGTTGTGAAGACAATGAGTAATCATTGAACATCTTTGAGATTTATTGTTATAATCTTTAAAATAAGAATAATAATAATAAGAAGAAATAAAGTGGTAAGTTCGAACTCTGGTATATAGTAGGTGATCATTAAATATTAATTCACTTATTCTTTTCTGGGATCTTATAAGATGAGCACATATACAGAATGAGCCATGATGATGGAATATATTAGGTTAAAGCTGTCTAGAAATAGGGAAGTAAAAGAAAAATACAGAATATGTCGTCATTGAGTTATTTAATTATGAAGAGAACAGAATAAAATTTGCCAGAATTGATTTAAACCATTTTACAAGGTTACTTTTTTATTCTTTTAAAATATTGTTGTTTCCTAAACCCAATATTATAATATTCTAGTTTCGGGTGCAAAGATGAGTACTAAAATTTTCTTGATATGTTTGCAGTATATTTTTATTATCACACCTATTATCTTTCTTTATTTCAGTAACTCCACATGGAAGCCAGCCACTTTATAGTTTCTTCCTTTGGAAACTAACTATGTCAGCCTCCTCTGCACCTCTCTGACTATCACATTTATCTTAAACTTTGTGGTATGTTATGCAAAACAATACTAGCACCTTCTGCTTGATGTAGATAAAAATGACAAGATGAAAAGCTGACTATGAGAAAAAAACCCTGGCTTATTTGCAAAATACTAAAACATTTTCAGCTGCCTCAAGGATAAACATTTTGAAACAGAGCACAGATTTTGTCCATTTTTATACTGAATATTTTTTCTTTGAGTATATAGATCTATGAACAGGGTTTATGGTAAAATTAACACTTTTTATAGTTAATTGACCACCTACTTTATTCTTCTTGATTGAAAAATAATGTCTAGGCCGGGCGCGGTGGCTCACGCCTGTAATCCTAGCTCTCTGGGAGGCCGAGGCGGGCAGATCGCTGAAGCTCAGGAGTTCGAAACCAGCCTGAGCAAGAGCGAGACCCCGTCTCTACTATAAATAGAAAGCAATTAATTAGCCAACTAAAAATATATAGAAAAAATGAGCCGGGCATGGTGGCACATGCCTGTAGTCCCAGCTACTCGGGAGGCTGAGGCAGAAGGATTGCTCGAGCCCAGAAGTTTGAGGTTGCTGTGAGCCAGGCTGACACCACAGCACTCACTCTAGCCCGGGCAACAGAGTGAGACTCTGTCTCAAAAAAAAAAAATAAATAATAATGTCTAAGTAGGAAAATTATGTTTTCATTAAGGGATTAGGAACTTGGGTTAAATGTTAAGAAATAGTTTATGATTCCGATGACTTAAAAGATAAAAAATCATGTAAGTATAATTAACAACCTAAATAGGCTGTATATACCTTGACTACAGTGATGTAAGTATTCAGGCCAATACCATTATTAGGAAAACTATATCAGGTTCAGGCTAACTAGGTATATCTTAATTTACGGGAGTTACAAAACCCTACAGCTGTTCCATTGAGGTTAATTAGAAAGGCTGTTTCACACTTACCTCTACTTACCTTACAAAGCTGAAACCTTGAATTTTCTAGATTTTCCTACAATACGGTTTTTTACAGGCAAAAAATGTCAATACCACTCTAATATCAAATACCTTTTGAAGTTTATTTTTAGTATTCTAGGAGATTACATTCCAGGAGAGGACTCTCAGGAGCATGTATATAGAAGAGAAACACAAAACTTACTGTGTGGCTTAACATTTTTTGAAACCTCAGTTATAGGACAAGATGACACAGACATATTTTTCTCTGATCCTCACCGCTAAGTACAACTAAAAACCTTAGACATAATGGAAGAGGCAACAAAAGACCTCTGAAAGGTAGTAGAAAGAAAGCAAACTGATTTGGGATCCCAGGATTAGAGAAAAAGATGACCTGGATCCTGAGTTTCCCAACATCCAACTAAGAACAGAGGCATTTCAGGTAGGCCCATTCCTCTCTCTCAGACAGAATGGGGGCCATGCCTAAAACACCAGGTTAGCACTGGCAGATCCGGCAAAGGAGATTGATTGGAGCTCCACAAAGAGTAAGCAGCCAGAGGAAGCACTTGCTTTCCTTGCTGATCCTGAGACTTCCCTATCTGGCCCAGACATGCAGGAGAAGTTGATGGGAATTTGGGGGTAAGGGAGAAGGACAAAGACATCTGTAGAGAGATGCAGTGAATAGTTTTAATTTTATGCTGCTTTGGCATCTATTTTGAATATAGATCTAATTTCTCATACCAGAAGCCAGGCTTAGTCACCCTTGTCAGTTTCCAGTTCTCTGCCTTCTCCAAGTTCCTGAATATGGTCTATCCAAATATCTCTCTTATACAACCACCTCCTTGTGACCAATTCCCTAGGAGACAGCTACATACAGCCTACTGGACTTGCCCCACTGACCCTACACCCCTGTGAATAGAACAGGTATGGCTCAGTGTCCACTTCCAAGTCACAGTGTAACTCCACAGAGCTCATGCGTACTGACTCCAAACCCAATTAGAACTCCCTGAGGGAAAACTACTTGGATAATGCCCTGGGCCCCAATAAAGTCTTCAGTTCACAAGCCCCATTCTCTCTAACTTACCTCTCACCTGCTGGTTAAGCATGTGTGTCCCAGAAAGCACCCCCCTTCCTGTAGGTTCGGTAAGGCTGCAGTCCCTGGTACCTTTCTGGGGCCTGTTAGGAACTGGGCTGCACAGCAAGAGGTGAGTGGTGGGCAGGCAAGCGAAGCTTCATCTGTATTAACAGCTGCTCCCCATCGCTCATATCACCACCTGAGCTCCACCTCCTGTCAGATCAGTGGCAGCATCAGATTAGATTCTCATAGGAGCAAGCGAACCCTCCTGTAAACTGCACGCCAGGGATCTAGGTTGCGTACTCCCTATGAGAATCTAATGCCTGATGATCTGAGGTGGAGCTCAGGCTGTGATGCCAGCTCTGGGGAGTGGCTGCAAATGCAGATTACCATTAGCAGAGGGGTTTGACTGCACAACCTGCAAAACATAATGACAGGCCAGGCATGGGGGCTCACGCCTCTAATCCTAGTAGACTGGGAGGCTGAGGCAGGAGGATTGTTTGAACTCAGGAGTTCGAGACCAGCCTGAGCAAGAGCGAGACTCCATTTCTACCAAAAATAGAAAAATTAGCCGGACATGGTGGTACATGCCTGTAGTCCCAGCTACTCTGGAGGCTGAGGCAGAAGGATCGCTTGAGCCCAGGAGTTTGAGGTTGCTGTGAGCTAGGCTGATGCCACAGCACTCTAGCCCGGGCAACAGAGTGAGACTCTGTCTCAAAAAAATAAATAAATAAATAATAAAATAATGACAAACTGGAGAAAATATTCCAAATTCCTGTCAAATATAAAGTCCTATTCTCTGTAATATAAAAGAACTCCTACAAATTTATAATGCAATGACTAATAACTCAATGGAAAATGTGTCAAGTTTGACTAAGAAGTTCACAGAAAAAGAAAGAACAATGGCTCTTAAGCATATTAAAAGTTAGTTAATTTCAATTCTAATAAGAGAAAGGCATATTAAAACAGTTTAAATGTTTCTTTTTGAAAGGAAAACATGATTATAAAATCCTAATATATGTCAATTCTTTACTTGTGGAGAAACAGATAAGTCTTATACATTTTTAGTACAACTTCTATAGATAACAAAATCACAAATGCATATACATTTAACCCAGACATTCTGCTTCTAGAAATTTATTCTAGACATGCCTATGCATGTACCAAATGAAGGAATGTACAACGGATTTTATGATCCATTGTATATATTAGCTAAAGATTGGAGATAACGTAAATATTCACTCAATACATACATGCTAGAGAAAGTAATATAGCTGTATAAAAGGACGAGGAAGCTCTCTGTGTACTAATAGGGAACAATCTATCAGACGTAGTGAAACACGCAAAAGTTATAGTTATAGCTTAAAAGTTATTTTTTAGTGAAAAATATGAAAATGTATAACATTTGAATCATGTGCCACTATTTGTATAAAAGTGCTAAAATGAATTTTATATAAAGGCACTCTGGAATACCTAAGAAACTAGCAATAATAGCACCTGGGGTTGAACATGGAGGGGAAAGTAGACAACAGAGCAGATGAAATTTAAAGTAAAAGGGATATTTTTACTGTTATGTGTTTTTATATTTTTTTGATATTTATTCTGTGGGAACATTTTACTTATTAAAATAATCTATAAATAGATATAGTGCATGGCAACTTCAAATGAGAGCCATGAATGGAAAAACTTCCTCATCTATGTATTTCCTTAGAACTCTTTCTTCTTAGAAAACTTGCCATGACAAAATTTCAATAGGTCTCCCTTTGGAAAATGCTAGCATGGGAGCTAGAATACTTGAATTTTAGAAGTATTGCCTCAATTAATTAATTTATTATTATTTTTTTTATTTCATCATATAATGGGGATACATATATTGTTAGGAATACATACGTTGCCCCTACCACTCCACCCCCACGTGCCAGAGCCTCATGAAACTGAGGTCTTGGGAAGTAAAATGATTTGTTTAAATTAATTGAGGAAGAGTAGAGCCTCAATTAATTTAAACAAATCATTTTACCTCCCAAGACCTCAGTTTCATGATATATACACAGAAAGGCAATAGAAGGGGAATTTCCAAAGACTTATCCAGCTTTTAAATTCTGTAATATAGTAGAGTAAAAATAACTGAGTCTTTATTCTTTCTAAGCATCAGCTTTTACAACGTGGAGCACAGTTACGAAAAATGCAGGAGATAGTCAATGGTCCCTAATTCCAGGACATCCCACCCATGTTCTTTGTATATGATTCTATGATACAAATTTATATTGATATTAATTTTCCCCTTAAAAGTTGAGGCAAAAACACTTAATATTCAAATCCTGTTATTGTTTTTCTTTTAATTAAAGTGTATCACTCTGCTGGGAATCTGTGATGTAGTAATGGTAGAAAAGATGAATTTACTTGTCAGAAGTTTGTACATTGATAAAAGTCAGTGCTTTTATTTGTACATAATTTTTATAATCTATATTGCTCTCTCTTCTCCATCAGCTATTTTTGTTTTTTCTCTAAGTTATTTCATTGACCTAATGAATGAGGTAATATTGTGCACTGAAGAAACATTGGTTGCTCATCTACCTGCCCTTGGGTATATTCAATAGGCAATAACAACCATTCTCCCTCATAATGAGTTTTAAAAGGCTGTAATTCTGGAATAATTTCACTTACATCTTGAAAATTCCATGGAGAGTATGTAATGAAAAGAGTTCTAATAAGATAGGAAGTTTAGTGTGCTATTCACATTTGCCCCCTTTGCTACTTAAATCCAGAATTCTTCAGATCAGTGAATCAGAACAAGGAAACAAACTGAAAAGTAAACAGATGCCTGTCAGAACTGTCATGTTGTTTTCATGAATTTGATCTTGTTAGAAAGTTTGACAAAAAAAGATTGAAATACACTGAACAAAATGATAAATCTGACAAATTAGTCAATTCACAAATTCAAGAATGTATATGTTGCCTATATATCCACTTTTGCAGGTTAATATATCTCAAGATTTTTAGGAACCATGTGTCTTAAAAAGAAAAAAAAAACCCTCAATGGTTACTCACAGACTGTCTTAATAACATATATTTAGGGCTTCCCTATTGTTTTCGGCCAGTTCATGGTCATACTGAAGATCTGAGATATTAAAGTCAGTGATACCCTTTTTTTTATATGCAATCTATTATTTAATAGCCAAGTATTTGATCTTGGAGAATTTATAAATTTACCTGTTCCTAATTTCCTCTTCTATACAATATATTTAATAGATGATTCTATATACTGAATAATGTTATATAAATGGTTAAGTAATATAATACAGTTTAAATAATTTATAGTGCTTCTGATACTTATTAAATACTATATAAAATTGAATCAGCCTCTATCTTAATAAAATTTTACATAAAGAGTCTAAAGTACTTCTAAATAATGTGTAGCCAACATTATTTCTCCTGTCTTTAAGAATGAAAAAGGATACCATCTGCTATCTCTGGCTCATCTTTTTTTTTCCTTTGCAGTTGCAAAAGTGTATTGATAAGATGTGAGATTAAATCTTCTTTTCTGTAAAAGTTGAAATTCGACAGTATGTACTAGCTGGGAAACTACTGTGAAGCCATCATCATAGTGGGTTGTATTTACTGCTGTGTCAGTCATAGGCGGCAGGCACCACATGGTTCCCTAGTCATCTGACAGAATTAATGAGCCCATTCAATTGCCTCACTTACTACCCAGTAGTATTTTAGATTCCATGGGAAGAATTCAATTGAGTGGTATTCTTGAGAGTTCCAAAATGTCTCAAAGCCAGGGTTTTCAAAGTGTGATTCATGAAGTACCTGCCTCAGAATAATCAGATGCTATTTAGAGATTTTTTAAAAATCACATTCACAATTTAATTTTATCTTTTAATTCCCTTCAAAATAGCAACAAAGAAAATAAAGTACCTAGGAATATATTTA
>VBSM01002608.1:44033419-44046979 GCA_008086735.1 Cheirogaleus medius
AAAAAAAAAAAAACTCTCAAGAAGAAAAAAATTAAAGAAAGCTGAAATTTCTTGATCTAGTTAAACATGTATTTTTAAAATCATGTTCACTATTTCTAGAGGTTTTCTTTTCTCATTTAATCTAAATTACTAAATAAGAAAGTAATATTTGTACACCAACTTAATTTTTGTTAATATTTGTACACCAACTTCCCCTTACAGAGATGTTTTAAGTTCTTAAAGGAAAAGATAAGTATATACAAGTATGCTAAGAACAGAAGCCTTTAAAAAATTGCTGACACTCATAAAACTGTAGTGCACAATTTGCAGAGGGTGTTAGGAGTGAGGCTAACTTGGAGGACTGGCTAGGAAGAAGATTAGAAGGAGATACTAAAATGAAAGAGAAATGACTCTGGATTCAAACAAAAGATTTGATAAAGGGGAGAAAGAAGATGGTAATACCAAAGAATCCAGGATTTCTTCCTGTACCAAAACCAGAGAAAAATTTTGTTTGTTATCTTCAGATTTTTGAGGCCTAACTAAAAGTACTAAAAATTGGCAGCAATATAGGCCTTTACAACTCTACAAGGCCAGGAGAGGAATTGAAGGTAGTGTGAGCATTAATTAGCAATCCTTCTGGTGAAAAATGGGGTCTCTCTCTTCAAATAACAAAAGCAAATGGCAACAATAGGTCATAGGGGACATGACATCATGTTATAAGGGAAAATGAGATTACCTACAATGCTATTACCAACGTCAAAGTTGACATATAATTATATTAACTGAATTATTACTAGTATTTGTGTTACACACGCATGACAGAGGTTCCCATCTGGGTTAGATAGGAGGTTACAGACAACTTACAATGAGAAACACTGGGATCATCAGTGTGAAAACCTCATTTTATGTCTTGCTCCTCCTATAAGATTCAGAAAGAATCAAAGGAAATGTATGTTTTGGAGTAAAATAGATACAGGTAAAAATTTCACTTCTTCTATATCCTACTTGTGCAAGTCATAAAACCTCTCAATTTACTTATCTGCAATACAAACCAGTTAATGAAGTAAAGAATAGGAAAGAGCTACAAAGAGTATCACTCATATTAAATGTCAACTATTATCTTTCCTTCCTTTTCTATTCTACTCCATTACCACTGCCTCATTTAGAGTCTCATCTCTTTATCCTTAAGACTACAGCAAGTCTCCAGGCCTCCTGGTTATCTCTCAAAACAATTTTGGAACTATATCCATCACTACTATAGACGAAATCAAACTAATTTTATTCTCATTTCATTAAGCTACAATATAACTTCCTCAATGAGTTAAACTACTCTGTATAGCTTGCAAGGCCTTCTTTAAATGTATCTTGTACATTCCCATCCATTTTTATTTCTAATTGTTGCCTCCCATGGGTCCCAGTCAACTCTTTGTCTGTTATCTACATTGTCTTTATCATTTTTCCTTTTGTCTCCCCCTATAATTTCACATTTTGAAAATTCTTCAAGGCTCAATTCAAGCTCTTCCATGAAGTAGAATTGATGTATCCTAGACCCAGATGATATTCTGGGTATATTACATTTATAACCAGAACCATACAAATCTTTCTCCATTAAAAAAAATTTGGCTTGATTTGTCCCCACAAATAGATGTTAAGTTCCCAGAAGCAGGGACTTCTTATACTACTTTTGTATTCATTATAGAGCCCAACAGAGTTCTGAGTATATGATGGTTAATTCAATGAATATTAGAGATTGATTTCACATAGCTTTCTTAATATCAAAACTGGGCTGCTCTTAAAAGACTGTTAGGCAGAAGATACTGATTAAAATAGTCTCTTCATTTACAACATGAGAAGTTTTCCAGCTGATAGATTTTATTGCCTGTTATTTAGACAATGCAAACACTGTAACAGGGAGCATCTTGTAAACAATATTTGCCTTGACTATTGGGCATAGCCAGCTTTAACTGCTACTTTCAATCTCCCCTAAAGGCTCAGAAAGGAACTGAAATGCAAAGTGTTTAGCAGGGAGATGGACCAAAAATTAAGTTAGAGCAGAAAATAAACTGAGTGAAACACAGAGGAACACAGAAACAATGCTGGCTACAGAAATGCAACCTGTTCTCTGTTCCTTCACATCTTCCATTCATTCATGTTTCTGTGCCACACCTTATAGCCTCACTTTTTTAAATATGCACAACTCGTAAGTATAGCTTATTGCAACTCTTGTCTTGAAAGAGAGATGTTTACATTATGGTCTTCCATTGACTTATCCATTCCTAGTTCCTATCATTTGAATAATCTGAGCCTGTCTAGCTCCTTCCTCCATTCTATCAATCAATTTAACCATGAATTTTAAATGTAATTCATGGGGTTGAGATTATTTTAAAAATAGGCATAGTTCTATATTAAGTTACTCCAGGAAATAAGAAACGGCAACAAGAAATGAGAAAGTAGATCCATCACTGGATAACTTGGCAATGATGTGCTGTGCATTGAAAATAAGAAGATATGTGGAATCTACCTTGTGGATCACGTTGAATTTTAGAAAAATAGAAATTTAGATGTAGAGTTAACTTTAGAAATAATCTTATTGAAATTTTTGAACAACATTTGGATTTGTTACTTAAATTATTTAAAACTTAATTTCTACATCTATAAAACATGGATAACTAAATTTGCCCTTTGATCTTTATGATCAAGTAGATAAAAAAAATCATGAAAGGGACCTATGAGCTACAAGGTAGGTTTCATAAATGAATTACTACTTTTTAAAATAAAATATCCTGGTTCCTCAAAAAGTTAAACATAGAATTACCATATGATTTATCAATTCCACTCCTAGGTATACAGTATTAAAAATAATTAAAAACTGGTATTAAACAAATATGTGTACACAAATATTCATAGCAGCACTACGCATGACAACCAAAGGTGAAAAAAACACAAATATCCATAACAGATGTATAGATAAACAAACTGTGATATATCCATACAATAGAATATTATTCAGGTAAAATAAAGAAGAACTAATACCATTCCTCCTTAAACTATTACAAAAAATTTAAGAGGTGGGAATTTTCCCTAATCCATTCTTTGAGGCCAGGGTTATCCTGACACCAAAAACAGACCAGGATGAAACAAGCTAAACTATTAGCCAATACCCCTGATGGCTATAGATACAAAAATCCTCAACAAAATACTGGCAAACCAAATCCAACAGCACATGAAAAGGAAGATACACCACAATCAAGTGGGATTCATCCCAGGGAACAAGGGTGTCCCAATATAAGCAAATTGATAAACAAGATACATCACAACAACATAATGAAAGACAAAAACCATATGATCATCTCAGTAGATGCAGAAAAAGTTCTTGACAAAATTTAACACCCCTTCATGAGAAAAACTCTCAACAAACCAGGAATGAAAGGACCATACCTCAAAATAATAATGGCCATATATGACAAAACCACAGCTAACATCACACTAAATAGGGAAAAGTTGAAAATCTTTCCTCTAAGAACTGGAACAAGACTAAGATGCCCACTGTCACCACTCCTCTTTAACTTAGTACTAGAAGTCCTCATCAGAGCAATCAGATGATAAAAGAAATAAAAGGCTTCCAAATTGGAAAAGAGGAAGTCAAATTGTCCTTTGAAGATGGGGTGATCATATATACATATATATATATATTTATTTATATATATAAAAGCCTTCACCAGGAAACTCTTAAAATTGATAAATAAATTCAATAAAGTTGCAGAACATAAAATCAATGTACCAAAATTAGTAGCATTACTATAGATCAATAGCTGCAAAAGAAATCAATAAGGCAATATTATTTACAAAAGCAAATAAAATACCTTTGAATAAATTTAACCAAGGGGGTTAAAATAGCTCCACAAGAAAGATTACAAAACACCAATAAAAAAAAAATTGAAAAGGACATAAACAAATGGAAAGATATCCCATGTTCATGAACAGGAAGAATTAATATCATTAAAATGACCATATTTCCCAAAGCAATCTACAGATTCAATGCAATCCCTATCAAATACCAATGCCATTTCCCACAGAAATGAAAAAAAATCCTAACATTCATATAGAACCAAAAAAGAGCCCAAATAGCCAAAGCACTCCTGAGCAAAAAGAACCAAGATGGAAGCATCATGCTACCTGACTTCATAATATATTACAAGGCTATAGTAACCAAAACAGTATGCTATTATTATAAAAACAGACACATTAACCAATGGAACAGAATATAGAACCCAGAAATAAATCTACATATTTACAGCCAACTGATCTTTGATAAAGTCACCAACACCATAGATTGAAAAGATGCCCTATACAATAAATCATCCTGGGAAAACTGGATAATCATTTGCAGAAGATGAAACCGGACCACTATCTCTCACTATAGAGACTAAAAGTCAATTCAAGGGCAACTCAAGATAGATTAGAGGCTTAAATATAAGATCCCAAATTATAAAACCACTTGAAGTAAATATATAGAAAACTCTTCATGACATTAGTCTAGGCAAAGATTTTATGGCTAAGACCTTAAAAGCACAGTAAACAAAAACAAAAATAGACTAATGGAATGATATTAAACTAAAAAACTCCTGCCCAGCAAAAGAAACAATCAACAAAGTGAAGAGACAACATCTTGAATGGGACAAAGTATTTGCAAATTTCTCATCTGACAATATCTCAATAGTTAAAAAAAAAAAATTCCATTAAAAATGTCCAAAGGACATGAACAGACAAGATGGCATACAGGTGACCAACAGGTATATGAAAAAATGTTCAACATCACTAATCATCAGGGAAACCAAAATCAAAAACACAATGAGATATCATCTCACTCCAATTAGAATGGCTATTATTAAAAGGAAAAAGACAGATGCTGTGAGAATGAGAAGAAAAGAGAACTTTTATACACTGCTGGGAATGTAAATGAGTATAACACTATAAAAACAGTATGGAATTTCTCAAAAAACTAAAGCAAGATCTAGCAATCCCACTACTGCTTATTTAAGCAAAGGAAAAGAAATAGTATATCAAAGGGATACCTGGACTCATATGTATATCCCAGCACTATTCACAACAGCAAAGATATAAAATCAACCTAATTGGCTGTCTACAGGCAAATGGATATAGAAAACATGGTACATATGCACAATGCAATACTATTCAGCCATAAGAAAGAATGAAATCATGTCATTTGCAGCAATATGGATAGAACAGAAGTCATTGTCTTAAATGAAATAAGCCAGGAAAAACAACAAAAAAGATAAATATTGTATGTTCTCACTCATATGTAGAAGCTAAAAAACTTCATCTAATGTACATAGAGAATAGAATCATAGATACCAGAGACTGGAAAGGGTGGGTGGGGAGAGGGGTATTGAAGGGAGGTTGGTTATGGGTTCCAATTTGTAGGTAGAAGAAATAAGTTGTAATGTTCAATAGTAGACTAGGGTGACTCTATTTAGCAACAACATTATGTATATTTCAAAGTCATTAGAAGAGAGGACTTGAAATGATACCAACACATGAAAATGATAAACACTTAAGATGATGGATACCCCAAATACCCTAGCTTGATCATGATACATTCTATGCATGTAAATAACTCACGTATTTCACAGAAATGTAAATCATTATATACCAGTAAAAGGGGATAATATTTAACAGTAAATAAATTAATGCACCCATTTTTTAAAAAGCATATTATTTAGCTATAAAAAATGTACTGATATATGTTACAATGTTTGGATGTGAATTAACCTCGAAAACATTGTGCTAAGTGAAAGAAGCCAGATGCAAAAGGATACGCACTGTATGATTTCATTTATATGAAATATCCCAAATAGGTAAATCTATAGAGAAGGAAAGCTGACCAGTAATTATAAGGGACTGGTGAGAGAAAAGCATGATACCCCGGTTAAAGGATATGGGGTCTCCTTCGTGGGTGATGAAAATGTCTGGAAACTAGATAGAGGTTGCATAACATTTTGTATGAATTAAATGTCACTGGATAATATATTTTAAAAGGCTTAACTTATGTTTTGTGAATTTCGCCACACTTAAAAAAAGAAAGAAAGAAATAACAGACATTGAAATGTTTCTATCTCACACAGGTCATGTTGTAGCTGACAGCATTACCTAGTTTAAATGCTCTAATGCCATTTTCTCTTCATGGTCTATATAACTTTGACTAATATTATAATTGGTAATTCATAGAGATCTATCCAACATAAATATCCACTTTTATTTTTAAGTATGGTCATGTTAATTGGTTGATTTTATGTAAGAAATAGTGTACATAAATTTAAAGTAAAGATTATAACTCCTGTGGCTTACATTTGGATGCAGTTCATGTTGAGTTTGTATATCCTTTGAGGGAAAATCTACATGTTTCAGTTTGCATTCAGCAATGCAATATACACCGCTTTAAATTATTGGCAGGAAATAGCTATTTAGCATTAGTCATTTTGCACATTTTATAACATAATGATTGTAATCCAACCCAAAGGACAGATACTATATTGCCAAGAATGGAATCAGGCTTACATTTATCTTTAATGGAGAAATATGTTATATTTTTAAAAGCAGAGAAAGAAACAGATAGTCATGGAGGGTCAGAGTTGGCAGAATTTGTTATAGTCTAGCTTAGGTATTACTTTTCGACTTTTCAAGCAACTAGTGAATCACTCATGACAAGCCTAATTAAAATAGTCTCAACTATGTAACTGAGACACTAAACAGATGGTAGAAATAAAGATGTGCTGAACAGGCCATAAATAATTGAGACAGAAAAAAGTACAAAGGGAAGTACAAGCTAGCCAACAGTTTGTGTGAGTATGCATAGTCTTCAGATACATTAGCATATGCCTTTAGCATTGTACATTTACAAATACACATTGTGAGATATATGACATTATTCTTGGAAGCTGAACACTGTAGATGCTATAAAGATAATCCATAAAATGTAGCAAAGGCTTATGACATAATAATCTATTGAAAAATGATATAAAAAGGAAAGCATATAAACGAAATAGACAATTGGAAGGCAACATAAGAGTTCATAGTCCCTATGAGCAGTGAATTGATAGTAGTAATTTGATTATATCATTTCTCATCATAAGCCAATATTCATTGTCACTGTGAAATCTGTTTCTCTTCCTGTGCTGAAACTTCCAACAGAATGGACTTTCACTGCAATAGGGATTTAAAATATTAAAGAGAAAGGAAGACTTTACAATTTTCTGTCTAAACCATATACTAGCCAGAAACTCTGCACAACATAAGTACATGGTATTATGTTCACAGAACATGCATTCCCAGAGCATGTTCCTTGGTCTATACTATTACCAATTATACACAACTAAGTATAGAACTTCAAGGATGTCATCAGGAGAAATGGGTATAGTAGATCTCAGATCTCCTATGGTTATGTTAGATCTAATAGTTAGGTTAGATCTCCAACTTAAATATTAACTATACAGACATATCTCAGAGATATTGCAGGTTTGGTTTCAAACCACTGCAATAAAGTGAGTATCACAATAAAATCCATCACATAAAATTTTTCATTTCTCAATGCATATTAAAGATATATTTACACTATATTGCAATTTATTAAGTGTACAATAACATTATGTCTAAAATAACAATGTGAATACCTTAATTAAATAATACTTTATTGCTAAAATTGCTAACAATCATCTGAGCTTTCAGCAATTTGTAATCTTTTTGCTAGTGGTGGATCTTGCCTCTATGTTGATGGCTGCTGACTGATTATGGTGGTGGTTGCTGAAGATTTGGATGGCTGTGGCAATATCTTAAAATAAGATAGCAATAAAGTTTCCTTCATTGATGAAATCTTCCATTTATGAAAAATTTCTCTGTAGCCTGCAATGTTGTTTGAGATTATTTTACTCACAGTAGAACTGCTTTCAAAATTGGAGTCAATGCTCTCAAAACCTACCGCTGCTTTACCAAATAAGTTTATGTAATACTCTAAACCCTTTATTGTCATTTCAAAACTTTTCACAACATCTTCACCACCAGTAGATTCTAATTCAAGAAATCACGTTCCTGGTCATCTATAAAAAGCAACTCCTCATCTATTCATACTTTATCATGAGATTGCAGCAACTCAGTTGCATATTCAAACTCTACTCTGAATTGAGTTCTCTTGCTATTTCCACCACATCTATAGTTAGTTTCTCCACTGAAGTCTTAAATCCTTCAAAGTCATCCATGAAGGTTGAAATCTTCCAAACTCCTGATAATGTTGATATTTTGACTTCCTTCCTTTCATAAATCACAAATGTTCTTCATATTAATAGCATCTAGAATGGCAAATCTTTTCCAGAAATTTTGCAATTTATTTTTCCCTGATCCATCAGAGAAATCACTATTTATGGCTACTATAGTCTTATGAAATATATTTCTTACTTAAAAGTCACAATTATTCCTTGACCCATGGCCTTCAGAATGGATGTTGTGTTAGCAGGTGTGAAAACAACATTAATCTCCTTATACATCTCCATCAACTCTTGGGTGACTAAGTGTCAAGAGCAGTTATATTTTGAAAGGAATCTTTTTCTATGAGTAGTAGATCTCAACAGTGGACTTAAAATATTCAGTAAAACATACTGTAAATAGATGTGCTGTCATCCAGGCTTTGCTGTTCTATTTGTAGAGTACATGCGGTATTGATTTAGTATAATTTTTAAGGACTCTAGGATTTTTGTCATTATAAATGAGCATTGGCTTCAACTTAAAGTTACCAGCTGCATTAGCCCCTAACAAGAGAATCGGTCTGCCCTTTTAAGCTTTAAAGCCAGGCACTGACTTCCTCTCTCTAGCTATGAAAGTCCTAGATGGCATCTTCTTCCAATATAAGGCTATCTTATCTCCATTGAAAAATCTGTTCTTCAGTGTAGCCACTTTCATCAATTATCTTAGTTGGAGCTTCTGGAAAACTTGCTGCAGCTTCCACATCAGCACTAGCTGCTTCACCTTGCATTTTTATGTTATGGAGAAGGCTTTTTTCCTTAAGCCTCATGAACCAACCTCTGCTAGCTTGGAACTTTTCTTCTTCAGTTTCCTCACCTGTCTCATCCTTCTTAGAATTGAAGAGAACTAGGGCCTTGCCCTGGATTAGACTTTGAGGCAATGTTATGGCTGTTTTAAACTTATATTCAGACCACTAAAACTTCCTCTCAGCAGCAAAACTGTTTCTCTTTTTTATCATTCATCTGTTCACTGGAATAGTACTTTGAATTTCCTTCAAGAACTTTTCCTTTGCATTCACAATTTGGCTAAGTGGTGCAAGAGTCCTTGCTTTTACCTATCTTGGCTTTCAACATCCCTTCTTTACTAAGCTTAATCATTTCTAGTTTTTGAGTTAATGTGAGAGATGTACAACTCTTTCACTTGAATGCTTAGAGGACACTGAAGGTTATTAATTAGTCTAATTTTAATACAGTTATCTCTTAGAGATTAGAGAGGTCCAAGAAGAGGGAAAGGGATGGGGGAACAGCTTATTGATGGAGCAGTCAGAATACACACATTTATTGATTAAGTTTGTGGCCTTGTATGGATGTGGTTCGTGGTACCCCCAAACAATTACAATAGTAACATCAAATATCACTGATCACAGATCACTATAACACATATAATAACAATGAAAAAAGTATGAGATATTGTGAGAATTACCAAAGTGTGACACAGAGACAGGAAGTAAACACATGGTGTTGAAAAAATTGTGCTGATAGACTTGCTTCACACAGGAAATAAAACCTTCAATTTGTAAAAAACACAATATCTGTGAAGCATACTCAAGCAAAGGGCAATAAAATAAAATGTGCCTGAATTCTTCTATTTTTAACATATAACATAAATAGCAGTAAATTTGAATATGAAGCTGAACAAGAGATTTTATCTGCTCCTGGATCTCCTGGCAATGGCTGATCTAAAGGTAGCGTTGGCTTGAGTGACACAATGTGAAAACAACAATGAGAAGTCATGAACTTCCAGAGGAATATTATTTAATGTAGTCTTCTCTTTCAAAATGCTTCTTGGATTTTGACACAGAGACTAGCAGGGGCAGCTGTAATCTAAACCAATAAAAGATCAAACATTAACTAAACAATAGGAAAAGGTACAACATCTTCTACTTGTTGCTTACCAACACCACGCTGGGATCACCTCTATTGAGTTTATTTCCATTGAACCTTTATTATTCTTTTCCATTATCGCACTGTTGGTATGTAAGTGCCTTAATTAAAATATCTTGATTCTATAAGAACTTTAGTTATCAAAGAATGAAAAAGAAAATAAAATGCAATGATGCAGACTGGCATGAACTTAGCCTATGAACTGATTGCCCGATATGATAATGTTCATAAATAATGTGAAGTTCTTTAATATCTGCTGATTAATGATGGGACCTTTGTAAAAACAAAATCATATACTTTACTATCCCCACTATTCTCTACTGTGAAATCATTTTTTACTCTTTTTACTTCTAAAAATACTTCCTTCAAGTAGTATTTAGTTGGTTTGTTTCTACTTAGAGAATATCTTATAGTTGGTAGACATGTTAATTTAATTACCTTCAAGTTCATTAGTGAGCACTTTTGGGGAAAGTATGTTGATTCTTATTTCAATTAAAAATAAGTAGAGAACATCTGAGGTTTGGTTTGGGCAATGCAGCCAAAGCCTGGGAAAAACAGCATTTAGCTAAAGACACTTCAGAGTTATCGCAGAAGATTGGGAATTAAAGGTACTTAAAAGTTTGAAGTACCATAGGACACTTCATGAAATCACAGTCCTTTAGGAAATAAACAATAATGACAGGATAAAATAATGATTCCAGAATAATTAAAGTAAAATTTGAATTCATTTTTAAATTCTTCTTTCTGAATAACTTAAATACTTACAACTTTTTTAGCTGGTTTTTGGATGTTTTTCTTTCCCCTTAATTGTTAGTGCCCTCTTAGGATTTTGATGCTGTTGATGCTGCTTTTTTGGGAAAATGGCCTTAATTTTACTCAGCTGGGTATGCTTCTAACATGTATTTCACTGATTGTAGAATTATTTATTATCCCTTTTAAGATAATATACATTAAAGAATGCTTTAAGCCTCTGTTTTTTTCTTGTAATGAATTCAGCTCTATGAAAACTGTCTGATTAATTTAAGAGAATCTTAAATGGGGTGGAGGGACAAACAATGGAATAATTGGAAGTGGTAAGAAGTTTCTAAAAGCAAAAATAGAAAATAAAGCAATGTAATTTTGCTTTCATGAAGGCATAAAGAATGATAGCTTTTATGAGGAATGATAAAATTAAATTTTAGAAGCAAGGAATATAGAGGTCTATAGAGGAAGACTTATCCTTTCTGTTAAGACCAAAAATGATAGCTCTGCTTAAATCTCTTTTGGCACTAGAAAAATCTTGTGAAATTGAGTTTCATATTCCATTGACATGTCAAGATATCTTATTCACCCGAGAAACAGTTTCACCTAAATATATGACTTGTTCTGCACCATCACGGGATTAAATTTAAGCATAGCACTTCTACTTTCAAGGAGCATCATGCTTGTATCAGCTCCATCAGGGTTACAAGGCAAGTGGAGAATTGAGGCCATCAATTTTAAGGCCAGAGAGTTGAAAAATCTAGTCCTTAGTAAGTGACTTAAAACATCTTATATAGGCTGTATTTATTGGTTTGGTGCCTCAGCATAATGAAATATATGAAACAATTATTTTAAGTCTGAATTTATGACTAAATTGCTAAGCTTAACTTGTCATTCACTTACAAAGAGAACTTATGTAAGAGTTCAGTATTAGAAAAGACAGGTCGTTTAAAAATACAGCTAAAGTTCACTAGTTCTAAGCTCTCTCTTTCATATAATAGAGATGAGGACAGTCTGTGTTTAAAGCAGTGGTAGTAGAAAACTGAATATATAGATGAATTTTTAAAAATACAGACAAGGAAAAATTAAGCCTCTAATGAAATACAATGTATTGCTTTCAAAACTAACCTAGTTTCTCTTTATTGAAATCTCATATGAAATTAAAGGAAACTAAAAAACCCAAACCACCAATACTGAACCACAGTTACCCTCAAAGTGTACTAATACACTTTCAGAAAACATTTTAATAATAACTAGATTTACTTGGCTTTGTTTCTGCCTTAAATATGTAGGTGAGTAAATACAAGTAATCACTCTTTTCAATTACAGTGGCCAAAGAAAATGTTACTGCTTTCTTCAATTTATGCTATTGAAGATTATCCAAAAGGTAACATGGCTAATCAGTAAGACACTATTAAAGAAGAAACTGCTAATAGACCTTCTATTGTAAGAATAATTACATGAGACTAATACTTTTGTTAATTGAAATACAAAGCAATCTATTCCCATATCAATCACAACAGCAATTGCCAGGTTGAATTATAGATCTATTCTTGCTTAGAATGTCGTCCTATTCATTACTTAATAGTGTGCACTCACTGGAAGAGAATATCCTCTTTGAGAAAGAAGTACAATTCTTTCTCCAAAAAAAAATTAATTTTCTTTAATCAAAAACCATTTGTCAGGCATTTATTTTATCAACAACTATTCTAGGCTCTGGCAATAAGTAAGCACAATTTTACAAACGTCTTTCCCTATGGGGAAGTTACTTATGCAGCTTAACTTCTATTATTATAGGTATATAAGTACTTTTATTTTTCTGCTAGAACTTTTGTAGTGAACAAAGGTCCATTCTAGCTCATTTACACTGTGGATCATGACTATTAATTTAGTGGTTGTGAACTTACTTGTTTTTACTTTAGGGTTTCTTATAAAGGCCAATGGGACATAAACTAGCAATGTTGAAAGAAAAAACAATATACAAATAGTCACTCTTTTTTCCTTTAAATATAGAAAAAGTTTAATCAGGCATTTTTTTGAGACATTAACTCATTAATTAGTCAGCATAATCCACTGATGTTTTTGAAATGAGATAACACGTTCAGCAAAAAGGAATCTGAGAATCCTCTTAGTAGTCTTCTCTAACCATCACCTTCAGGGCATCCTTAGTAGTCAATACCATCCCTTCTGACTAGCCATTTGCTTGAGGGTGATAAGGAATAACTGTGACAGTTCTGATAAGATTTATGCACTCAAATTCCTTAAACACTGCTGGAGTAAATGTAGATCTTTTGTCAAAACCAATAATTGTTAGCTACCCATGTGTTACAAATAACTGCTACAAAGCTGTTAGAGTTTGAACTGTGAGCTAGAGTTAGAAACACTTTCCATTACTTTGAAGTGAAATCTATTACAATTAAAATATACTTTCTTTGGATTGATGCAACTCTATCAAAATGAAATCTTGACCAAGACTTTTGGTGAATCTTCATAAAAAATGACGAGATTTTGTGTGGTGGTTATGCTCATGTTGAAAATAGGTATTTTATTGCAAAATAAAATACCTATTTTCAACATGAGCATAACCACCACATATACCATGGAGTACTATTCGGCTTTAAGAAACAATGGTGATATAGCACCT
>VBSM01002608.1:44047079-44065073 GCA_008086735.1 Cheirogaleus medius
ATACATAACCGTAATATTTGTACCCCTATAATATGCTGAAATAAAAAAAAAAGTGTATCATAAAATATTGTAGCAATGGTTATCTTTATCAAGGTGGAAAAATACTCTGTATTAATGTAATGGCAATGGAAAACTCTGAAAATCTTGTTTTCCTTTTATAAACCTAAATTATAGACCATGTGCTTTATATTCAGTGAGTTAAATTCCAGAAAGATTAACGTGACAGCTAAACTGGATAATTTGTTATCCAATTTGTGACACTGGATAATTTCACACTTTCACATTTTTTCTTTTACTCAGAAACTAATATATCCTATGTATATCTATCTGAAGTAATTTTGATGAGTGATCATCTATAAGTTACATGATTGTGACTCCCTGAAATTTGCACTATTATTGAAAACCCTAGAATAAAGAAGATGGAGGACAAAGACAAGGAGGAGGAACGTAAAGAGGAGAAAAAATATTAGAGAATTCCAAAGTGAAGTATTTTCTATGGAAACAAAAACCTTAATAAGGGATGGCAATAATTCATTACTAGCCTAATATTGTGCTTCCAGTGAGAAAAAGAATGACACTCTCTGAGCAAGCATAGTGCACTTTTGCACATCCTTCCTTCCAGGTAGGTATAGCTTTGTACCATGGCACACAGCTTGGACAGATTTCAGTTTCCCTCACCCCCTTAGCTAGACAACTTTGAGCAATGCTAAAGCTATTCAAACAAATGTGGAAAGCCTGATTATTAAGTACTTACGGAAGTCTAATTAAAGTCTTGATAAACTTAGTGAGATCGAGTTCCACAGATTTTGCTCCAAGAAGCAAGTACTGGGTATAAGCATTGCTCAAATACTTATTTCACATTGTATCTCCACTCTGTGATGATCTGCCCTTTGGCTGGGCTCCTGGATTAGTCTTCTTCACTTATAACCCCAATCACAAGTTACATGTCAATAATACTTGATGTACTGGTACTTCCTAAATCACAACTTTGCTTCACGTGTCCATGCATTTGCAAATGTTGGTCTTTTGCTTTGACAGCTTCTCATCTCGCATTTCACTTGGTGCAGCTTCTGAAAACCCAGCATGAATTTTCATGTTTTCTTTGGTAGTCATGAAAATACAACATAGAGATTTACTGCTGCAGGAAGAATAATTGATGGGTGGCCCTGTTGCTGTGCTCTGAATTTACCACAATGTGTATGCCAAGGCTGTGCTTCTCCTGGGCTGATTCTGGCATTGACACAAGGGCAAGTTTATTCCTACAAAATATAGATCTCCTCTAACAGATGACTTTGGTTCATGGACTTTTCATTGATGTGATCAAATCTTTCTTAGAGATCTGCTGCAGTCTGAGCCTGTTCCTACCGAATTCTACTTCCACCTTACTGTCCTTCCTAGGAGTCAGTCTTGTATCATGATTCCTCCGGCTCCCTCTCCTATCCCCTTGACATTTGTCTTTCCAGTAAATCTCTTGCACAAATAAGCTTTTCTTAGCATCTACTGTCAGAGAATTTGAACTAACACAACTGTACTGAGAGTGGTCTAAATAAATAGGCGGGGAGAAGGGAATTGGAGACAGGATCTATTTACATAAAAGGTGAAAAGGATGCTATCCTATATGTAGGTGAGCCATAGAGAGTCGCTGGTAGAAGATGGTAGCTTAATTGTTAATGATTCCACCACTTATGACCTGGAAATATGCTCCAGTGTACTTGAAATGCCTTTTTAGTGCATTAATTTAGGCATTTTAAAGATATGAGTATAAAGGGCTGCATCAAAAAAGACAGTGGGCTTCTATATTATATTGGTGCCCTGCAGAGGGATAATGAGAAACTAAGAAGTGGTAAACAAGCACTCAGCAGCTAAATGTAAGTGCCAGAGGGTTCTTTTGGGAGCTTAAAAGGAGATTCTTATCTCCTGGAGTGGAAGAATAGATGCAGCAGCAAAATGAAGATTTGATAATTATATTTGCGTAGCTCCAGAGATATCTGAAAGCCCTTCAAGGCAGATCTTTTGTGACAAAATTAAGACCATGGGAAAAACCTGTGACTCTGAAACATAGGACGGGGATATCTGGAAGGGTGCCCATGTAGAGGATCACTCTTACAGATGCCTCTGAATTGGCAGACTTAGAGAAGTGGTTCACCCTTGCCCAGTGAGCTTTTGTTCTTCCACTCTGCTGTAAGACATTATAGAATCCTCCTCTCAACAAGGCAAGAAATACTACCCTCAAGAGCTGTCCCCACTTCCCCTGGCTGCAACACTGATAACTAGAGTTACATCTTAACATAATCTAGATAAACATGTGCTGGGAATGATAAGAAATTAAAAAGACAACTTACCTAAGAATTGCAAGAATTAGGTAGCATGTGCTGACAGAATCATGCATGTACCACTGTGATTAGATTTTGAAAGTACTTGATCAGAAGAATGGAATGTAAGACCGGAAAAGCAAGAACTCATTGACATGGGAATCTATAACTAAATTTGGGCTTAACACCTTGGCAAAGAACCTAGGAAATGGGGAAAACTCTCTGCAAAGATTGTTCTTAGAAACCCAGAGAAAGTGATTGCTAACATTAAGTAAAATGGAAATGCCTGAATTGCCCTGGAAGAAAATAGAGGGAGAAATAAAGAGGCTGAGACAAGTGGGAATGTCAGAATGGATTTATTATGTTAGGCCAGAAGATCTACTATGCGATTATATTCCACAGGACCTAGACATAGATCGTACTATTCATCAAGGCCATCAGGATATGCCAATGAGAGGGACACGGGGCCTCTAATAAGTTTGGAAGTGGGTTTCCTCTGTAGGCCAGTACTGACAGTAGGAAAGGTTGTCTCAGAGTTGGGCTTTATAATATCCATGGGATGATGATACCCCAAAATAATAGAGGCCAGCTATAAGCACTTGTATATCAGAAGCCAGGGGCAGCAATTAATGTAATGACTGGCAAGGTCAAACAAGCAACCAAGGAGCTTGACTCACAGGGAATTGTGGAGATTATTAATAGAGCAAAGAGCCCCTGGGGCAAGATAGATGGGCAGACAACAAGGGTGCTGTTTGACATTTATTACCCCCTCCCCCCAAAAAAGCAAGAATCAAGACACAAGGACTGGCTGGGTGCTATGGCTCATCCCTGTAATCCTAGCACTCTGCGAGGCCAAGGCAGGAGGATCCCTTGAGCTCAGGAGTTCAAGACCAGACTGAGCAAGAGCAAGACCCCATCTCTACTAAAAACAGAAAAATTAGCCAGGCATCCTGGCATGCACCTGTAGTCCCAGCTACTAGGGAGGCTGAGGCCAGAGAATCACTTGAGTCCAGGAGTCGGAGGTTGCTGTGAGCCAGGCTGACACCACGGCACTCTAGCCCAGGCAACAGAGTGAGACTGTCTCAAAAAAAACCCCAAAAAACCAAAAACAAAGACTTATAAGACACAGGGATTGGAGTGTTCACCTTCAATAAAAAGTCATGATGACTTGCTCAGTTCCCAGATCCATGCTGATTTTTAGATTTGGAGGCCATTGACTGAAGAGGTGGTCAGGTTCAGAGGAAGAAGGACCATGAACATTATATTCTGTGATGATTGCCCCAGTCATAACATTATACACTGAAGAATAGAAAATACCCATACATTTGAAGACATTTGATTACAGAGTCTGAGTGTGACTCGATATTGATAACTGAAGACCCAAGAGTCATTACTGGCCCTGTGTGAGAGTGAAGGCTTAAGCATGACAGGAAATAAATGGAGCATTAACTGAAATCAAACTCACAAAGGTCCATTCTGTCATGGATCCACCCAGTATTTGTTTCCCCACACCCCAAATAAATATTGGACTTTACTTGGCAACTGGAGTAATACCCACCTTGGGTCCCTGGATTGTGGGGTAAGAGATATTACAGTGGGGGAGACCAGTTACAACCTCTTAAAATGCCATCCTCCCTCCAGCTAAGATAATAAATCAAAACTAATATCACATCCCCAAAGGGTGTTGGAGATTATTTTTACTGCTAACGATCTAAAGATTGCAGGGAGGTTGTCTATACCATATCTCACTTAATTCACTATTCTGCCCCTGCAGAAAACTGGATTGATGTGCATAATGACTATAGACTACTATAGGCTTAATCAAGTGGCCACTATTAGTATAATTATGGCTGCTTTGCCATTTGAGGCATCATCACTACAACAGATAAATAAGGTCTTGGGTACATGGTATATACCCATTGACTTTGCTAATGGATTCTTTTCCATTTTGATAATAAAAGAGGATAATAAACAGTTCACATTCATATAAGAAGGTAAAGACTTTTTGACAAAAGCCATTCTCACTGGAGTTAAGTGATATTGGGCAGGTGGGAGCGGGGAGCAGGGGATGGGTATATTCACACCTAATGGGTGTAGTTAGCACCATCTGGGGGACGGACAAGCTTGAAGCTCTGACTTGGGTGGGGCAAAGGCAATATATATAACCCAAACATTTGTACTCTCGTAATATGCTGAAATAAAAAAAAAGGAAGGTAAAAAATATTCACCTAAGTGGACATGTAGGAATAACATTTGTCGGGTGTTGGGCGGATGGGAGGGGGGAGGAGGGGATGGGTATATACAAACATAATGAGTAAGATGTGCAACGTATGGGGTATGGTCATGCCTGAGGCTCTGCCTCGAGGGGGGAGGGGGGCGTGGGCAATATACATAACCGTAATATTTGTACCCCCATAATATGCTGAAATAAATAAATAAATATTCATTTAAAGTAAACTATATAACATTTCTTCATCTGCGTGAACACAGTTCTTTCCCAGAAGATTAATTAATAATATTATTATACCATGGATATTTTAGGTCTTTATATTAGTTTAAAAGTTTACTCTAAAACTAAATATCCTAATTTTCTGCTACTAAATCTATCCTTATTTTTCATTCTAAAATTATATATATATGTATGTATTAAGTTAATGAAGTGTGTTAAGCAGAAAGTTCTCTCAAAGATGTTCCTATTTTAATCTCTGAATCTTGTGAATTTGTTGCCTTACATGGCAAAAAGAACTTTTCAAATGTGATTAATATTATGAACTTTAAAATAGAGAGATCTTCCTTGATTATCTGGCTGGGTGCAAATCTAATCACATGAAGTCTTTAAAGCAGAGAATGTCCTGTGTAAGAACCAGAGAGATGCCGGTAGGAGAAATGGGTACTTCAATCCTATAACCTCAACAAACTGAATTCTGCCAACAATCTGAAGAAGCATAGAGACAAATTCTCCCAAGAGGCTGCTGATAAGAGCCTGGCCAGCCACCACCTTAATTGCCTTGTTAAACTAGGAGGAGAAAAACCAGCCAGGCCAACTGAACTTCTCACCTATAAATTTGTATTGTTTTATACTACTAAGTTTGTGATAATTTATGGCAGCAATAGAAAACTAATACATGGACTATCCATAATCACCTCTTGTTGCTCACCTCAGGCAAATTTAATCATCTGCTACTCTGTGCAACCTGTGTATTATCTTCATGCACATGATATTTTATTAGACTTTATAACTTTAAAAATGCCCGTCTTTCTTTCTAACTGGCCTGTGTGACCCCTCGAGGGTCTCATTTATCTTCGAATTTCTGGTGCCTCATATGGTAGTTGAACTTTTGAAATAAATAAAGAGCACAGTATTTAGTACTGTATTTAGTATTTAGTATTTAGTACTGGCACAAGTGGTACAATACTTCGCACATGTATAAGGGGTTTATAAGTAATCAAAGCTTAAGTAATTTTCTTTACTTACTTATTGTAAAATATTCTGTCTTGGCTTTAAGTGAGTTAGTGAAGTATTTTTAATCCAAATGATATTGGTTTTTTTTTCATATAAACTCCAAAATGCTCAGAAAACCTTTTGTAGAAGTTTATTTGCATATTTCTTAGAAAAAATGCCTTAGATACTTATTCCTAAAAGGTTTTTATGCCTCTATATTTCTCTGTATAGTGGGGAAAATGTTTCTCTAGAATAATTATATTTCATATTCAAACACAGCTTTCAACAATATTAATTATATGGTTATTTAATATTGAAGACTAATTCACAATTGTTTTCATAGCTGATAACATGATAGTATCATATAAAGTGGATAGTTGTCTTTGATCATTGCTAAAATCTCAAAACAAACAGGACTTCTATCTTGTACTGTCAACTACTCTTACAAATACCATGTTTTCCATAAGCTCTTTGTCTTAGATTTTCTGCATCTGATATGATCCCTGGATTTTGCTGTCATGTGCAATATATATAATCTAGATAATGTGACCCTTATGTCAGTTACCCCTATATAACCTACAGCCCATGCCTGGCAAAATTAAACATTCAATAAATAGCAGTAAATATTGCTGTGGTTTCTATAATTTATTAATCAATAAAGTTTTAGAAATTTCATGTAACCTTTTTATAGAGAATGTGTATTCTGGATATTTGACTCTGAGAAGCAGGACATCTGAAACCATATTTGGCATGTGTCCCACTTGTGTATTGCTGTATAACAAATTATTTCAAAAGATAATGACTTAAAACTACAATCTTCTTAATATAGCCCCCTTATTTGTTAAACAGAAATTTTGGCAGGACTTGAGTGAATGTTTCTTCTGTTTCATGTGGTTTCAACAGGAGTCCCTTAGTAGTATTCAGCTGGCAGATAGATTGGTCTGGAAAGTGCAAGATGGCTTCATTCACATGTCTCATGCTTTGGCAGGGATGGCTGGAAGGCTGGTCTTAGCTGACACTGTTGACTTGAATGCTTATGTAGACTTCTTCAGCATGGCTGTCAGAAGTCAGCATTCTTAGATGGTGGTTCAGGTTAGTAAGAACAGGTATTTCAGTAGGCAAGGCAGTGACTACATGGCCTTTTGAAATGAAACCTTGACATTCTCAAAGTAATCTATTGATTGATACTGCGATAAACTCACCCAGATTAAAGGTGAGGGGATAGTCTATGGAAAGAGCATTAAAGAATCCATGACCCTGGTTAAAAATTACATGATTTGGGGGGACACTTCTGTATCTGGTAAATTATCTGCTGCTAATAAAAACAATATTTCAATTAAACCAAAAACTTTGTGCTCTCTATGATGTATAGTGAAAAAAATAAAGTGAAACTTTCTTCAATCACTTCAAATATTTAATTTGGATCTGTCTAAAAGCACAATTGAAATACAGCATGTATTTACATGGCATCCTACTAGGTTATTAAGTATGAAATGTTCAATTTCCTTAAGTACTAAGTTTGGCAGTTGAAATCTCTGACATTTCACTTTGACACTTCTTGGTTTTTAGGTTTTTGTTGTTGTTTATGGTGGAGGTACATTTTCAATATTTCAAACACACGTTTTGGCTTGTGATTATCTTTCAAATTTTTTTAGAGCAATTTTTATGAAATCATGGATAAGTCAAAAATTCACATTATTTTTTAATACCAGTTCCATCATTGAACCAATGCAGCACAGATAGCTCGAAGTATCAACAAAGTGTTTGGGAAGGATGTGGCTAATGAAAGCATAGTACATTGATGGTGTGAGAAGTTCTGTTCTGGTAATTTTAATCTTGAAAATGAGCTACGTGAGTGACCTGAGACCAAGATGGATAGTGACGAGCTGAAAGCTGTAGCGGAAGAGAATCCATCTCAATCTACACGTAAATTAGCTGTAAGGTTTGACGTTACAATTCCAACAATATTGGACCATTTGGAACAAATGCAGAAGGTGAAAAAGCTGGATAGATGGGTACCGCATGAATTAAATGAGCATCAGAAGAGAAATTGTCTTGAAGCTTGCCTTTCTTTATTGTGACAACATAAAGGTGATCCATTTCTACACCACATTGTGATGTGTGATGAAAAGTGGATTCTTTTTGACAATTGCAAGGGTTTGGTGCAATGGTTGGATACAGGTGAAGTGCCGAAACACAGTCCAAAACCAAATAGTCATCAAAAAAAGGTAATGGTGTCTGTTTGGTGGTGTAGCACTGGTATTATTCACTACAGCTTCATGAAACCTGGTCAATCTGTTATAGCAGATATCTACTGCAACCAATTGGATGAAATGATGAGAATGCTTGTGATTAAGCAGCCAAGATTGGTCAATAGAGACAGGCCTATCTTGCAAGACCACATGTCACACAAACAATGCTGCTCAAACTACAGAAGCTGGAAACTCTCTGTCAGATACCATATTCACGAGACCTTGCACCAACTGACTCCCACTTCTTCCAGGCTTTAGAAAACTTCTTGCAAGAAAAATACTGAATTCTCAACAAGCTATGGAAAATGCCTTTTGCTACTTCATCACCACTCGCTCTCCAGGTTTCTTCACTGCTGGCATAAACAACCTACCATTAAGATGGCAAAACTGTGTTGATAGTTTAGGTGCATACTTTGATTAATGGTGCGGCTTCTTGTTTAAGACATAATAAACTTTTGATTTGAAATTGTACATTTCATATTTAATGACTTAATATTATATTTTATATTAAAAATTTCTTTCAAATTACACTATTACAATATACAGTATAGTTCTGCCATTATAAATAATGATTTTTCCCACCTGATAACTGATATTACAGGTGAAAATAAACTTATCCATACTACCATAAGTTTACTTAATCTTCATCTTTAAGGAAACAGTAACAACAAATGTATCTGGCACATGGCTGGATTCTACAAATGTTAAACTTTCTACTTTTATGAGAAAAGTAAGACTGAAAATTTTTTATCATATAAATTCCAAAAAGTAGAGTGAATAGCATTAATGTTTCCAAAAGCAGTTATTTTATGTACAGTGTATGCCAAAGTTCTGAGTGAGATCTCACATTTTATCATTTTCTAAACACTTTAAATTGAAATTGCCCTCTGCTTTGAATTATTCAAAATTTTTTCCCAGACAATATCCTATCCTTGTCAACAGAAAATAAATTGTATTTGGTAGCAATGAGAAAAAGAGGTAAGAAATCACAGGCCTCCAATAACATAGGCCTTTATTATTGCAAAACTATTCCTGGTTAACTCCACCCTGAAACATAGCAGAAAACAGCTAAAAAGCATACATACACATATGTATATGCATATGTGTGGAATCTCTATAGTTACAGAATAACAATAATTTTGAGTTTACATTTTTTAAATAGTGTCAAGAAAAATTCTGGTCAACAAAGTGTCTTAAATTTTTTTCTGAAATTTTCTCTGATATTAGAGACATATACAAGAAAGAGGTAGCATGTATAAATGTGGGCATGCACATCTGCACAAAAACAATTTTCTATATCTGTCACCATGCTCCACAATGAATCTATCCTGATACACTTTCATTTAATCTATTTCATCTGTGACAGTAACATAAATTATTGATAGACATTAGCATAATACATATTTAATTGAATATTTATTTATGGAAGCAACCAACAATGTTTTCATATAATATTGTTATAAAATAATAATAATAATAGCATAATAATACATCTCGGACAAGGATTAGGACAGGAAAAACACTGTTATTATCATGTTATTCAACTACTGGCATAAATATACTATAGGCCAAAATGTTAACTGTAACTTCCCATGAATGATACCTAATATATGAATAGTCAGAAATGGTTAACATTGTATCTTAGGTCTAGAAGAAACTCTCAAGATCATCTAATCCAGTCCTTCATTTTCTTCAAAACAGAGATGATATTTTAAACTGTTTTGCAATTATGAAGTACCTAGACCCTATAGTCCTATACTCTTGCCAGCATGTAATAATGTTTATATTAATATCATATAATTAATCATAAATCTAGACACAGGCCCTAAAATTAGAAAAGGCAAATCAAAACCAAATCAATCAAAATAACAAGAACAAAGCAACCTTTTTGATGTGGAATGATAGTTAAGAAGCTACCAAATAAATACTCAAATATTTCTTCCTAGAAAGAAAAAAGATAAGGCATTTAAATTTATTAAACTGACCTTTATTTTTCTTGTGTATAATTTAGTGGGTTATTTCATTTTATTTTGTTTTCAACAAAAGACATGCAGCATGGTACAAAATGTTACCAAATTACTGATACATACATAAAATTAAAATTTGAAGTTATATCTTAAATTAAAAGATAAATCAGGTCATCTTGAGTATTTATAATTTATTATCTACATTTCCTTTTCTTTAGTTTTGAAAATTAGCAGATATCATCATCATATTTAGTAGCTTAGGAAATTAAATTTGTACTTGTGATTTGTCCATTTTATATATGTCACTATACTAAGCAAGAATTCCATCTTGCCTTAAAATTGCTTATATTTTAAAATATTTAAAATCCTCTATAATATAAGGCAAAAGGATAGTAATGGAGCTCAAACTTTTTTCTATGCATCTTCTGCAAACAAATCCAAATTTCAATCTTAATTTTCCCATAGATAGTGATGTAAGAACAATGCATTTAACTTTTTTGCCCCTTAGTTTCCATCTCTTTAGAAAGTGCATAATAATAGGAAACACATTAAAAGGGTATTATAGTCAATGAGTACATACAATAGCTAATGAACAATACGGTTAAACTATCTAATATGAAACAAAATAGCTTTGAGAGTCAGAAATGACTGGACATGTCTCTGGGGGAATCTATTGCAACAACTTACCTAACATTATTATACTTCATCAGGAACCATGAGTGCCCTTGAATTCTAATTCTTTTCTGTAGCTAATCAGAATTAGGGGGAAAAAAATAAAACCTCATGGGCTCTATGTAGGAAGTGACAATAAATAATTCAACTCAGACAGAGATGCTAGGGCACATCTGGGTTATAAAAGTAGAACAGGTAGGAGCCCAATGAGCGAAGTCCTAATGAGAAAGGATTAGCAGGTTTCCCACTCCTAGTTGTAGATTTGTTCACCTCCATCACCTCCTCCCACCTCTCCACCAAAATACAGTACATTTAATATAACTAATTTTTCAGATTTGAGTTTTGTTCCATAATTTGCTTTTACTATGACATTTTTTTTTTACAAATGCAATTAATGTGCTCAATAAGATATATAGTCTTTGTGTTTCTCAGAGACACATAGGTAAAAAGGTTGTCCTACAATAATTTCAGTTTGTATAAACCAGAATGTAACATTTCTGTCTGAAATGTAGAGAGAAAAAAAAGCTAAGGAATGTATTCTTTTTCTCATATTTCAATGGCAGAGACCCTGGAATGGGAGGAGATTGAGATTATGCTTACAGAGTTATTTCAACAATTCTCAATTCCCACAACTCTGATTTCCTAGGAGAAACTTTGATAAAAATTCCTAAATCAACCATGATAGCAGCTCCACAGTGCCAGAAAGGAAACACCTTACTCAGTAGAAATATGAGAAAAGGTAGAAGTGTGTGTGAATGGGAATAACTTGAGTTAGAAAAATCATCTGAACATGGATGGAAATGAGCAGAAGAAATTCCTAGGTGTTCTTTCACTGGGGTTCTGAACTTAAACCTTTTATTTTATATTGACTGCTCTATTTCACAACTCTGTAGGAATAGAGTTTAACTTGTACATTTTTGTCTAAAAGAGAGGCAAGTAATTTCTCTTGATAGAAAAACAAAAATAACCCGAATGGTAGGACATTAAGCAGTTTTGTATCTAACCCAATAATTTTATGCTAGATTGTCCATGAAGACCGAGTTCCTCAAATGGTCTTTAAACTGTGTGTGTTTTAAATATAACTTATTGGTTCTCTTATTATTTAATGAGTTGAATAAAACCCCAGACACGTGTTCATTTTATATTTGCATGAGAATTATGCTGTTACTGTTTTCAAAATTATATTTTAACTGTCTGTTTTGGCAAAATACCAAATATATCTAACCAGACAAATGTTAGAAACTAAATCTATTCGCCACATGAGTATTCAAAGAGAAAAAGGAGAAAGAGTTCTTATTTATTAATCAGCTCCTGGGCTCTCCATTATTGTGAAGAGTCCAGGTTATTGTCAAATGGAAGTGGAAGAAGCAAGAAGGGCTAAATTGGTGCGCATTATAAAGAGCCGAGCCGGAGAGCTGACAGGTGAGATAATGGAGAGCCTCCTAAGCTGCGTTCCAGTGGGAGGGTCTTTATTTCTTTACTGGCATTGTTGAGAAGACTTTGGAGTGGTTGTGATAGAACAGAAATATACAGATTGACGTTAATGGCCAAAAGAGTCTTTTATGGAATTTTGTTGTGCTTAATGAGACTATATGATTTTGTATTTTCATAAAAAAAAAAAAAACTAACCACATAAATACATAAGTGGTTTTAGCTTTCTATTGTTAATTTGAATATGTTCAAACCACTTCTCAAAAAGAATATTTGTGACTATGTTTTCCAAAGTTTTATTTAAATTTGTCACTAGGGAAAAAGGCTTCTAAGAAAGCCATTTTAGATATTTATATTTGGTAGAGCATTTTATAGGAAAAAGGTTACTAGATTAAATTAATACAGGTATCCAAAGGGAAGAATCTGCTAAAGAGTTTTAAGGAAGCCATTAGACTGGTCAGAGGATGTTGCCATGTTAAATATCTGGTTTGAGATTGTTAGGCTGGGAGCAAGCATAATAGCTTTCCAGGTTATAATATAACCTCTGAGAAGTTTCTCATTACTTCTAACAATAAGGTTGGCCCTAGCCAACCTGATTTGGTAGATTTGCTAGATTATCTTCTAGCAAATCACTCAAACATTTATTTTCAAAAATGATTGAAAACATAATATTGGCATTTTCTCCAGTTTAGGAAAATATATTTTTAATGTGATAATGTGATGGACTGTATATTTTAAATGTAAGTAAAGTGCTTCATACATTGCCTGACAGCAAATATTTAAAAAACAAAAAGGTTTTTCCTATGAACCAAACACGAGTACTAAGTATTGATACAAATAACAACAGAATACTGAAATTATAAGCAATAAAATCAAAATTGGGGTACACGCATGTATTTTACAATCTACCTATTTAGCATTAACCCAAAAGTCAAATGAATAGCTATTAGATGAAGAATAATTCTTTTAATTCTTCCTCCAAGCATTGCAGAGGCATCCCAGGCAGCAGGCAGTATTTATTTCTTGGCACTATATTTTCTGAGAGCATTTCCTAAGCTGACTCCTACTCTGTTAGGTATCAAATGCCTTCTACTTCTTTTCCAGTTCACTGTTTCTCAATTCTCACATTCTATACATATTTGCAACACTTATTTCACATAATAGAGTTTGAGTAATGTGCTCCCCATCCTCCATCCTTACACAATTTCTCCCTCCTCTGATGTCCCCATGGTACCTTTTCTTGTATTTTTCTTAAGGCCAGCATCACTTACTACTGTCTATTAAGTGTGTTTTCATCCTTCCTTACCTATTGCACCATAACCTCCTTTCATACAACAGCATTTCATTCTCTAAACAATTGTATTTTAATTTTGTTTTGTTGCCTGAATCAATATTTTACATCTATGCAGTATAATTAAGATTTTGCAGAACATGAAAAGCAATCAGACTTCCTCTGTGCTCTGCTAAGAGTGATGTATAATGTTCATCCATCTCCACCACAAAAGTGGCCATAGCTGTGTCTGTTCTTCTTTCTGGGTTACAGAAGAAGACAGCCCGAAAAGCTAAAGGTGACAGTGGAACGATGGCAGCAGGTGGATGCACCTATAGTCCTAAAACTTCTTGATCCGATCTCCTTCTCCAGAGGTCAGAGGGCTGAAAGTTAATTCTCTTTTGCAATCACATATCCCTGAAGCAAACACAACTTTTCAAGTAAGCAGCAGTATTTTTTCTTGCTAACAGATACCCTCTGCACAGTTTCAAACACTTGGGCCAGAAGCACTATTTATGCCTCATTACCATTTAAATAGGCTGATCAATGAGAATTAGCATGTAATTTGAATTGCAACACCTACCTCCTGCCTCTTAGAATCCTTGGTCCTCCAGCCTCTCTAAGTAGTTGCCACATTTTCCAGTGAGGATTCCCTGTGTTCCTTCTCTTCAAATCTGAAAGCAGGTGCATGCCTGTGTTTCAGTGTAAGAATTTATATGGAGCCAATTGAGCCCTGGTTCTGCCCACACTTCACCTACATCCAATATCATCCACTGTCCTGTTTAAACACAAAGTTTGTAATAGCCACCTCAGCCAATTGACTACAATGAACATTATGATTCAGTGTCATCCTTAGTTTTAAGTCTATAATTCCATCACATCGATTTAACCAATAAATAACACTATCAGTATGGGTCAGTGAACACACTATGCTAGCTAGGCAGTCCAGGACTCTGATGGCTACTCACTAGCCATAAGAAACTTGGACTGAAAAATTAAAATTAAAAGATAAATAAATAAAAGCCATTTAATCTGAGTATAAATGATTCATCTTGCCTATGTAATACATCTTTATGAAAATGTATTATGGAATGACATGTGTGAAAAAGCTTTATGCATGTTAAAATGCTATGCAAACATGCAGCTGTATGGTCATTACTCAACATACGAAGATATATTGATATGACCTAATTAACTCTTATGGTAGGATTATTTTACAATTTGACATGTTTTATTATCTTTATTTACATAGACTACCTCTTCAGCAAATTTTCCTGTTTATGTGGATAAGAGAATAAAGAAGTACTTTCTAAGATCCAGTTGTGATTGTTAGTCTCTGATATGTACTCTGGAACTATAGGAAATTTCCAGCTGAGAGCTCACAGATTATTATTTAATGTTAAGATGTTATAAAATTCTCTCCTACTCTCCTACTCACTAACTAGTAATTCTTTTGATCCTCAAGTAACTTTCTAACTCTAAAAATACATAATTTTGATGTAGTTGAAAAGAGAATTATAGTGTTAGGCAGGAATACATAATTCTATAGGGCCTGGGGTTCATAAAATATCTCTATATTTGTGTACCAATATTGTATTTGTAGTTCTATCATATCATTTTAATTTAAAAGTGCAATTTCTTATTGAATTTCCTCTCTTCATCAAATATTCGACGTCTCCTTGAAGACATAATAGGTTGTATCTTTTTAATTTGTTACTGTATCTTCAGTGTATGACCATAGTCCCTGGACCACAGTTAGCATTCGGTACATATGTATTGAATGAATGAACAATCCTGGCCCCAGGTGGTAATTTGAGTAGGTTTTCCTTCTCTATTGAACTCCATGAGTTATCTAGGCTACCCAAAATAAACATACCATACACACAAAATTTAACAATGGTTTAAATATAAACCCTCAGGGAAATTTCCATACTCTACTTTCTTATCCAGATTGCTACTTGTAGACCCCTCTTATATGGAAACAAATGAATAATTGAATAAATACATAAAAACTGTATGGCCAGGAGACAAACAAGAGGGGTTCTAATGATGCCTGAAAATGTAATGATGCTCTTTACAGCCACTTTTAATGATAATAAGGCATTGAAATCCATAGATCTCTTATTTAGAAATGTGTAGGTTGAGGATCTAGTCCTTAAGTAGCTATTTATTGGGAATTTTTTAACTTTAAAATTTTAAAATAATTATAGACTCACAGGAAATATATATAATTATAGATATACAGATATGATATGATATAAAGTCATTTTAGTTATACATTTTTTAATGCTTTGCTCTTCTCATTAAGAAAATGGTATACTATTTAGCTTCTATGATAATCTCATATTTGCAAAGATTTGGGATGATGGTGCTTATGGAATTATTTAAGGAGGCAAGAAAACAGCAACATCAAAAACAACAAGAAATTAGGAAGATTTCCTTGGAAATCACTAAAATTTATTTTCACTAAAATTTATTTTTTAATGATGATATAGTCAATGTATTTAGTTAAATGAGCGTATGAGCTACTTTTCTAATTTTATTTACTCATTATTTTGAGTAAATAAAATATGCATACATATTACGTATACATTCGTACACCAAACTGAATTATATTTTCTGTATGTGCCCCAAGGTCCATGCCATAGTTCCATGTTCAGGCTGAAATCAATGTCAAGAAATTCTTTCTTTAGTAATGTTTCTAAATCCTATCTAATCTTAGATAACTAATTTAAGCATCATATGCTCAATGTGTCCTTCTCTGATCCCATCAGCTAAATAAACTTTCTTACTCCTCTGAATCCCCTTTATAAAAATACACACTCTTCTTGAGGCTAAGATAACTATCACATATAAGACATATTTATAAGTATCATTATTTCTCTTTTGAGCCATCATCTCCCTAAAGGCAGGATACACCAGTTATATTTCTCAGCCTCTAGTTAGTTGACATTCAGTATTTTTGAAAGAGTTAATGAGAATTTAAATTTATGTCCCAAAATATCTAACTTGGTTTCCCAACATTAATGGTAACCACTTGAAACTTAAGAAAAAGAGAAAGAGACAGAGAAAGAGAGAGAAAGAGGAGAGGGGGGAGGAAGAGAGAGGGGAAGAGAATTTTACACTATACCTCTGGTTTTGCACAATTAAAATGTTTCATTTTGTGTTGTGCTGGAAATAAAGTTCATGCCAGCAGGTTCAAAGTTTTAAATTATTAGAAATAATTGTTATCCTAAGGAACTACTATATATAAAGTCAGAATGGTAAAATTATTTTTGTTAGAAATCACATTTAAATTAAAGTCATTTATTATGGATGTAGCCTGTACTCTGGAAGTGCTGAATATAGTACTTAGTCAGCTGGAGTTCTAACCCAATTTATTTCTTTACCAGCAATCACTCTGGAAGTAGCAGAATATCTGGGGACTCATTGTCTGAACCAAAAATAAAATTTGTTGCTTACTTTTTTTTACCCAATACTGAAACACAGTCAGAATTTTTATAGTTCATATTATCCTTGTACATTTTTATAGTACATATGGAATTTTACAGTAAATTATTAACTAAGAATATCAAATAAATTATTAATTTAAAAGATTATAAAAAATTACCACCAATAGCATATAGAGGAAAATCCTGGCAGGAAAAATTGATATAGCCAAAGTTATTTTTTAACTCTTCTAAAATGTAGACTGTTTTAATGATACCTGTAGCTAAACTTGAAAAAGAATAACATTTGAAACTTAATTATGTTATAAGTATGATTAGAGCTGCTTATTTTGTAGATAAAAAACTCTTCTGTAACTTGGGGGGATTTAATCCAAATAAAGATCAGCTGTTTTACTGTTAGGTTATAATGCTTATGTTCCCAGAATTATTTCTTGGATTTATTAGTGAGAATTTATGTAAATATATGTAAACTGCAGTATATTTAAAGACAGGCTGTAATGTATTTATTTAGGGCTCATACACAGTTTGAAATTGCTGGAGAGGGCAGTAGACTATGAAGAAAATAAGTTAAAAGCAAACCAAGACAGTTTTTTTTAAACTCAAAAAAAAAAACTATGTTTGGTACAGATTTAAGGAAATTAAGACAAGATAAGAAAGTAACTTATTATTGTCATATCAAGTGATGACTTCTGTTAACATTTTGGTATTAGTTTGCACACAGTTTTCAAAAACTGTATAAAAAAATGAGACTGTACAATTTTGTAACCTCCATTTCCCACTTAGTTTATATATAGTTTATCACTGCTTGTCTCTATAAATATGAATGTGCATTATTATTGTAAATTCTACATTTTTGCATTTTAATACTGTGATTGACAATAGTTTTCTTATATCTGACTATACTTACTCCTTATTTCCTTAGGATGCATTCATGATTTAACAGATTTAGGGTATGGCATGTAAGGAATTTGAAAGTCATCAGTCATGTCCTCAATGCAAGAAAAAAGCAAAACCAACTGAAAATTAACAACTCCATTTATAGACATCAAAGAACTGAGGTCACAGAGCAAATAGCTACCTCTTCCCCCAGTTGAAGAGACAGATAGGCAGATATAGAGACTCACAGCTTATCAGAACACAAGTCCAGGAAAAGAAACCACAGCTGGAACCAGGCTAGGGTAGAAAAAAAAAAAAAAAAC
>VBSM01002608.1:44072398-44085712 GCA_008086735.1 Cheirogaleus medius
ACCTGAGGTTCAAGTCTGTTACCCAGCATGAGTTGATTTTTGTGAGAGGTGAAATTACTCCACTTTAAATGCCAGCTAAATTACAAATTTGAGCTCTTTCATTCATAAAGTAGTAGTAAGCAAACATACAAGACATGATATTATATTTAAAAACTTACTTGTATATCACAATTCTAAGTTCTTTCTGATGCTCAGGACCCTTTGCCTGGCATTTGGAACTCATGAGATTGAAAAGACAGTTTTGTATCTCTCCATGGTACTAGAACAAGAGTTTAATATTATTGTGCAAGCATTTGGAGGACTTCAGTTAGAAGTCAGTAGCCTAGCCTCTGTTGTATTTAAGAGCCACTGAATTCTCGATGCTCTGATAGCCCAACAGAGAGGAGCTTGCATGATTATTAACAACAAAAAAATGCTGTTTCTACATAAAGCCACACAGGGCAAATGGAGATTGTAATCTACACTTCTTAAAAGACAAGGTAAATGTTCTCCATCAGATTAATGAAGATCTATTTCCAAGAAGGGAATACTGGATTAACAGGGTGTGGGGAAATCTACTTACATCTGTTCTTTTCTACTTATTCTCATTCTAATCTATGTTCTTGTCTCCCTTTTCAGATCTCATGTTACTTGACTACTAACCAGAACTCTCTCTCCACAGCCACCAACCCAGCTTTTAATGTGTGAAACTTCTTGGGAAGTTCCAAACAGGGGGAATGAAGGAGCTCAGAAAATTTCACACCAAAATACGGCTTCTTGGTATAAACAGTATTTGGAATTACTGGCTCTTTTAGATCAAAAAGCAAGGGGCTTTGCCTCTATCTGCATAAACAGACTGACATATCAAAAAAAAGGACTGCCCTTCCTTTCCCAGTTATCTCAATACATGGCAGGAAAGAAGATCATGAATGCAACCAGACCTGGCCCAAATCATAATACCTGTCTCTCAGGTTAATGTACAAGTCTATCTGTTTCCCTCATCCATTCATCCTCCCTAGCAATTGTTTATTGTTCCTAAACAGAATTACTTATACTTTCTATTATCCCCCTCCTCTCGAAAAGGCATGTATAAAAAATATCAGAATATTGAGTAATCACTCTGTGATTCTCTCCATGCACTTTCTCTTATTAATCTGCCTTAATTGTAAATTGATCTATCAGTGAACTTTCGGGGAAAAGGGCAAGTTTCCCCTCACCCCCACATGATAAAATTTGAGTAGCATCAATTCAAAATTTTGTGAAAACCTTTCTTTCTTTTTATATAAGCAACTACTTAATACCTTTGATTTTGGCTCTTGGCTCTCCAAGCTTAAAATATTTATTATCTGCCCCTTGCTAAAAAATAGTTTGCCAAGGTGGTAGGATTGCTTGAGGACAGGAATTCAAGACCAGCCTGAGCAAGAGCAAGACCCTGTCTCTAAAAAAAAACAAGAAAGAAAAAGAAAATAGTTTGCTCACTCCCCACTCTTGAGCAGATTTCTAGGATCAGAGTGTTTCCACAATTCCAATTCTTTATCATAAATTTGTTTGCTCACCTGCTTCATAGAAAATTGAGGATATTTTTTCTTTCACAACTATATTATCTAGGAAAACTTAGAATTATGTTAAAAGTCAAACTTGTTTTTCAAAATTTTGTGCTTGTAAAACAGTGATACATATTGAATGTTTTTCTTTAAAATAAATGTCATCTCTGAGCTAGTCATGAATATGATAAAAATAAAAAATATGAACCAAAATAGTTGAACCATTATGGAAATATTATAGTAGAAAAAATGGATAAATTTCTTGTACATAGTAGAGATTTCAGCCTCTGAATAATCATAAATCTTGCAAGTGCCTGGAGGTCATCTAGACATACAAAATTAAAGCAAACATTGAGTTGAACACCTGTGGTAGGAAAATTCTAAGATGTCCTCAAAATTCCCCTCTTTCGGTGTACATTCCCTGTATAATCCATTCTCCTTTAAAATGGACAAGAACAGTGAATATAATGAGATTTCACTCTAGTGATCAGTTGTGTTCTATGATGCAGCTGACTGTAAGAAAGGGAGTTTATCTGGGTGAGTTGACTTAATCACATGAGCCTTTTAAATCTGGGTCCAGATATCAGACAGAGAGGAAGTCAGAGATTTAAAGTAACAAGAGGCAGGCTTTAGGGGTTGAGAATGGTCCAGGTCAATAGCCTACAGAAAAATAGTAACATCAATCCTATAGCTTCAAGGAGCTGAATCCTGCAATGACCTGAATGAACTCTGAAGAGGACCCCAAGTCTCAGATGAGATAGCAGCCCTGGCTGATACCCTGATTTCTGAATTGTGAGACTGTAACCAGAGCAACCATGCTATGCCAGATTGCTGAGACACAGAAATTGTGAACTAATATATTAGTGATGTTTAAAGTTGCTAAATTTGTTGTAAATTGTTACACAGCAATGGAAAACCGGTACACATGCAATCAATTTTCAAAGAGAAATGGAATAGTTTTCCCTTTTTCTTGAGATTCTTGAGGAACTTCTACTTAATCGTCTCTAGCTGTGTTGTCCTTTTTCAACTGAATGTGCATTTCCCAGTATGTTCGTTATCTCCTCTTTGATGTCCCTTTCTTATTCATAGATAGTACATACAGCTATGGCGCTTTTGGCTTTAGAATTATCTGAAGCAATTGGAGTAATGGGGAAAAGCAGGCAACATGAAATGAGGAGACCTCTTTCTAATAATTATCCTTTGATCTTGTGATCATGAGGGAATTTGGCATGTTTTCTACTTAGATTCCAGTCTTTCTCACTTTAATAGATCTCCTACCTTGCCAATTTGCATCTTATTCTCAAATTCCTGATCATATATATACTATGAAGAATAATTCCTCTAGTTTTAGTTTTCTTAAGTTTTTTCCCAGAGGCTTTCTTCTTATAATCAAACGTTCACATATCTGTTTGTCCCAAAGAAGAATGTTTTTCTTAGAAATAAACCATTTTTTAACTCATAACTTTTATGAGCTTTTTAACTCATAAAAGCTGAGTTGGTGGCTGTGGAGAGAGAGTTCTCGTTAGTAGTCAAGTAACATGAGATCTGAAAAGGGAGACAAGAACATAGATTAGAATGAGAATAACTGGGAGAGGAAAGGCAGTCCATTTTTTTTTTTTTTTTTTGATATGTCAGTCTGTTTATGCAGATAGAGGCAAAGCCCCTTGCTTTTTTATCTAAAAGAGCCAGTAATTCCAAATACTGTTTATACCAAGAAGCCATATTTTGGTGTAAAATTTTCTGAGTTCACATATTAAAGCTTAGTTTGGCTTGCTTTCCTACTAACTTGGTGTGAATATCAAGTAGCTATATATATTTTATAAAAGATTTATTTTAGTGAATAATATTCCAAATGTTAGACCATAAAATTTAAGGGGATAACTTCACAAACCTTATATTTTAATTTCATCTCAACTAGAGATTTTCTTTCTGTTTTTACCTCTAATTACTCATTTTTTCATCTTTTATATACTTTGTATTCTATGAATTCAGCAACAATAATAGTATTTTGCTTCATTCACTTTCTGAATTGTTCCATCCAAGTCAACAACAATTTGGATTTTTTTCATAAAGAATGGCTGGCTCTCAATTGCTCTTTTTCAATGCTGAGTAATGTAGTTCCTCTTTTATATTTCTACAAAAATGCTCAAAAATTACATAAGGTGGTTATTTTTTTAACTAAATATCTCCAGCATTGGCCATTTTGATCCTTTCAATAAATTATAAATTGTTAGTAGATTCATAAATTAGATTTTCATGCAAGCAATGGACAGTCATTGACTTCTCTATTTATTCTTTTCTTTTTAAAGAATCATGGCTTTCTTCTGGGTCTAAATATGTTGGCTTTATGTCAAATTTTTTAGAGTAAATAGAAAGTGTAGCAATAATCTAACTCAATTTATTCGCCCCATAGGTATAGATACAGCAGGTCTTCAAATAATGTTGTCTGTTCAACATGGTTTCATTATAAGTTTGTTGAGGAAAAAAATATTGATTCCTGGCCGGGGCTACCGTGGGGGTTTGGATGTTCTCCTGAGGTCTCCATGGGTTTTCTCTGGGTACTCTGATTTCCTCTCACATCCCAAAGATGTGCACATTAGATGAACTGGTGTGTCTCAGTGGTTCCAGTCTGAGTGAGTGTGGGTATGTGCATGAGATGGTGTCCTGCCCAGGGTGGGTTCTTGCCTTGCACTCTAAGTTGGCTGGATAAACTTCCAACCCTCGAAGCTAAATTGGAATAAGTAGGTTATAAAGTGGATGAAGAAAGAAAGGTGTGAATACAAATTACTGTAAAATAAAAATTTATCAAGTCTACAATAACCATGTCAAGCCTACCATGCCATATTTGTGATTGGTTTTGAAGGATGTGGTGGTAGAAAGTGCTTCTGACAATTTTCTTTTTGTCAACATTTATTCCTTGATTTAATGCACTACCATTATGACCACTGTCACTCGTCAATTCACCAAAAATTGGGTAAATAATTATCTTAATCGTTTTTATTAATCTTTCTAAAATATATGTATACCTCACATTTATTTCAATGTTTAACATTAGACATTTTTAGGACTTCACAAGTTTGGTGATATTTTGGTTACAGGAATTATGCTATAGGAACTGACTCTTGCTTATATCAATTAGTCTAACGTAAAATTGGTTTTGTTCTGTGTCATTTGGCTTAAAGTTGAAGTTTCTAAAAATCTATTAATGACATTAAATAAGGACTTACTATACTAAGGTTTTAACTGAATTTAACTCACTTGCCAAATAATATATTCCACATTCTTATTTTGTAACATGGTTAGTAGCAGAAGCAGTATGGGGCTTTAGTTTTAGTTATTTTTTTTAAATGCTACTATTAAAATGTTTTTCAACCTTTATTGAGGTTGAAACCTGTCTTTCTAAGCTTGTTGATTTTTGCTAGACTACTTTTTTTTTTTTTTTGAGACAGAGTTTTGCTCTGTTGCCCAGGCTAGAGTGCCATGGCATTATCATAGTTCACCGCAACCTCAAACTCCCAGGCTCCAGTGATCCTCCTACCTCAGCCTCCAGAGTAGCTGGGACTACAGGCGTGCACTGCAACAACAGGCTAATTTTTCTATTTTTAGGAGAGACAGAGTCTCACTCTTGTTCCAGCTGGTCTCTAATTCCTGAGCTCAAGCGATCCTCTTGCCTTGGCCTCCCAGAGTCCTAGGATTACAGGTATGAGCCACTGCACCCAGATAGATTACTGTCATAATGTCATTTTGCATGCTTCAATAGTGATTAGTACATATCTGCATAACAACTGCTCAGTTGAGTAATTGACAGAGATTGAGTGACAATGATCTAGTAAAGGATATTCTAAATTATATATCCTCTTTTAGGAATAATATACTAAGGTAGATATCATTAATATCTCTGTGAAGCTTTTTTAATTCCCTTCAGACTCATTAAATTACTTTTTTTATATTACTGAAATATCTTGCCCATTTTATATTTGCCTTCAATTTAAAATTGTTATTTACTAAAATAAATTGCAATATATTTTTTAATCAATTCTATTGCCTAGTACTGCCACAATGTATGTGCTTGATTCAGGATAAGCATTTTTTGCAAGTGGAAAAACAGGAGGCAATTTCTTGAAATATTGTTTATGCTTGGACGAACTCCTGTATTGTAGTTATGTATGCTATTAGGGTTCATGCCCTCTCTTTTACCTTACATAGAGAACATACCCATAAATTTCACAGGATTGGAAACCACTCATTTTTATGGCTACTATTAACACTATATTTTTTGTCTTAGTTCTCCATTATAGTCATTTGATCAAATTAATGTTGAGTAGCTGATGTATAACTCATGAGTTTATAAACTTCCCTACATGGAGGTTTCACTACAGTGGGCAAGCTAAAATTCATGAAATCATGATGCACATAGAATAAGCTCGTTCTAAAAAGTTAGTGTATTTTTAACCCAATGATTACATTCAAAAAATTTTTCTGTGTATTTACTAAATATATTTTTTCGATGCATTTTTTCTATTATTTGCTAAAGATATTCTCATAACTTTAAATTTCCTCTTTTATATGCAGAATAACCCAAAGGACTGAAATATTCAGTTGAACATCCTGTTTTAATTACAGATAAATATAGACTTATTCTCCACAGAACTTTCATGTGGACATTTAGGGGATACTCCATGCTGTAGTTGAGCTTGTATCTTTTCTGGCTATTAAATTATACATTTTGCTTTGTGTCACCAACTTGATGTAACATCTGCATTCAAAAAGCAAAGTAACTGAGCATAAAATAATGGAATCCTGTTCTGTGTGCTATTTTTAAAAGAAATTGTCCAGATTTTTAATGTGCATCTGTTGGTATACAGAATGCTATTTTTGTCATTACTTTGGCAGTGAGATTAAAAAAAAACCTATTAAAATTTCATATGGACAATGTGATATCTTCTTTCCTGAAAATAATGGATTAGCTAAGTATTCTTGTTAAATGTTTTGTCCGTCCTCCAATGTATCTAAACTGTCTATCATATTCCATTCAAAAAAATGTACTATTAGTCAGCACTGACAGATGGATAAATGATAGGAATAAGAATGATGGAAATATCATTTTGAAATCTCCTATTCTTCATTCTGTTTACATTTTAACATATGTTAGAATTGTTAGTGTCTTACAGCTTCCACTTAGTGGATGATTCAAAATAGTATTTCTTTTGCAATACAAAATTTTCTTCATTTTCTCAAGCACCAAGGAAATAAAGAGAAGAGTGTAAATATAGGTCTGAGGACAGTAGTAAATGAAAAAAGTTCATCCAAAATAGTAACCTAAAAGAGGTAGGGGAAATATATTTTTAATGGATTAACACATATCAAAGGAATAAAGAGATTCTTTGGAGTTCCTCAATATTTCATTAAAAACAGAGAGATGAATAAAGTCATAATGACTATTTTCTCATGCTCGCACTTGTCAGTCTAAATTTATTTTTAAGGGAAGGAGCAGTGTTGGTTGCGCATAAACTATTGATAAGAAATCATGAATTAGCCTTTAAACTTACTGATTTTGAGAGTGCTTGTGGATTTTATTGGAATGCCTGTGCAAATTGCATTGAAAAATATTGCTTCTCCCTCTCCCCAATTAGACACTTAAAGTGAAGGAGGGCCTCCAGGAACATTGAAAAAGAAATATGAAAATTTGCATTTTGGCAAGTTGATTACTTATCTGTACTCTAACAATGAAGGTATTTCACTTGCGTTAAGGTGAGTTGTTGCTTCCATACTGTATTTATTTTGAAATAATTATTCTTCTTTTAAAAGTTTATTTTAAAGTCAATACTCTAATGTTTTGTGAGGCAGGAAGAATCAATTAAACAATTTTTATCTGACTTTTCACAAATTTATAGTTTTATTGCACTTACCATGGTCTAGCAAATAACGCTCAGTGATGATATTTTTTAAGGGGTATGTGTAATGTATTGCACGTAAGTGACAGGCACATATGTTAAGAGTAAAGTTCCATAAGTACTCAACAATTGCATATACTAATATAATCCAAACATCTGTATAAGTATAGAACATTTTCATCCGCAAGATCCCTTATGTCACTTTCCAGTCAATTTATACTCCCCATCCCCAGGCAACTACAGTTCTGGCTTCATTTACCATCATATAGTTTTACTTGTTCTAGAACATCATATAAACTAAATAATATAATATGTCTTCTTTTTGTTCTGGCTTCTTCCAATTAGCATTGTGTTTTTGAGATTCATTCATTTTGCATGTATCAGTAGTTTATTACTTTTTATTGCTGAGAATTATTCCATTGAATTTTTACCCATTTTGGTGTAGAACATTTGGGTTGTTCTCAATTTTTAACTATTATGAGTAAAGCTGTTATGAACATTGTTGTTCAAGTTTTGTATAAGTACATTTTCCTTTCTCTTGGATTAATTCCTAGAAGTGGAATTGTTGGATCGTAGGCTAGACGTATGTTTAACTACCAGAAAAATTCAAACTGATTTCCAAAGTGGTTGAATCTTTTTAAAATTGGGTCATATATGAACATTCAAGTTGCTTTTTATTCTCACCAATAGTTTGTATACCCATTTTTTTTCTTTTTTTTTATTTCGATAGGAATGCAGTAATATTTCAGTTTTACTTAAATGAATTTTTGTGATTTAATAATATGTAGTTTTTTGGGTGTATTGGCCATTTCTAAATCTTCATTTGTAAAGTACCTGTTAACGTTTTTTGCATGTATTTTTTAAATTGGGTTGTCTGCAATTTTATTATTGATCAATAAGAAAAAATACATATATATTAACTTCTGTTCAAATAAAGACAATTAAAATAGATGATATATGTTTCAAAGGATTTGAAACATATATATTTGATGCTTACATATACAAATGTATATATACAACTATCAAAATCTTTTGATACATATATCCATTGAAAATATTTTCTCCCAATCTGCTGTTTGCTGTTTCATTTTCATAAAGAATCTTTGGATGGGTAGAAGTTTTAAAATTTGATAAAGTCAATTTAACAATATTGTTAATGGTTAGCGTTTTCTGGATACTGTATCCTGCCTCTTATATTTTCTTCTATAAGTTTTATGGCTTTAATTTTTATACTTTGATTCATGATCTATCTTGAATAAATTTTTGTGTATGGTATGACAAATGGGTCTAGATTCATCCTGCCCCATCCCCATATTGGCAGTCAACTGTTTCACAACAATTTATTGAGTTTACTTTCCCCAATGTATTGTTTTAGAACCTTGATATAAGATCAATTTTCTGTTTATGTGTGGGTCTACTTCAGAATTCTATTTGATTCCATTGATCTATTTGTCCATATTTACACTAATATCATGTTATCAAAATTACTAGAGCTCTATAGCAACCATTAATCCTGCAGTTTTTTTCTCCTTTTTGCCTTTTAAAAATCAGTTTGTCAATTTTTATTTTTGAAAATTTCCACTGAGATTTTGAGTGGGATTGTCTTGAATCTATAGAACAATTTAGGAAGAGTTCATATCTAAAAAATATTGAGTCTCCCTGTTCATGATCCACTCAATGATTTTAAATATATGAATTCTTTAATTTTTATCTGAAATGCTTTGTGGTTTTCATTATAGAGAACTTCAACATTGCTACATGTTGGGTTCTCTGGAAATAGGTTCTAAGGCAGTTTGGGGAGCAATGTGTTGACTAAAAATTAATATCCATGGGTGAGAAAGGTAGGGAGGGACCAAGACTCAGCAGAGGGAGACACAGTCCTGGCCAAGTCTGGGAGGATCCCTAGTGTGAATGCAGCTTCCAGCTGTAGCCCTTCCCCTCACCAAAATGGCCTGCCCATTATACCCCCATCTTGTGCAATCACTGTGTATAGGCTGCCACAGCAAGAGTGTGAATCAGGCAAAGAATATCTTAATAAATAAAAAACCCCTGAAGCATCTGACCAAAGGAGATTGTCTGTTAACCCCACTGCAGCTAGGTATCAAGTCTTTCCTTGAATTTTTATATGGGTAATGTATTACCATGTGTATCATAAACAATCCCTTCTATTGCTTGGATATACTTCTTCATATATACATATATTTTCAAGGAATACTTATTCCTGGATTCCAGTGGGCTTCTTCCTGAGGAAAAACTTAGAAGGGGAGGTCAGCAGGACAATCTACAGTAGTGCAGTTGATCTTGAGAGTATAATTTATTCTTATCCTTTTTGTCCTCTATTCTTTCTCACTCAGCAACCACGTCTCTAGGCTTAGTGTTTTACCTGGTAGTGTGAAACAGACAGTCATATCCTAGAAGTCTAAGCCACTGTGAATTTCTAAGGCTGGGGTTATTGTCACTTTCAATTATCCAGTTACAATTGGCAAGAGGATATCAAATGGAACACCTGGATTCCATTCATATTCCTCCTAGTCCATAGTGTATATAGTAGCTCTATTTATTCCTGGTGATTAGGGTCAATTAACCCCACCACAATGTTGACTCCAGTTCTTGCCTACTGGTTCCTGAACACAAAGAGCACTAAATGTTCATCCAGGTGATAGCTGCCCTTATTATTCAATATGACTCTTGCTGTATTACCCTTTTCTTTTTGTGTACAGGAGAATATATGTTGGATTTCATGTTCCTGCCTCATCATTCTTTATCAAGGTGGTGTTTGAATGTATATAACTTGTCCTTTAATGCACAAGTCTTAAGATTCAGGGGACTAATATTTAAAGGGTTATACCGAAAGAACTGCAGTGGAGGGTGCTCATCTGAACCATAACATGATTTAACTATGGACACCTGAAATCTCAAACTGATACTGTAATAAGGTAACACTTAGGAGTCTCATGATAGGGTAGGAGTGTATTTGCATGTGAGATGATGTCATTGTGAGAAGGAGAGAGGCAGATTATGTATTTTAAAGATGATCGCAAGTATATCTTTTCTAACACAGTGACTTTGGCACTATTCCTTTCAAGCAGAGGGGTTTATATCTTATATCTCCTGCCCTTGAGTTTGTGAAGGCTGGTAACCATGACTGAAGTGGCAATGTGTACCTTCCTAGGCTAGGTCAGGAAGGTGATGCAGCTTTTGCCTTGCTGGCTGGAGCAATTGTGGTGGAGTGCTGAACGTCTTTGTAAAACATACAATGTCATTAAGGTTTCCAAGTTGTGAAAAAGTACAAACTAGTTCAGACAGAGAGGCCACATGATAAGACCCTAAGATTACATAAAGAAAAAAGAGATGCCAGTCATTCACCAGTTTCTATATTCTGTCATTATCTGCTCTTGACCCCATGAGTTATCTCAAGCCAGAACCACTCAACTAAGCCCTTCCTGAATTCCTGATACACAGAAAATGAAAAAGAATCAAATGGTTGAGATTACTTTAGGCCACTAAGTTTGGGTGATACAGATAATAAGAACCTGTAACCAGTTAAATATTTATTTCAAATATTTTATTTTTTATTCCTATAAGTATTAGTTGATTATTTTATATATCTTCTATTTCTCTTATCATTTTGTTCATGTTTTTCTTTATATCCTTGAGCACATTTGTAATAGCTGTTTGAATGTTCTATGTCCTATTTCCATCAACTCTATCATTTCTATATCAGTGTCTAACTATTTTTTCTCCTCATTATGAATCACATTTTTCTAATTCTTAGTATATCTAATAATTTTTGATTGGGTATTAGAAATTATTATTTTTAGTATTAGGGCCTTATTTTTTCTTTAAAGACCATTGAAGTTTATTGTGAACAGAAGTTGTTTATTTGCAGATTAATTTGTAAAGCTTCTGAAGTATCTCTTGAATGCCCCAGGTGTTTAGTAATTTCTCTTCACTCTGAATAATCAGAATTTGAATACCTCTTATCCCTACCTATGATCATATAGGAATTACTTAACACCACCACCTCCTCAACCCCTTCTCCCAGGACTGTTTTTCTCCATATTCTCTTGAAATTTTACTCTATCCATACCAAACTTTGTATGTCTCAAAGGAGCAAAAGTCTCAAAGAAACTATTATGAAGACTTATGGAATTATTTTTTTTTAATTATAATAAGACAATATGGATCTACTATCTTAAAATTTTTTAAATGTACCATACAATGTTATCTGTAGGCACAATGTTGTGATCTCTAGAACTTATTCATCCTGCATAACTGAAATTTTATACTGTTGATGAGAAAAAAACTTCCCAATTCTTCCTCTCCCCAGTCCCTGGAAACCATAATTCTATGCTTTGCTTTCATGAGTTTGACTATTTTCTATGCCTAATATAAGTGGAATCATGTAACTAACTTTTTCTTTCTATGACTAACTTATTTCACTTAGGATAATGTCTTCCAGGTTCATCAATGTTGTCATACATTACAGAATTTTCTACTTCTTTAAGACTAAATAATGTTTCATTGTATGTATGCACCACATTTTTATCCATTAATCCACTGATGGACATGTAGATTTTTTCTACATTTTGACTTTGATGAATAGTGCTGTAACATGACAGGGCTAATATCTCTTTGAGATCCTGATTTTAATTCTTTTCTATAAATACCCAAAAGTGGGAGTGCTGGATCACACAAAAGCTCCATTTTTAATTTTTTCAGGAACCTTCATATATTTTTTGTAGTAGCAGCACTATTTTTCATTTTCACCAAAAGTGCACAAGGGTTCCGATTTCTCTACAACATCACCAACACTTGTCTTTTTTTTTTTTTTTTTTAATAACAATCATCCTAAAAAGGTATGAGATGAAAGGTCATTGTGGTTTGGACTTGCGTTATTCTGATGATTAGTGATGTTGAACATCTTTTCATTAGCCATTTTATTCAACTCCTTTTGCCTGTTTTTTAAATTATATTTTATATTTTATTTATTTATTTTTGCTATTGAGTTATACAAGTTCCTTATATACTTTGGAAATTAACCCCTTACCATATATATGTTTTGCAAATATTTTCTTCTATTCTATAGGTTGCCTTTTCACTCTATTGATTGTTTCCTTTGCTATACAGAAACTTTTTACTTTGATATAGTACCACCTGCCTGTTTTTGCTTTTGTTGTCTGTGATTTTGGTGTCATATATATGAAATCATTGCCAAGATCAATGTCACGAAGACTTCACCCTGTATTTTCTTCTGGGAGTTTTGTATTTTCAGGTCTTATGTATAAATCTTTAATGAATTTTCAGTTGATTTTTGGTCTGGTGTAACAGAGGGTCCAAACTTATTCTTTTGTGTATAGATATCCAATTTTCCCAGTATTGTTTGTTGAAGAGACTATCTTTTCCACATTGTGTATTCTTGGTATTCTTGTCAAAAGTAAATTGACCATATATGTGTGGATTCATTTCTGTGCTCTCTATTCTGTTCCATTGGGTATATGAATGTCTTTATAGGGTACTTTAAGAGTACCATACTGTTTTTAACTACCGTTGCTTTGTATTGAAATGAGATGCCTACAGTGCATAACTCTTTCACTTCCTTAGTTATATTTATTTCTAAGTATTTTATTCTTTTTGGTGCCATTGTAAGTGAGATTGTTTTCCTTATTTCCTTTCAAGACAGTTTTTTATTAGTGTATACAAACACAAGCAATTTTTTGTGTTTTTATTTTGTATCCTGATTCAGTTTTACTGAATTCATTTATTAGCACTAACAATTTCTTTTTTATAGAGTTTTTAGGGTTTTCTATATATAAGATCATATCATTTGCAAACAGGGACAATTTTAGTTCTTCCTTTCTAACTTGGATACATTTTATTTCCTTTTTTTTTTTTTT
>VBSM01002608.1:44085812-44098812 GCA_008086735.1 Cheirogaleus medius
TTTTTTTTTTTTTTTGTGGCATTTTTGTCTAGTTTTTGGCCTGTGGGTAATCCTGGCCTCAAACAATGAGTTTCAAAATGTTACTTCCTCTTCAATTTTTTTCATAGAGTTTGAAAAAAATGGCACTGATGCCTCTTTAAATGTTTCATAGAATTCACCAGTGAAATCTGGCCCTGAGCTTTTATTTGTTGGAGGGTTTTGAATAATAATTCAATCTCCATACTACTTATAGGTCTGTTCAGACTTCCTATTTCTTCATGATTCGGTCTTGGTAGGTTGTATGTTTCTAGGAATTTATCCATTTCTTTTCACTTATCCAGTTTTTTGGGTATAATTGTTCATAGTAGTTTCTTATAATCCTTTTTATTTCTGTGGTATCAGTTGTAATGTCTTTCATTTCTAATTTTGTGTATTTGAGCTTTCCCTCTTTTCTTCTTATTCTACTTACTAAGGTTTGTGAATTTTGTTTATTCTTTTTAAGAAAACAACTTTTAGTTTCACTAATTTTCTTTCAATGATTTTCTATCCTCTGTTTAATTTATTTCTGTTCTAATCTTTATCATTTCATTCCCTCTGCTAACTATGGGTTTGGTATATTTTTCTTTTTAGTGCCTTAAGGTATAAAGTTAGGTTCTTTATGTGAGATCCTTCTTCTTTTTTAAATATAAGTATTTATTACGACAAATCTCCCTCCTAGTACTGTTTTTGTTGTAGCACATAGTTTTGGTATGTTATGGTTTTGTTCAAGATATTTTTCTAATTTCTCATTTGATTTCTTCATTGACTCGCTATTTGTTCAAGAGTATGTTGTTTATATTTTAATTGTATGCCTAGCTTCCTCTTATCCTGTACTTTGCTTCTCAAATTCCAGCCACCTTGACTGATTTGAACACAGAAAAGCCACTGTGGTCTATTTCTATTCCCTCTTCTTACAGAGCAATTTGGTAAGTGCTTCTAGGAAGATATCTGGGTTGATAAGAAGATTTAAGTTATTTTCATACTCTTAGGGATCACAGTCCTGTGCTGCCTGGTTTTTAGTTGGAAACAATTGTTTTACATATTTTGTCCTGTTTTCTTCTTCTTTATTGTAGGTGGTCAATCTACTGCTAATTTGGAATCATATTTGGAAATGATAGTCTCAACTTTGCATAATCCTAATTGCTTAAGCATGTCCATAACATCCCTATGTTTTTTTTTCCCCCATGACATGTTCTAATTTATTTCTGTAACTCTGTCTTGCAATGTGGTCAATTATTTGGTCTTCCTCCTGGTTTATCTATTGTTTCCTTTAAAAGTCACAATTTTCAAGTTGTGTTTCCACTTTATTCTTGGTATTTCCTTTATTTATAAAGTCACTTGTTATTTTATAGATTCTATTTCTTTTTTCTTTTGCAAGTTGTAAACATAAAGTATCATCATCTTTGAATTTACAGCTATTCTTTCAGATTAGTGGATTGTCTCATGTGTTTTTAAAATTTTTGTCTATAGATGTCAAATCAGTAGGTTTTGTCCATGAAAATCTCAGATATACCTGTGTCTTAGATTAATTGGTTGTCTTTAAAGAATACTTTTGTTTGTTTTAGCCAGGGTCAGGTGGAATTCTCTCAGCCTGGGCTTAATTTTCTATATGTTTAGTTTGATTTGGGGCCATATATATCTTCGTGTATAGTGCTTGGTTTACTAATTTCTTTTAAAATAACTTTTTTTTTTCAGTTATGACTTGAGACTGATGACTCGCTTTTGGCTCTGCCCAATCCATATCTTTGCCAGTTGGGGCAAAACTTTTGTTACTTTTTTTGGATAGAGCAGTTTATGCCAGTTTATGCTCTCCTTTTTCTTGATTATTTTTGTCTAGGCTTTCTGATTTATGCAAACACTCAAAGTGCTTCACCAAGGTCAGGTCTGACTACCTCCAATTTATTCTTAATATATGTGCTTAAATTCCAGATTGTATGCCCATTCCACTATGTTTAAAGCAGTATTTCTGTTGCTAAAAACAAGACAGAGGCCGGTCATGTGGCTCATGTCTATAATCCTAGTAATCTGGGAGGCCAAGACGAGAGGATCACTTGAGTTCAGGAGTTCGAGACCAGCCTGAGCAAGAGTGAGACCCCCGTCTCTACTAAAAATAGAAAGAAATTAGCCAAACAACTAAAAATAGAAAAAATTAGCCAGGCATGGTGGTGCATGCCTGTAGTCCCAGTTACCCGGGAGGCAGTAGGATTGCTGGAGCCCAGGAGTTTGAGGTTGCTGTGAGCTAGGCTGATGCCAGGGCACTCTAGCCTGGGCAACAGAGTGAGACTCTGTCTGAAGAAAAAAAAAACAACAAGACAGAAATCTTGTTATGTGAGTTTACTCTGACATCTTGAGCAGAAGTTGTGATATAAGTAACTTATATTTGTTTCAAAGTTCCTTATATTTGTGAGTTCTGTTGGATAATCCATCAAATATGATGATTTTATTTGATTATATAATTTCATTTCCATATTATTAGCATATTAAAAGATATTCTTGTTTATGGCATTGCTCTATTTAAACGTATTTTAATCTTTTACTATATGCCAGAAATTATCCTAGGTATTTATAGTCTTCAAATTATTCAAATGCCCTTCTGTATTTCTGGAAAATTCTATGAATTCTCTTAGTATTCTTAAAATTATAAAAGAAATGACATTTAAAATTATATTAATATTATGGACTATAATAGTTAAGGGTTATATAACATATGAGTTTTGTTTCAAAATGATACAGTAGTATAAGTTGGTGAAGTATAGATTTTAAATGATTGACCACAAATTGGTCATTTTTGAGCCTGGGCGATGACTACAAAAATGTTTGGAAAATAATATTATACCCTTAATAACCATATAAGCATTGTAAACCATCATGAAATTGTGATATTTCCATAATTCCTTTATGACAGAAGTAATATGTATTTAAAGATGCGTAATTTGTAGTCAGCATTTATACTCACCATTTATTACCAAAGACTTATAGCACATTTGTGCTGTTTAAAGCAGAAAAATTAAAAATTGCTTCTAAATACAAAGCAAATCTATTGAAAAGCTAATAAGCCCTAAGCAGGAGCCTCATGACAGAACAGGGACTTGCTATGAATTCTATTTATTCTTAATAACATACTTAAAAATGGAGAAATGGTTCTAACTAAAGCTTAATTTGGAGACAACATAACAAATTTCTAAGGCCTTTTTACTTTTTTAGTGAATTTCTTAATGTAAAATTTGGGGGAAAATGGCAAATAAAATTTTATTGCTGGAAATTAACTTTCACGAGAAATATTTCCTTCTCAAAAGAACAATCTAGAAAAGTAATCAGGGAGAAAGAAAAAAAGGTACATGAGGATACATGTGAACGCTTTCTCAAATGAATGTAGCTAGGACTAAATCCAGATTACGTGAATATTGAAAATATAATGTCATTTGATACTTTTGAATGCCTTTTGGCATGTAGTGCAAGAACCACAGCTGGGCTTTTAGCTTGTTGATTGATATATTTAATGAAGCCATTCTCATGCATTGTGATTTGTCCTTTTAAAAACAAAAGTGTTTTTCCTGAATAGTTTGATTATCTTTTTGATATTTTTCCTCTTCTTCAGGCAATTATTTTCTAGGCAATATCAATCAAGCAGAAAGAGAGCATTTTTGAAGCATTAGATAATATCCTTCTATAGCCTCACTTTGATCTAGGAAGAAAGCATGATATTTTATTCTTGTTCTCCTAAGATTCACTAGCTTAACTTGAGGATAAGTAAACCACAGTTTAAGAACTTCCGCTTTCTTTAAAGCAGGCTTTTGTACCCTGGATGTTTTAATGGGTCTAAGGTTAAAGGCATTTTTAATTGAGCTTGAGTTATTAAAGAAGGTAGTGTACCTTAGCTATTGTTAAGGTTTGTTCATGTTTATTCCTCCAAACATCCAGTGCAATCTGGCTTCATTCCTTTGATACAATATATTTATATTACATAAAATACATGTCTTTATGCTGGGAGGAGTTACCCTGTATATATGTATAATTAATCTCTCTATACATTTTCCACAAAATGTCCTCCTATGTAGAAGAGAATAAAGCAGTCAATTTCCCTTCATTTAGTGATAGCTTTTTATCAATTTGTATTTTAGAAACTAGTAAACAATAAGCCTTTGAATATTAAAATATCTCTTATCTCTAACTGGAGATAAGATATGGCCTACTATGTTTCTGCAGTCCCAACCTCTCAGCCTGCAAATAATACATGCTTCCCCCCACCTCCATTTCTTTCTGATAAGGAGCAGTCTGCCCTCTTTGATTTATAGTTCTCATAAAGAAAGTAATATATTTCATGATTAGCTTTAACCCCAAGTCATTTGCATATTGAGTAAGAAATTCAGAAAACACTATGGGAAAATAACTATGTACCTTTATTTACATTTCATAATCAATATGATTTATGCATTCAGCACATATTTTATATCATGGCTATTATTTTAAATGAATCTCATGAAAACATTGACAAGATAGCTACCATTTTAGATCACCTTTTTTATGTTCTAAAGTTAAAGACAATTTAGCGCCTTGTTTCTGCCTATGTACCATTTCAAAGCTCTACCATCTGGAAAAGTAGACTAGATGAACATAGGCTTTAGTTTTGTTTTGTTTGTTTTAGTTTTGTTTAAATACAAGCTCACTTTGTCTTATCTAGGGCCTATTTCATGTATCTCTGCAGTCTGTGAAGGCTAAAGAAAACTGCTGGGACTCATTCATGAGCTACCTAGAAAAGTAGGGACTTTAACACCCTTCAGCCTACCCCTGGCTCATGAAGACTAAAAGAAGTGGGTAAAATGCCTTCCTCTTTGTACCAGGGGAAGACTAATCTGATTGTTTTGCCATGTCAATGCCAGCTACCTACAGAGTTAGATAACCCAATAATACCTTATATTGACTTTTCCTCCATTCCTATTTCACAGTGTCTTAGGCCCATTACCATCTCATAATTTTATTGCTCCCTGGAACAATATTCCCAAATAAACCTTCATCTCAGACTCGGCTAAAACAGGCTTTTAATCTAGGCTAGGCTATCTGTGTTCAAACCCTAGCTTTCCCTCATAGTAGAAGTTACCTTGAAGAGCTAATAAATGTCTCTGTGGCTCTTTTTCTCATATGTAAAATAAGAGTTATTGGTCATACCACCAGCAATGTTAATATTATTAACATAATCCTTATCCCAGGCAAGGTCACCTGGACAAGTTAGTCCCAGCCTACCATCATATATATACTACCCATGCTGATCTCAAATACATTAGTTAGAGCAGCCAAGATCAACCTAGTCCATCCAACCTCAAAAGAAACTTCTAGATAACATGTAAGAGTGAGTAATAATTAATGATTATTGTGTTTGAGCAATTTTATACATTTTGTAATTTTGGGGTTTCTTTGACATATATGGTACAAAGAATAAAATCTATGATACCATTTTAAATGCACAGGTCTATGTACTTTTAAAAACTTATATTAACATAATCCTTCTCTTAATAATATTACATATAATATATGTAAATTACTTAGGAAAGTTTCAGCCTATAGTGAGCACTAGATAAGCATGTGATTTTATTTTGCATTACATTAATACATGTTATCTAATCAGAAAATAATTTTATATTTTAGAAATCCCTATGGTCACACAAATAATATATGGGAGAACCTCTTTTCATGATTTTTTAATTTAATACAAGTGCTACTGTATACACTGTTCAGGCTCACTGTCTTTCATAAAACAATTGACTTTTTCTTAAAATTCATTTTTATGTTTTCTGGGGTTTTTATACTCTGCTTCCCTTTGAAAGGTCTCTGCTAAAATACTTTCTCCACAAATTAATGCATTTTGCACAAAACGTCTTATATTTTTTGGAATGCCTCAGAAAATGTGAGTAAAAGCTCTTAATTTTGACTAATTGCAAAAGTTAGTTGACACTAACTTAATTTTACTACATAACCCAAGTTTTAGAGTTTATTCTGTAGTCTTTGAATTGTAACTGTTCAAGATCAATATTGTGTGTATATATAAATATACATACATATATTTATATGCTGAATATATACTATTATATGAAGAAAATGGCAGGAAGACTTAAAAGTTAAAGTGATAAAGTATATGCTGATGACATATTTATTCACTTACTATGTAGGATGCGAAACTCTTCTATTTTCTCTAATGAGACAGAGTATGTATCTCTCCCTCTGGAATTTGTGCTCACCTTTATAATTTACTGTGGCCTATAAAATGGAGCAGGATTGATGGTATATTAAACCCAAGTCTAGATCCAAGACATCCAAGACTTTTCCACTTCCTCTGGAAACCCTGAGAATGTTAAGGGACTATACTGCTGTGAATGAGAAAATACATGTAGACAAGCCATCCCAGGCGAGGTCACCTGGACAAGTTAGTCCCAGTCTACCATCATATATATACTACCCATGCTGATCTCAGATACATTAGTTAGAGCAGCCAAGATCAACCTAGTCCAGCCAACCTCAAAAGAAACTTCTAGATAACATGTAAGAGTGAGTAATAATTAATGATCATTGTCTTTGAGCGGTTTTATGTATTTTGTAATTTTTTCGGGTTTTTTGACATATATGGTGTAAAGAATAAAATCTATAATACCATTTTAGATGTGCAGGTGTATGTACTTTTAAAAACATATATAATCACATGACCACTGTTAAAATGATTGTATAATTTCCATTGCTCCAAAGAGTTTCTTTGTGTCCTTTTATAATGAAACACCCATGACCATCACTACTGTAGCCCCTGACACCAACTGTTGATCTGATTTCTGTCTCTATACTTTGGCCTTTCCTAAAATGTCTTATAAATGGAATCATACAGAATGTAGATTTTTGAGTCTAAGAATTGCACCCTTGCTATTTAGTAAGACCAGGAAGGTTTCACAGAAATGTGACCAGGGTCTTCAAATGTAAATCAAAATTATACAGATAGGGAACTGGATATTCAGAGGCTCTCAAAACAATAAGTCCACATTTAAAATGTTTATATTATATGTGTATAAAATGTATACACTTCTTTTTCATCAAATCTAATCACTTTCCCTGGCTCATCCTTCCCTAGTTACACTGATGTCTTTGCCAATAATATTTTCATACTTCACATATTTCCACTTTGGAGGGAATATTTCCACCACGTAACCCTTTACCTAAAAACTCATTTAGATTAATCCTTAAATGTTAACTTCCTGGAGAGATCTTCCCTAGCCACCATGTCCAAAAGTATGAATCACTATCCTTGTCTATCTGCTAACAATTTCTAATTTTATTATAGCATTTTACGACATTGTACTATATATTTATTTAATTAATTGTTTATATTTTATCTTGCAACCTCTCTTTAGTATACATGCTCTATTAAGGGATGGACTTTATTTTGTTCATTGCTTTGGTTTTCTCACTGCTTTATCTGTAGCAGCTAAAACAGAAATTAGTATATCATAGGCACTCAATAATATTATTGAACAAATAAATAAAGGAATAGCAATCATTTTAGGAGATTTATATTGTTTTCTCATTTAGAGTCATAAAATCTGGCTTCAATCCCCCATTATTAAATTTGGACACATTACATAATTTTTCTGAAATTTCATTTCCTAATTCTAAAAGTTTAATGTTTTAGTTTTTGTTATGTGAATTTATTTCTCTCTCCCAGTATGTTCAAGTGGTCCAACAATCAATGATTCACTTTGACTACTAATAAAACTGTTGTTCGGTACGTTACATATTTCTGTATTCATTTTTTAAATAGTAATTTAAAATTTATTTAACTTTTTGTATATTTTTACTTTTTCCTGAAAGTGTGACAGAATTGAAGAGAATCAGTATTATTTGCTAATTATCCCAATTAATTCAATATATCAACTTATTTTTCCTCAGCCCATGATTAATAAAGAGATCTGGGACACTTGGTTGGGATCTGACATTTTATAGTCACAGATTGAAAGTTCTCTTTTTTTAATGGATAAAAAAGTACATAGAAGATTGAAGAGCTTTCAATATCCTCTTTACTTCAGTGCCATATAATTTATCTAATATACAAAAGTAAATGTGAGAAAAGTCAAGTGTTCTGTCTATAGTCTTCCTAAAAATTTTACACTAACTAGATTTTCTAGGACTTCAACTTGGATTTCTTTTTCTTAATTTGACCTGACAAAACTTGACTACTCAGATAAGCTCTCTTTTCATATAGACCATTTTTCCCTTTTCCAAGTATCTTGGTCCTTTTCAACTGCTAATTAATCACAAGGTTTCTCCTATCCCAAACTAAAGCCCTTTTCTCTAAGTTTGCTCTTTGATGCCAAAAATGGTCAAGCCTCTGACACTACAATTAAATTGCTCCCTTTTCTCAAGGGTATAGAGAGGGATAGGAGAACTTCAGGCCCCCAAAATGGGCCAGGGAAGGGGGTTCATCACAGTGGTATGGATGAAGAAACAGAGAGGCAATTTACCTTATCTTCTTTCTTGACACCAGATAAAACAAACAAAAAATAATATAACTAATGACAAAAAAACCTATATATTCTTACTCTAATGTTAGGAATGTCAACTTTCACAAAATATTTATGGTCTTTTTTTATGGACGAGTGTTCTCTTGTCCTTCAATTTCCTTTAATAGTAATTTTAGTTGCCCCTTTCCAATGTTGGCAGGGAAAGCACAAGAAACTTGAGGACAGGAATTATATACTTTATGTATTTTATATCAATAAATTTGTCCAGTAATATGTCCTGCATAGAACAAATTCTTAATAAGTTTTGATGATGACAACAAAAATTAAAAGAATAACTTTTACTTCTAAAGATAACTGTTTGCTTTTTTATTGAGATAGGCTTAATGTTGTTCTTCCTTCTTATAATTCCAGTTCCACTTTCCCTCCCTATTTTATTTAATCTTCGTATAGTCCATTCACAGCCTCTCTTCATATTATTACCATCTCCACAATCAAAAAGTAAAATTTTTAAATTGTATTTTTAATATATATTTATCCATGTTTAATGACATCTTTTAAAAACTGTCATTTCTCTTATTTCTGATAGCCTTTTCAGAATTCACCTGTATAGTAGCGTGTTACACTCTAGAAAGCACTTTGTGCATTCTCTCTAATTAAATCCACACTGCAGCATTGAGGAGGGCAGAATAGTAAGTATATGCTCCTTATCTTGCTGTTGACAGACTGGAAAAGTGAAGAGATATTTCTTAGTTCACACAGATTGGGGTTATAGAGATAGAATTCAGGCCTCTTGCCCTACTTTTCAGTGTTATCTCTGTTATATCAGAGAATCACTCTAGAATCATACAGCAAAGTTTTCCAGTGTTACATTGTTAGAAGCTACGTAAAAGAAGCCAGTTATTAAAGACTACATATGCTAGGGTTTTGTATTAAATTTATATAAAACTCCAGAAAAGGCAAAACCATAGTATGCTTTCTGGCAGATCACTGGGCGTCTAGCCGTGGTCAGAGATTGACTGCAAAGGGCACAAGGGGACTTTGTGGTGATGGGAGTATTTTAAACCTTGATTGTGGTTAATAGTCAAACGACTTTCCTCCAATCCAAATGAATGAAAACCTTTGGATGTTTACTGCATCTCAATAGAGCTTAAAATATAAACATTTTCAGAAAATTGTTTATATCAGTAATGTGGGTATGAGATATTGTTTAATTTTTTTAATTTACTGCCCATTGTCCTGAATCAATTAACATTTTCTGTGCTTTGCCTTTAGATTTCTTGGTAACCCATTTAAGGCTGAGCAGGTTGTTAAAAGTTGCAGAGCCACATGTTTTTCTCCCATCTGACCTGATGTACTAATCACTAGGGCACTGTTGTGTTATTTAGAACATGGAATGAGGTCACATTTCTCCCTGGTGGAAAGTAAATAGCAAATGTACTTTTAAAAAGTACCTGGCATTTAATGCCTAATCCTTAAGATTAGTTGATTATGTAAGACAAAAATAAATACTTTATCACAAAAAGATTGACTAACTTGTTTTTGGTTAACAAATTTCTAGGTGTCTAGCCATATTCATTTTAAGATAGGAAAGTATGAGCATATTGAATAGTGGATTGACACAATGAGAAACAAAAAGATATAGATAAATGAGGAAAATAGATAAAAGAGGATAAATTAAGATAAATGAAGCATGGATAAGCTTAGATTCTCTTTCCTTGTTCTTCTCATTCACAGCCTTGAAAATAACTTGTAGCAATCATTTTCTCTGACCAGATACTATTTGGTCCTTGATATTAGTGTTGATACTCCTTAAAAAAATATTATGGATAAGTATAAATATATTAGTATAAAAGTGAGAAAAATAGGATAATGACTCTTCATGGATCCAATATCCAGTTTCAATAAAGTCAATACATTTTTCTCTAAATCTGTACCTATTTTCCATTCCATACCCCACCCTAGATATTTTTTCAGTCAAATTTAGATATTACATTATTGCATTTATAGGTCCTTCAGTATGCATCTGTAAGAGACTTCAAAAATAATAATTCATTTATCATTCCTAAAGTAATTAACTATGATTTTTAATGTTATGAAATACACAGTATTCATATTTCCTCCAATATCCCATACTATTTTTAACTAGGAGTTTCTTAGTTTGACTCAGAAAACCAAGTATACATATTACAGTCTACTGGTATAGTTTTAATTGCTTTTAACATATAAGCTTCCTTTATTAAAATAATTTATTTGATAAAGAAACTGAGGGCATCGACCCTATATAATTTTGCATTTTCAAGATCTTGCTTATTGTGTCACTTGCGTCACTTAAGATGGTCTACAGATCCAATTATTTACTGTGAAAAAAAGTGCCTATATTTAGAAGGCTAATCTAATAATTTAATTCTTATGTTTTGGTAAGAATACTTCACAAGAGGAGTGTGAGCTTCCTATTGTATCACACCATGAGAATATCATATCTGGTTTTCATTCTTAGTACTCTTATTGAGACTGATCTAATCAATCTTTTTACTTTTTTAGTATCAATTTTAACTCATAATGAAACCAATACATTATTATTAAAAATATGATTACTGAAAACATTTTAAGATGTCCTTGCCATTTTTTGTTTTCCATGTCATTTTAAATTTTTATGTTTTGTTTATTTAATTGTGGGAAAATATATATAACATAAAATTTACCATTCTAACCATTTTTAAGTGTACAGAAAAATAAGGAACAATTCATGAATCTGCATGTCTTCCTTGGGCAGGGTTCATGCTAATCTCTCTATAATTTCAACTAATATATATGTGATGCTAAAGCAAAACATTGAATTTTTTGTAGTTACAATATATCTGAATATGTAATTTGTCTATAATTGCAAAATTAATGCATTATAAAATCCTAATTAATGAATAGAAATGACAGCCTTTAAGCATTTTTCATTGCAAATATGTTTCATTGTTTTGTCATTTGTATATTTGTCAATTATAGTATTTATTTGTTATAGATTTTTTTCACAAATTACATAACTAATATTATTAATCTTATCCATTATTGCTTTTATTTTGCAAGACATAGGTAAGATGGTTTTCCCTACTTTCAGATTTATAGATGAATTCATACATGTTTTCTTCTAGTATTTGTATGCACAAGAAGACAATTATTTTTTTTCTTTGTATAACTATGCCATTATACCAACACCACTTATCATAAAGTACATTTTTTATTCACCAATTTCTCATGCAATCTTTATAATATAGTAAATTTACATTTGCAAATATGTCTATTTTTAGATTTTTTCTTCTGGTCCTTTCATGTTGCAATATCTTATTGTCTTCATTACAGAGGATACACAATACATTTCATATAGGACATGGCTAACACACTCCTTTCATGGTTTCCATGGTTCCTCTATTTTTGCTTGTTTGGGCATCCACATGAACCTTATAATAAACTTTTCTAGCTCAAAAAATGGTATGTATTTTGCAATTATATTAAATGTACATGCCTAATTGGTTTATATTTTCCTTTATAATGCAATTTTATCAGGTTTTTAAATTAATATTATACTCACCTCATAATAAAAATTTTGAAGTTTTGTTCCCTTCGTTTATGCTTCAAAATTCTTGAAGTAATACTGGAATTATCTTTCAAATTCTTTAAACTAATTCACTTATGAAAGCATTTGGAGCTAAAGTCAAATAATTTTACCATGATTGTTGACTTTGGCTGCCTGGGAAAATTTTTTCAGAGATATGATATTTTTTTTCAATAGGAAGATATAATTTTTATCTTATTTTGGAAAAGTTCTATTTAATTACAATTTTTAATGTTTATTCTTTGCTTTTGTTTTATTTTTTAATATGTATATCCTCTATATAGATTTCTTTACCTTTTTTGATTACTTCTTCCTTCATTTTATGTCTTTCATTTTTGCCTATTCCTTTTACTATATCATTTATGATATTTGTTAATTTCCATTTTCTAGCTTTGTCCACATTACTGAAATTATTTGAAATTTCTTTCTAAATCATTTCTGAACTCTGTGAGCCCATTTTCAAATTCTTTTATTGACATAAGGTTTTTAAAATTTTTTTTAGTTCTCATTTATGCTTTTTTTCACACCTTAATTTCACTGTTTGTTTTGAAATATTTAGTTATAGTGTTTTAATTTTTTGGTGTTAAGGTCATGTTCTTTTGGTATGTCTTTGCTATCTGAGAGAGAAAGTTTATTCTGCTCACATATTTTTTTAACCTAGAGTGAGTTTGGATGGAATTCATACACATCTTCTTGTATTATGAATATTTATATGAGATGGGTTTTCTAGTATTTTTAAAATTGCCTCCTATTTATGAGGATGTGCCAAGATAATAGCTCCAGAGCTTTTTAAAGTGAAGCACCATGTTAGTTCAAATACTACAAGAAAATCTTCTTTGTTTTCCTTCTTTACTGTCATCAATATTCCTCTCTCTCTCTCTCT
>VBSM01002608.1:44098822-44153991 GCA_008086735.1 Cheirogaleus medius
CTCTCTCTCTCTCTGCCTTGTGGTATCTTTGTCCTGCTTAATTTATATTCTATTCTGAACACTTTCTCTTTTGCATGGGTTTTGTCCTTAAAGGAATCTTCTCTGGTGGATTGATTTCAAGCTTCCATCACACCCAGGCAACCTCAGCACTAACATTCCTAAAGTCTCCTTAAACTCACCCTTTAATGGATAGAGCAAAGCCTCTTCTGCGATTGTTCAGCTATTTTTCTCAGATTGTTATACCTGACTTCTACTCCAGAGTGTCTTCTCTTGCTTTCTGAATGAATCATTTTTAGCACTGTCTGGGCTAACCAGCATCAAGGCTATCAGAAATTACTTTGTCTTCTTTCTGCTTCCTCTCATACTGTTAATTATATGCACGGTATTGTTTCTGTGGGCAGTTTGGCATAGCTGAATGGAATTTGGGAATTTGTAAGGGTACTTCTTCACCAAATTTTGTTTAAAATACTTTCAATGTTTTATTTTATTTCATTACTCATTTCTTTCCTTAACAATTAGTTCCTATGTCTATTTTCTTGGGAAATTGAGAAAGACTTAAAATAGTGCTATTTCACAACCAGATTTTTTGTCACAATTTCCTTTATTAAAAAAATTATTCTCTCCTTTACTCAATCGTTCCTGAATCTAGTGAGAAAATATACATAATAATTGAAACAAATATACATAATAATTGAAACAAATATATCCAGAATTCATCCAGAGTTTATGCAGTAATCAGATTACTTTTAGACATGTGCTGTGTTTTACAAAGTCCTGAAATCTCAGGGATATAGCACAGTAAAAGTGTGGTTCTTACTCATACGTAGTCCAAGGTTGTTTGGTTGATTTCCTTTAACTAGTGACTCAAGAATTGTCTTGTATCAGGAGCTTCAAAGGAGGGGAAGAGTGTTTACAAGAATTTTACAGAGGACTTTTCTCATGTTATTTCTGCTCATATTGCTTTGCCAAAATTAGCCCAAATCCCACAGCAAGGGATTGGAAAATATGGTGATACTTGATAAGCAATAAATATTTATGCCATATTCTTCCCTTCTGGATACAAATTTCACTTCCTTCCATGCACAGATTTGCCTCTGTTACATATAAACAATATCCAGCTTCCCCCAGGGAGACATTGTCCCATGAACCTTAAGAATTAAAAGAAAAGCAGACCCCAGCTATGTCCATAATATTGCCTTTGATGCTACTAGCTAATGTACTTACTCTATGCAGTTAGTTAACTAAAAAAAATAAAAATAAAAAATATTAGAAAACCTATGTAAACATCTGAAGCAGACATTGGGAAATTAACAACGCAGGCTGAGAGTTCTTGAGACAAGAGAGCATGTGAAATGAACGATCAGGCTTGCACTTTGGCTTTATCTGTGGGAGCATTTCCCAAATCACAGTGCACATAATTAGAATTCAAACAGAAAGTGGCAATGTCATTGGCTGGAAGAAAAAAAAAAAGTACTTTTTGCTGCCATAATGGCTTAGGTTTCAGGAACAAAGAGTCAAAGAGGAAAGAACTGTAGAGAAGGAGCCATAAAAATAAATAAATAAATAAAATTCTGTACCTTTGGCTCACTGCTTAGCTATGCATCTAGTAAGAAAAACTCCAAGATAAATAGCCCAGAACAGTCATAGGAATGAAGGAGAGATTTGAGTAGATACATAGCTCTATAGAGCTATTGGAGTCTAAACTCAATCAGAAATAAATTATTTTGATAAAAAGAAGGGCTTCTGGTTAAGAAACCAGAAAGGCTGTGCTGTAGAAAAATAGACCAGATTCTAGGATTAAGATCCATGCCCTAAGAGTATGTAGAAGATGTAGAAGACAACATAACCCATTGTCTTTGCAATGTATTATATGCAATATGTAACATAAAATATAAAATTACTAGTCATATGAATAACCAGGAACCAGTCATAAGTAACAAGGAGATACAATAGTCTACAATAACAGCCGGCCCAAAGATAATCTAAATATTGTGGCTAGTGATAAGAACTTTATAATATCTATGTTTGTATGTTGTAAAACAGAGAGAAAAGGAAAAATAATGTGATTAGATCGATGGAGAATATCAATAGAATATTTATATATTTATATAAACATGAGTTAAGTGGCTCTTATGTATGTGATGAAAATCAGACCAGTCATTGCATAGAACATATACTGCACTCAAAAATACATTAGAAAAATATGCAAACTGAAACACTGAGAGAACAAAGAATAAAAACAGAACAAAACAGAACAAGGCATAAGGAACACACAGAACACAGTCAAAAGGGGTCCCAGAGGAGAATACAAAGAGTTAGGATAGAAACACACCTGGAAAAAATAATGCCTGATAATTTCCCATATCAGTTGGAAGATATTTTCAGTGAATACAAGTAGGACAAAAACAAAGAAAAACACACCTTGGTGTATTATAATCAAATTGGAGAAAATCAAAGACCAAGTGATAATATTGAAAGCAGCTAGAGGGAGAAAAAGATATCTTACATTTAATGGAAAAGATATATAACTGACAGCTGAGATGCTAATAGAAAAATATAAGTCAGGAAAAATAGAAAGATATCTGAACTTAATCCAGTTAGCATGGAAGCCTGGGAAATACAATTTGTTGGCTCTCTCCCCTCTTACCCCAAAATACCCACCCCCTACACACCCGACTCTCACATGGGTCAAGGAGAGTTCAGAAAATGTATGAGAGAACAAAAAGATAAGTTAACTGTACTGTAGGAAATAAGAATTTTTGCAAGTGAAATAGTTACCTAGGATTTTACTGAGACTGATCATAGGGCTGCTAGTACCTTATATTTCAGACTTTTAGCCTCTAGAACTGTAAAAAGAATGAATTTCGGTTGTTGTAAGCCACATAGAAAACTAAAACATTGCCTCTTTTCTCAATTCCTTCTCTTATTTTTAATTTGTTATACTTCATTGTACAATATGTATTTTAATAGGACTCCTTGAATCCCCCTTTGATAATTGAGGCAAAAGGCCTCCATTTATCTACCATCCATCCTACAATATAAAAATGTAAGATGTAGTTTATGCCTTCAAGTAGCTTACTACATCTTATTCATATTTTGACTTAATGCATATAAAAGTTAATGAAAAACAAAATAAAAGACATCTAAATTATAAATTACTTGGAGCAAACAATACCTCTATAAGACACTGTAAACAATGATCACAAAAAGTGTCAATCAATCAGGAATTAAGCTGAAGCTTACAGAATGGATGGGAAGGATTTCAGCTGCTGGAGAAGAAGAGAACCTAGATTTCAAGAAGGAAGCAAGGTGAGCAGTGGTATGATGGTAAGCAACCTTAGGTAGGGCCAAGGAGAGGAGAGAGGAACAGGTGTTTTGTCCATGATAGGAAATGAACAACCAAAAAGAGGTAGAGAAACCCCAAACTGCAGATACGGTCAGGGCCATGGGTGTGGCAAACTGGCGGAACTGGGGCATCCCCAGGAGATTTATGGTGTCCTGAACCGACCTGATGTTCATTACCATCTAATTAGCACTGCAGATTTGCCCCCTCACCCTAACCCGTGGGCAAGCAGGGGTATTCTGAGACTTCCTCAGGCACACAAAGTATTTAGTTATATAACCCCAACCTGTCAATCACGGGGGGTGGGAAGAAAACTCCACCTACAGGGAGGAGAGACAGTCCAGTTAAGACGTAAATACAAGTGAGTGCTAAAAACCTGGGGTTGTCTCTACTTAGGAAGATAGACCCGTTCCTTCTCTAGAACATACTGTGCTTAAAATATCTTGGTGCTCGGCCTTGCTTGTATCTGTTTGGTCTGCTCATTTGTTCTATTGACTCAGTCTCAGCATTCATTTTTTAGTACTGAGACAAAAGAACCAGGGAATGAAGGAACCTGACATTACACTTGAACCTGACAGCAAGTATGTGGTACATATCACCTTTAGAGAAAGGTCCAGATGTAGGAGTAGTGCAAAATAGTCTTGACTAAGTGGGAGGTAGAAATACAGCAGAGAATCTGAGAAAACAAGGAGAGAAATTTAAATCTGCTTAGGAAGACAACTGGGAGCTGTTGTAGACTTTTTGAACACTAATAGAATGAAAGTACCAAAGGGAGATTAATTCAGAGATCCTATGCAAGATAAATTAGAGTCAGAGAAAGAAAAAAAGAGTCAAGAGAAAATAGTCTGATAGTTATTTTAGTAAACTAGTTGAAGAAGCCAGGCCTCTGATGTTAGGAGCCTAAATAAATGCTACTGAACTAGGAGGATCAGCTAAGTATTTTGTGTCTCTTGAAATCCTGATTTATCTTTTGCAGTTTAATTTCTCTCTTTCATCTCAGTTGGATTGGAGCCATTGGCATCTATTTCAGGGATCTGATAATGAAAGATTTCTGTCTACCTTTGGAAGACTTTGCATAAACTTTGACTTTTAAAAAGCACTTAACATCCGTGGCATATGAGTACATTTATAATTCTAACTACTAAGATTCAGTATTGAGAAACAGCCAAGTTTCAAATTTTCAGCTATGTTATCTTTAATTTCCAAATTGTATTAATTTTGCTGACTGTACTAGATTTCTTTCCACTTCATTGTTGTCTCTTTTTTTAAGACTACTCTAGCTAGCATGCCTGTCTGAGATAGGTGAACTCTATGTTCTTGATACTTTTTTCCTTTCAATTTTACCTTTCTCAGCCAATCTTTCTCTTTTAGAAAATGTAGCCTCTTTATATTAATATACAGATTTCAAGGGTACTTCTTATATCGTAATTGATTTTGAGGACTCTTTGGCCTGTTACTTCTATTTAGATTGAAATTTATGGAAGTAATTTGAGATGTCACTCAAATTGCAATATCATAAGTATTATATGGTAATTTTTTCTTTTAGTGGCTACACGGAAAATCCATTATCTTCAATTTAAGGAAAAATTATGTTTTTGTAGATGGATATGTTCGTTTTTAATATAAAATTATAAAATTTATTTTTTTTCATAAAATATAAATTTCTAATGAACAATCCTTTGAGCTACTTATGCAAATACAGCCCAGGGAAAAGAAACAGGCAAGGTTGAAATGAAAGACACTGAATATCCTAAGTCTGTTCATTGAGGGTCACTCAAATTTGCAGAATAAAAAAAAAAAAATTGATCAGTATTGAGAAAAACGGGATGATTAAAGATTGTTCGAAACATGTTCTATAACTAAAACAATTTGGAGGTGGTTTGTTTTAAGATATAAAGTTCTGAGAATTCCTTGAATCAGAGTCAACTAGGTATCCTTTCTCTTTAAAATTCCCATCTGCTACTGCAAAACCAGCCTAAATAGTTACATGGCAACCTGTATTGCATTTTAAAACTAAATTTCTAGGTTAGCAATTTTGCACTAGCGTGTATTGTCTCTGATAAAAATATTATAAATGGCTCTGATACTATTTTTTTCAAAGAAAACTTGGGACTAACTTTTAGCTGTATCAATTAAATAAATATACATTATAATTAATATAAGTTAGCTATAATATAGCTAATAGAAATGATATGATTTTAGTAATAATTTTTTAACTTTTTACCTCTGTAATAAGATAAAAATTTCATTTTCATTCTCTGTCAAGAGTTTCTCATTATTACTTTTACTAAAATTGTATATAAAAAATGCTTCTGTGATAAATATCCATTGTCTTTGTACTTGCTAATAGCATCTATCTTATCTTATAAATTGTAGTAATCTTAAAATTTGAAAACTTGACTATTTACTGTAATATAAACTCTTGGAGGCAGAGATTATATCTTTAGAGGCAATAGAATCTAATATAATTTTATTTAGTGAACTATACTTGGTAGATGCTTAATACATGTTTAAGTAAATGCACAAATTATTTACCTTTTTTATTAATGGTTATCCTTGAGTTTGTTTTAACAGGGAAATATTAGTCTCTAGGCACTTAATTGAATATATAGTTATCTGTGGACTTTAAAAAAATTCAATCAACTTAAAATTGTCCTGTTATAATAAGCACATTTGTTTCATAGATTTTTAAAAATATGTTTTCCTAGATTATCTATTCCAGAGTGCATTCAAAAATTCTTGTAAATAGCTGTGATTGATTTATAATCACCTTATTCATTCAGATTTTTATTAGCAATTTCTAATTTTTTTCTTAAAGAAAATATGACAATTTTAATAAAATTATGATTCCAAATTACTGTGGAAGAGATTTTTTGAGGGTTGATATGGTTTATGATAACTTGGTAGTATTTTGAATGAATATAGCTTGTTTTGATTGATGATGTATGAACTGATGTATGAAAAAATGCATAGGGAGACAAAAACTTTTATGTGGTTTCTGTAATAATGATGACTGAGTAGTATCCATTTGTCAAATTCATACTTCAGTATTTATATAAAATACTAGCTTAAAACAGTAGTTCTTAACCAGGGGAAAGCATCATAATAGCTGGAGGAATTTTTTGAAAATATACTGGACTTCACTATATAAGAAACTCTCATATATAGGAATGGCATTCAGCTGTATGTAACTCACAATTTTGCCCATATGATTACTTTTCACAACCACATTTTCTTAATCCTTTTGTTTTCCTGTAATGGAATGATTGAGGTGGAGGAAATTATTAAGAACAGAGATTTATTTCTTACAGTTCTGGAGGAACCTACATCTAGCAAGGGCCTTCTTACTGCCTTACCCTGCGGCAAAAGGCGGGAGGGCAAGAGAGCATGTAAGAGAGAAGGAAGGGAGCCAAACTCATTCATTTATCAGGAGTCCACTCCCTGAATAACTAACCTGCTCCCAAAATAATGCCATTAATTTATTCAAGAGGGCAGAACCCTCGTGACTTAATCAACTCTTTAAAGTCCTACTTCTCAACACTGTTGCATTGGGTATTAATTTTGCAACACATGAACCTGCGGGACACATTCAAACCACAGCACCCATTATAACCACCGGATTACAGGTAGACAATGCTCATATTAAGGACACATATTTATTTTTCTAGCCAAACTGCACATTCATACAGGTTCACATAAATAAATTCTCTTGTTTGTTGTTTGATACTCTAGGAGTTAGGTCAATAAGCCCAATGATCAATATATCTTAGTAATGATAATAGTGAGTACTATTTTTCCAGGTGAAGTGTACTTTTATTTATGACAAATAGGATAGATCCAAATGTCAATATTAAGAATATTAGTCAATATTAGAAATTTAGGTATTTAGATATGTGTATGTGTATAGATATCTGTGTGTTGGTGTGCATATGTATATGTATATGTATATGTAATATATAATCCGTTTGTATCCCTATATCTTACACCCCACTCATCCTAAGAAATTTCACAGTTGCTTTCCCTTTAGTACCTCTGTATTCTAACCACTTGATTTATTCTTCATTTCAAGGAAATTCATTCTTTCCAATGGATGCTGAATATCTTTCTCTTTATAACTGCATTTGAGAAAATTAACTAACGCTTTCAGAGGTTGCCAAAGCCATAATCGCCTTCCAAGTAGGTCCTTACATAAGTAATAACTAGGCTTAGTGCAGATTGTGCAAGGTTTTGCACAGATTAACACATTAGGCTTTGTTACTTGGATCCAAGGCTGCCATCCTTAGGCTAGACACAGAAAAGTCCAGCATCCATTTGGGAACTTAATGTGAAATCTCTACTCTGCAGTAGCACATACTACTTGCCAGTGACTAACTCAACCATACCTTTTCTATTATAGCTCAATTCTGACACAAAGCTATGGGAAAGAGACAGGAGAGTGGTACAGATGATAGACAAGAGACAGGAACCAGAAATAATGAAGAGATAGATTCCAATACTTATATTTCCAGTGTGCAAAATGCATGAACCTCCTCTACAACACTATATACCACCTCCTACCTTAGAACAGTTTTACCTTCCCCACCATGAGATTCCATTTATTATATACTTTCATATCCCAGAGGAAAATAGAGTTCTTGAAAATGTGTTGCATTATGAAACATAATAGTATATAAAACAAGTTATATGAATCCACATAAAGAAATGATTCTTTTACCCAGAAGCAATGTAAAAAAAAATTTTTTTTTAATCATCAAAAAGCAAATGCATGAAGATAAATTAACACCCATGAGAGATTATGTCTCCTGACCTAGATGTCCCTAATGTTTACCTCAGCTTGACTAGAGTTTTAGACAGGCTTCTCTTTGACTCTTAGGACTCTGACCTCACTTTTCTTGAGAGAACATTTACTTGAGAGAACTTGTAATTGTAAATTCTTTCTCTGCTTCTCTGAGATGTAAATCTTTTAAAAAGCACTTGCCAGGTTTACAGCCCAGAAATGTCTTTCTCAAGGACCTGGGAGGCATCCCTTTGAAATGTAATCCTCAAAAAAGATAGGGCTCCTATCTCCCAGTTTCTGTGGGAGAATAGGAGCCTAAATTCTGCTGAGACTTGCTCCAAATTATAAAACTACCACCTGTCATAAATATAGGAGGAAGTTTATTATTCCTTTGTTTAAGGCCCATTAACAAACACAGGTGGCCTATGATTCCTCCCACTCCAGGTCTTAAAAACCCCACAGCCCATTTTCAATGGGGTTGAGCTTAGACTGAGTTCTGGGCTCTCTCCCTCATTGCAATACTCATAAAGTCTTTGTCACCAGTTTAATTTTATTCTGTATAATTTTTGCTTTGACATTCCCATTTTCCCCCCTCCCCTACCACCACACACCTTTTTTTGTAATACTACTATTTATGGCAGAAGCCATAAAGTGAAAGATGTCAAGACTACACAAAAGCCATATATTATTAGCAGAGAATATGGAGTAATAGATGTATGACTGGAAAAATTCAAATCAGAAAGGAAGTTGATGAGTTAACAAAACAGCAGATTCCAGGGGAGGGGGAAAAGGACCCCTGCTTCTGAAGTGGCAAGTTATCCTTTTCCGGAGCTGCCATAAATAACATTCCATTTCTTTGTGAGCTCACTGAGATAATTTTCTGTGATTTGTTATATTGGAGTTCAAAGATCATTTGACTATACTGTCTTTACTCCTCCCCAAGACTGAATCATCCAGTCCCCAGAATTCTCCCTCCCCCAAAGTTAATGAAAGTTCTCAAGGTTGGGTAAAATGTTCAGCCAATATTTTCTAGGGATGAAGATTTTAAACAAGACAACACTTACACATGGATACTGTGTCCACCCTACCTTTCTCCTCCCACTGCTTTTTCTTTTATTAAGCAAATATACTGTCTCAGACTTCCTGTTTATTTATCTTACCCTGTTTCCTCTATAATGCAGAGGTGTTTTGGTCTTACAGTACTTAGCAATTTAAAGCTTCAGGGAAACCAAACTCCATAGACAGTTAAACTAGACAGAAAAAACAGATCTTCATCTTCTTTAGTCCTGACCAAAGAGCATTAAAAAAGTTTAGGGTCAAGTCCCTGTGAAATAACAATAGTAAATTTATTGTTTGCTCTTGTCTTTCTCAAGCTTATACTTTCTCATCAATACTGACTTTTTCTTAACTTCTTTCCACCAAATAAATAAGCAAATAATAAAACAAAAACAAAAATAAATCTCCTAAAATAAAACACACACACTCCCCCATGACAACAATAAATGAGTACAATGAAAATTGTTTTGAGGCACAAACTCTGAAATATTGAATAGTGAATATAGTTACACTGAACCAGAAATCAAAAGAACTGGAATTTATATTCTGGGTTAGCTACCTATTAACTTTTTGCCTAATACATTAAATTTCTAAGGGCATCAGCATTTTGCCTATAAATGGAAATGATGATTCTTGATCTACCAGTATCAGAATATTTTAAAAATCAAATGCAATAATAAATATGAAAATACCTTTTGAAATAGAAATCTCTATAAAACTGCCCGTGGAGATGTTATGGAAAAGAGTCCACTAGTACTGGATCTTTTAAATCTTAAATCAGGTATCGACTGTAGCCATGTTGATATTTCAAAATCTAGTGGTTGACAGTAACGAATTTAAGAAGATATGTCTTAGAGAATTTTCAATAATTCTGGGTTTCACTCATTATTTGTTTATATAAGGCTAGGTTTATGAATACTTATTTAGCTGAGATTTTTCATTCATGTAGTTAAATGCTTTACTGTTTTACTATATTTCAGGGTCTTCCTGCAGAACTAATAAACTTATAGCTTGTAGGTGTATTTATAGCACAGTGTTTAACTTTGTTGATTATGATAAAGTAAAATTTGACAACAGTGATGGCTTTATAAAGATATATTTTCTCCCTAAATTAACTTAGAACTATGTTATGATCACAATAAAATGTTAGCAGTTTTTCCCCCATATAATACTGCATTCTAAAGTATATACAGAAAAAATGAGAATGTAAAATAATCTAAATAAATTTTTATAGAGCAGTACTTGATAGGAATTTGCACTTCCACATGTCAGATATGTATTTAAACCTTAATTAAAGCATTTCTTATCACTTTTTGATTTTCTAGCAAGATCAATGAAATGTATAGGAGAGACATGAGATAACCCCAAATTCCTTTATAAATTTAATAGGTGAATGCCAGGTTACTTCAAATTGTGAGAAAGGAGGAGATGAATTATTTTAACACATGAGTTTCAGTCTTTTGGCTCACAGAGATGTATACACAAAACAAAATATAGATAGATGCCTACTTCACTTCTTACACAATATTAAATTCCAAATGGATAATAATTCAAACGTTAAAAATGAGACTGGAAAATTATTGGAGGAAAATATGGAAAAAATTTATTTTACAAATATTTAGGATAGGGAAACAATTTCTGAGCAGGGCCTAAGCCTTGCAATTCTAAAAGAGAAAGGCAAGTAGATAATTTAAACATAATAAATAGGAATTTTCTAAATAAAAAAAGTCATAAAAATGACTTGAAAGGGACAAACTTGAAAAAATATTGAAAACATCTATTTCACAAAGGCATACTTCCTTAAATATCGATAAAACACCAATCAATAGTGAATTTGACAAGAACTTCTGGTTCATAGAAAAGTAAAAGGATATAGAGTAAAAACAAAAATTCTTCAGATTCATACAGAATTAAAACATAACACCATAAAACAGAATTTTCATCAAACATGACAATAACCATAAATGCAATGTCACAAAATTTATGGAGAAATAGTTATTCAGAAAGTGTTGATAAAATATATACACACATTTTAAATGCATCATAATATCAATCTCAAAATATAACTTCAGTTGACTTATTCTATAGACAGGTTTATGTGTTTGTTCAAAAATATAAGAATAGAGATGATCATTACTATATATTATGTAATAATAGCAAAAGATGGAAATTTAAAATGTTCATCAATAGGGATCAGTAAAATAATCCAAAATAACCCGATAAAAGTAGAAAAAAATTACATAGTTGTTTTGATTTTTTTTGAAGTGTAAGGGAGATCAACATCATGATATGAATAATCTGCTAGATATGCAGATTTAGAAAAGAACAGCGAGAGAGTTCCTTCCATAGTACATGTCCCCTTTGTGGAAAAAGTATAAATATATAAATAAAGGTGCATTAGTTTTCATATGAAGAATATTTCTGGAAGATATGTAAGAGAAACTGTTAACAGATTTTGTTTTGGGGAAAATGTTGCCATAAATTTAAAGCAAGAGTGGAAAGCTTTTAATTGTGTAGTAGTCTTTTGAGTTGATGCATTTCTTTTTCAGTAAAAGTAAATTGTTCATGTCCTCCCATGTTTAAGTAACAACTATGTTACATAATAAAGTGCATACAAAAATAAAACATAATCTCTTTTAGTTTCTTAAAAATAACTTGGGAGAATTACACCTTTCTTCTTAAAAAGGGTATATTTTCCATAGATTGAAGGAAGGATATAATAATCAAATCAAGATAGCTTTGGCCTTCTCTATTTGACCTTTTGTATTATTGGTATTTAGAAGCTCAAGCCAAATTTTATGGCAATTTATTTGCAGAGAAATATAAGAACTCTGCTAGAATATAAAAACTCTGGATAGCAAATGCTCTTCTCCTAGATCCAGGATAAATTTCTCTATGATTTCAACTTTTATCTTTTACATTTTTTATTTTAGTAAATTTTGTGATATGTTGTCAATAGTGTTAGCATAACAGTTTAAGGTTCACTCTATTTATTTACATGTAAATGTCTCTCTTTTTATATCACATGTAGGGGGTGGGAAAGTAATTTTCTCTCTGAATTTTATATACTGCTCTGTTTGTGAAAACAACTTGCTCTATTCGCAGCACTGCATTTAGACTAGATCTATCATATTCACCATGCATAATGTATTCTCTCCCATCTCCATGCTGCTTCTCCTGCCTAGAAGTGCTTTTACTTTTAGTAAGTCAATCTTGACCTTTTTGACTGAATGGGACAAAGTTTTTACAAATTAATCAAAATATCTTAATAAGCAATCCTCCCACTTAATCTTTTTTGTATGTGAACTCTGTAATATAGCTTTATGGCTTTCTTATTTTTATTTCTAGAAGTCATGTCTGTCTTTCCAACAAGACTGTAATTATCTTGAGAGAAAAATTCTCTTCTATTTAATTTACTTCATACGGCATTTAGTAAAGTACTGTACCATTAGGTTTAAATACATTTTTAATGTTATTTCTAGTTTTTATTTATAATAAGGTAATATTTGTAAAAATTTCATCATTATAAAATTAATTTTTTGCACCATGGAAATTATAAATGATAATCCATTCTTACTGGTCAAAATATGGACAGTAGATTGCAGGAAAGTTCTGTGGATAGCCTTGGACCAATTCAATTTTCCCTGCTCACCCCCGCCCCCCATCGCCATGTTTTTTGCTTGTTGTTTTCAAGAAACTGTAAAATGTGCTGGAATGTAGCATCCTGAGAGATGAGCTCGTACTGGCCCAAACGGCCTGAATTGTTTCCTCTTTCCCCTATTAATAGGATATAGGCCAGTGTGTCATGTGGCGCCTGAGGTATACAACCCTGTGCAGCTTGCCTTTTGTGGCTTCTCAGCTGCAGTGCAAGTGTGACACTCACAGTCATGACTCCAACCACCCTAGGCAGCTTTCCTGAGCTTTAGGGTACCAGCTTTCAATAAACCCTAGGCTTCTGTTGTCCCTTCCTGCCTATTTATAATAAACCCAGTTCGTGTAACGTGCAGGAGTGTTGTGTCTCCCTAGACTTAGACAAGTTTGTAGCGAGTACACAGTGAACATACTTCACATACAGACAAACTACACCATTGAAAATAAATCTGTAATAACGCATGCATAATACAATATGATTTACTTTTTCAAATATTTCTCTCTATTCTTTCTTCTATGAATAGTTTAATGTGCTTGTAATCATAACCAACATTTATTTATGTGTTTCTTTTACTTTCTTAACAACTACAACTTAAGCCTTGTTAGATTACTTTTAAAAAGTCATAAAATAATAATATTTGCATGATACTTTATTATTTACAATACATTTATTAAAGCACATTTGTATGTGGGTATGTGTGTGCTGGCCATTTAAGTTAACCTCAATGTTTCCATGTAAGTCTAGATTTTAGTATAAATGTAGATTCAAGGAAATCTTTTGATATATGAGAATTTTGTATAGAATAGATTTCTAATAGTGGATCAAAATTTGTTATTTTTAAAACTGTTGAAAGATATTGGAACACATATTTTGAATATGTGTGCTTCAGAAATCTCTATTGTATTTGCTGTGCTGAGAATTTACTGTTTCAAAATTGAGATTCCTTACTTGCTAACTTTTAACAGTTTATTGACAATATATTTTGCATATTGTATATCTTAAAGATGCATTGGTGCCCTCTGAAAAAGCAAAGAGATATGGGGAACAACAGGAAAAATGGACACGTTTATTTTGATTTTAAAAGGTGTAGTTGGTGTAAAAGATATTTTAATGGGGGGTTAAAATGCTATGTAGAAATCATTACTGTGGTTTGTGTTTTCTTTTATTTTCTTAATAATTTCCTAGCTCCAACCCACCAGGACTGATGCCCATGCTAATAGATGTCTTATTCATTCTCTTTTGCACTCTGCCCTTTGAATCCTTCTTAAATTGCCAAAGAAATTCCAACTCAGGAACCAACCTGTTTGGTCACAATCCAAAGGTTTCAAGATAATAATCTAAAGCTTCCTGGATAGATATTTATGCTAATGACCTACATTAAATTGATTTCACTATTTAAACTCTAACACAGATCATTGGCTCTTTCATAAATTTCTTTTCCTTGTGCTATGTAATTTATTAAAGAGAAGCTAAAATAATAAGTGTTTTAGAAAATGGCTAGGTGTCATGCAGATATGCTGCATGTATCTTCAAAGGTAGTGCCTGGTGCCAGGAGTAAATGCCTAAATTCAGGCTTCTTCAACTTCTCAAACTGTTTAGATAGTTGGCTATGCCTTTTGATTCTATTTTTTGACAATATATGTATTTTATGTTCAGAGAGAATTGTTTGAAAAGTAATTAGTGTATAAAGGTTTTAACTTAGAAATGTTAATGGAATATAGAATTTGGTAACAAAGATTATCAAAATATTGTCAAACAATTCATTTGCAATAAAATTATAATCTAATCAGAGCCTACTATTGATACTATATTTATGCTTTTTAATATTGGGTAAATTTTAAGCCTTCTGATGGTTTTGGCAATTCAAAGAGATAGGTAAGTCATTTCTTCTATTTCACTGGCCTGGATACTGAGGCTTGAAAGATTAATTGAGAAAGAGCAATAGCTGGGGTAGAATCCATAAAACCCATGCTTTCAATATCTGTTTAACCTCTATTCTAGATCAAATTTTAGCACTTTTTCTAACAAATTTTTATTTTGTTTAATTTTTCTAGGAAATAGTAGTATATTATTTATATTGGAGTGGTTAATATATTATTATAATATACTTTAAAATCATGCCCTGTGGAAGTATTTTAAAATGATTAAAGTTCTTACAAGATTTGTGTTTTAATGATTTTTTCTATTAACTATTAGCAATAGATTATTTATAATAGTGATTTTCTAGATGCACTAGAAAAATTATGTAATATAATCAAAAGAGGGCTAAACAAATTTAAATCACCAGTAGATAGGATAAGAAGATGAGAAGGTCCACTTATTGAGCTTCCCACATGCCAAGCCCTGATCTAGCACCAAGGACCTAATAAAACACAACACATTCAATGTCATGGCCTTCGGTCTACAGTCTAGATTGAGAGCATAAAATATATTAGAAAGTAAATAAAGTAATACAATTTCATATTTGATAAGAATGCTAAGAAAATTAAATTTGGGGAGGAGCTATTTCAGATAGGATACACAGAGAATATTTCTTTGAGGAGTTGGAAAAGATAAAGACGGGAAAGTAAGCAGAGAGCAGATCAATTTTGTTTAATCAGTCTTCTTAATTGTAGTCATTCCAGGAAGACTAAAATGATACTACATTGTGGTTTTAGTTTTCATTTCCTTGCTAACTAACGATGGACAGTGCCTGTTCATGTGCATAAGACCATTCCAATATCTAATTGTTTGAGTGGTTGCTTCAGTATTTTATCTACCTTTAAATTGTTGCAGTTTGTGGTGGATGTCTGTCTTTATTTTTTGGTCTTTTAATTATTTGGTATTTTAATTATTATGTAAGGGTTCTTTACAATTTTCTATATGTATATATTCCAAACATTTTCTTCTAGTTTATGTCTTTTATATTCATTTTCTAAATTGATTTTTCAGAAAATAATGTAATTTTGATTAATTTTAATTTACTTTTTTCCCTCCTTTTATGGTTAATGCTTATTGGGGTCCTGTCTAAAAAAAAGCTTTGCTTGGCAAAATTCATGAAGATAGACATAGTCTCCTAATTTTTCTTCAAGTAGATGTATAGTTTTATCTTTTGCATTTAGTTTTCTGTTCCATCACAAATTGGTTTTTGTGAATGGTGTGATGTAGGATTAAAAATAAGTATATTTTAATAGGGGATAGCCAGTTGTACCAGAGCCATTTAATGAAAAAAACCTTTCCCTGTTTCATTGAAAAAGGCTTAATCAAAAATCAATTGTCTATAAAGAAAAAAGACTGTATTTCTGGTATCAATAAATATAGTATATCACAGTTTTTACTAAAACTGTGTTGTAAATATTTTAAATTGAGATCAAACTCAGTTTCGCACAATAAAATTCTCATGATCTCTAAGATTGCAAGGTTACTTTGTTAAATTGTTTCATATATCTGAAATATATTAGAAATCTTAAGAATAATTACACTAAAATTGTTATTATATCCATCAGGTATAGACAGAAAGCAAGATATTAATTCAGTTCATGTATGTTAAAATATTCAAGTTTAATAAAAAGCTAAAAGTTGAACACAGACGAAAGCTGAATTTATGTATTCTGTAAAAATTCTAGACTTTGTAGAAAGAATGTCTGTTTCTGTGTTGCTTATTTGCTACCTGTTGGCCTTGCATTTGCTATGTGACTTTGTACCATTTATTTAACCTACTGTGCCTTCGAGTATTCATCAGCCAAATAGAAATAAAATAACACATGAAAACTTTTTCTTTGCCTGGTTTTTTGTTTGTTTACGTTTTTATTTTTTAGAAAATAAGGATAAGATGAAGTAAAACACTTAAAACAGTGTCACGTTATTAGTTTACTATAGAAGTCTTAAGTGTTATTAACTAATATGAATTTTTCTATTAATAGGATTTTTTCGTTTTCTTTATTTTAATAAATTTAGAGGATCCAAGTCAAATTTTATAACATGTACATATTGTATAGTGGTGAAGTCTGGGTTTTTAGTGTATCTATCATCCAAATAGTGTACATTGTACCCTGGAGGTAGTTTTTCATTCCTTTCTCCCTTCCAGACTCCCTCATTTTATATCTCCAATGTCTATTATACCAACTGTGTAACCACTTGTAAGTGACAGCATGCAATATTTATTTACTTAGAGTTGATTACTGAGTTACCTCACTTAGAATCATGGCCTACACTTATATCCAAGTTGCTAAAAAAGACATTTATTTATTTATTTATATTTCATTCTTTCTTATGACTGAGTAGTACTCCATGGTGTGTGTGTGTGTGTGTGTGTGTGTATTCTTTATCCACTCATCAATTGATTGGCATTTATGTTGATTTCATATCTTTGTAATTGTGAGTTGTGCAGCAATAAACATATAAGTGACAGTGTCTTTTTGATATGATGATTTCTATTCCTTTGGGTAGTTCCCAGTAGTGGGATTTCTGGATTGAATGGTAGATCTACCTTTAGTTCTTTGAGAACTCTCTGTACTGATCAACATAGAGGTTGTACTAATTTACGTTCCCACCAAAAGTGCATAAATGTTCTTTTTCACTGCATCTGTGCCAACATATCTTGCTTTTTGATTTTTTAATAGTCTACTCTAATTGTAGTAAGATGGTATTTCATTGTGCTTTTAATTTACATTTCTCTGATGACTAGAGATGTTAAGCATTTTTTCATGTTTGCTGGCCATTTGTGTATCTTCTTTTGAAAAATGTCTATTCAAGTCACATGCCTGCTTTTAAATGGGGTTGCTAGTTTTTTTCTTGGTGAATTATTTGAGTTCCTTGTAGATTCTGAATATTAGTTCTTTGTCAGACACATAGTTTGTGAATATTTTCTTCCATTCTGAAGATTGTCTATTTACTATTTTGATTATTTCTTTTGCTGTGCAGAAGCTTTTTAATTTAATTAGGTACCATTTATCTCTTTTTGGTTTTGTTGCATTTACTTTTGGGTCTTAGTCAAAAATTCTTTCCCTAGGCCAATGTTCTGATGAGTTTTTCCTACATTTTCTTCTAGGATTTTTATGGTTTCTGGTCTTGCATTTTAGTCATTAATGCATCTTGAATTGATTTTTGTATATGGTGAGAGATAAGGGTCCAGTTTCATTCTTCTGCATATGGTGATCCAATTTTCCCAGCACTATTTATTGAATAGTGTGTCTTTTCTGCAGTGTATGTTTCTGTTTGCTTTGTCAAAGATCAATTAGTTGTAGATATATGATTTTATTTCTCAGTTCTCTATTCTGTTCCATCAATCTATGAGTCTACTTTTATGCCAGTCCTATGCTGTTTTGGTTACTATAGCATTGTAGTATAATTTGAAGTCAGATACTGTGATGCCTCCAGTATTGTTCTTTTTGCATAGGATTGCTTTGGCTATTGGGGTTCTTTTCTGATTCCATATATGATATAGTTTGGATGTTTGGCCCCTCCAAATCTCATGTTGAAATTTGATCCCCAGTGTTGGAGGTGAGGCCTGGTAGGAGGTGTTTGGGTCATGGGAGTGGATCCCTCGTGAATGGTGTGGTGCCCTCCCCATGATAATGAATGAGTTCTCCTTTATTACTTCACATGTGAGCTGGTTGTTTAAAAGAGGCTGGCACCACCTCCTCCCTCTCTTACTCCTTTTCTCACCATGTAACCTGCCTGATCTCTCTTCACCGTCTGCCTAGACTGAAAGCTCCCTGAATCCCTGACCAGAAACAGATGCTGATGCCATGCTTCTTGTACAGTCTGTAGAATTGGGAGTCAAATAAACCTCTTTTCTTTATACAGTACTTAGCCTCGCATATTTCCTTATAGTAAAGCAAAACTGACTAGAACAATTTGTTTTTTCTAATTCTTTGAAAAATGACATTGATATTTTGATAGAGATTGCATTGAATCTATAGATTGCTATGGGCAATATGGTCATTTTAATGTTATTAATTCTTCCCATCCATGAGCATGGGATGTTTTTCCATTTATTTGTGTCATCTGTGATTTCATTTATCATTGATTTGTGATTCTGCGTATAGAGCTATTTCACCTCCTTGAGTTAATTTATTCCCAGGTGTTTGTTTTTTTTTTTGCAGCTATTGTAAATGGGATTGAGTTTGATTTGGTTCTCAGCTTGGTTGTTTCTGGTATATCTAAATGTTATTGATTTATGTATGTTGATTTTGTAACCTGAGATTTTACTTAATTCATCAAATCTAGGATACTTTTGGGGTTTGAACATGTAGGATCATATAATCAGCAAACAGCAATAATTTGACTTGGTATTTACCAAATTTAAATGCCCTTTATTTTTTTCACTTGCTTACATATAGTTGGATCATATTATTTTATCATTCTGCCAATATTTATCTTTTAAATAAATAATTTAATCCATTTACATTCAGGGTTAATATTGATATGTGAGGCTTTGTTTTTATCATATTGTTGAGTTCTACTTGTTTTATAAATTCTTTGTTATTTTCTTTTTCTCTGTCTTCTTGTCTTTGTGGTTTGCTGAGCTTCTCTCATGTTGCTATTTAATGTCTTCCCCTTTCTATTTTGTGTGATTGTTTTATTAGACTTTTGAATTTTATGTTTTCCTGAGTTTTTGTGCTGATGAATATTGACCTCTTGTTCCCATGTTTAAGACATCTTGGAGCATTTCCTTTAGGGCAGATCTAGCAGTGATGAATTTTCTCAGCATTTGCTTGTCTGGGAATGACTTTATTTCTCCTTCATTTATGAAACTTATACTGTCAGGATATAAAATTCTTGGGTGACAGTTTTTTTCTTTTAGCACATTGAAAATGCCTTCCCATTCTATTCTTGCTTATAAGGTTTATGCTGAGAAGTCTATTGTTATTCTGATTTGATTTCCTTTATAAATGACTAGATATTTGTCTCTTACTAATTTTAAGATTATTTCTTTCACTTTAACTTTAGTCATTTTGATTATAATATGTCAATGTATTTGCCTATAGATTGTTGGGCCCTCTGTATCTGAGGGTCTAACATTTGCTAATCCTGGGAAGTTTTCATAAGTTATTTCCTTAAATAAGTTTTCTAAACTTTTTGATCCCTCTTCCTCCTTAGGAATACTGAAAATTCATAAATTGAGTCAACCTTGTGTAGTTCTAGACATTTTAAAGTTTTTACTTATTTTTTTCGTTATTTATTTTTCTTATTCTTGTCTGACTGGATTATTTCAAAAGACTCATCTTCAAGTTCTAATATTCTTTCTTCTGTTTGGTCTAGTATATTCTTGGAGTTTAAAATGTGTTTTGTACTTCCTTCAATGACTTTTTCAGCTCTGGAATTTCTCCCAACCAGAACTAATCAGGCCAGACACTGCTAGGCTTCTGAGATCAGACAGCTCTGGAATTTCCGTTTGTATATTTGTATTTCATGATATCTATCTCTTTTGTAAATTTCTCATTCACATCCTGACTTGTTTTTCTGCTTTCTTTGTACTGGTTTTCAGGTTTCTCTTGCATCATACTGAGCTTCTTTAGAGTCAATATTTGGAACTCTTTATCTGGCATTATGAGCAATTGGTTTTGACTAGGGTCCATTGCCAGACAATTGTGGTCCTTTGGTGGTGTCATAGAGAAAATATGGCGATTGACTACAACAGTCAACAATCCAAGATCCACATAATGGGTTTTCCCAAAGAAGAAAATTAAAATAACTAAACAGAAGTTTATAAATGTAATTACTAATTCAAGAAAATATTTCCAGAAAGAAAATAATGATTTGGATTTACAGTTTAAAAGGATATACTTTGGCCCAGGCAAATTTGACTCAGATGGTCAATAATAGTGTAGTACTCTCTCATAAAATTGTTTAATTTCAAAGTCTGCTTATTTGGATATATAAGCAAAATAATGAAATTACATACAGAAATAACAATCAGGCTGGCTTACATAGCTTTACAGCAACATTTAATGCTAGAAGATAGTGGAGCAAAGTCATGAAAAGTAATCAAAAACAAGTAAGCATACTCCTAATTTTTAAGTCCCAAATATCTATAGTTCTATTATAATATTAAGAAGTATTGTTGAACAGAACAGAAATCAGAAATAATTCTATGAAACCATCTTAAAGTATTTAAATAATAAATTAAAAATATATCTCTAAATAATTTTAGATAAATATAGATTGTATTTGATGACAAAATTAAGGCTCCAAAATGTGGATAGTAAGTATAACTTCTCATGTAAACAAAAATTTAAGTATTTAACTAAGTAAATTGGTTGAGGAAGGTGGGAGATAAGTTATAAATTATTAACTGATCATCTATCCTCTTACAGATGAAAGTTAAAGGTAAATAGATAAATCAAATAATAGACTTTTAAATATATTTAACAGTAAAATATATATTTTAAAATAATATAGTCATCTTAAATTGAATGAAGGGGCAAAAGGAGGAAAAAGTCACAGATTCTAATGTTCATTTCTGCTATTAGGAAAGATAATAGATGCTGTGAAAAGCAATAGAGGATTCAGATATACAAAGTTATGGTTATAAAGGTAAATATAAGAACTACAATATGAACATTCAAACAGTCAGACTATGCATGCATACACAAATAGGAAAAAGCATTAGTAAAGTTTTTAGTGCTATGAAAATATAAAGCACAACAAAATATGAAAGAACAAAGACACCCATAGTTGACCTATTAATAAATAAAAATAGACTTTAAAAGTATTAAGAGATCATCTAGGAGAGAACGCTAATATACAGCAGGGAAGCAATGAGAAGCACCAAAAGTGGGTAAGGAGAGAGTTCAGGGCAACTTGCCTGGCTGGGGACTGACTGGTTAAGAGCCCAGAGAAGCTCCTGGACATGGGGAAATAGTAAGAGCAGAGCTTTATTTCCATATTCTGAGACAAGCTTTTATGATCTTGGCTATAATGGAAATCCCCAACCTAGACAAGTCTCAGGCTTAACTTAGAGAAGAGCTTGGAGATTGCACAGACATGTTGCTCCAGGAAAGGAACCCATGTGGAATCCCACAGGCATCCAAGCCAAGAGCAACTTGAGCTGGTTGCCATTCTGAGAGCCTTGGAGCTGTGGGCAATTCCAAGGAGGGATAGAGGAGCCCAGGCCCTTCCATGCATTTCTGGAAGATCCCCAACACCCTTCTGTGGGCTGCTGCTGAGACTGAGACATGAGCAGACAGCATTTTCCAGTTTCTCGCCTAGGTGGGGACCTAGCCTTTTCAGTCACAGGCAAGGCAACATTTTGAGAGTTTAATACTGGGCCGCACCCCACACTTGGGCTGAGTTTGAGCCGACTCAATTGCACCCACCACCTGGCTAGGGAGCGTCAGGGAAACCAGGTTGTCCAACACACATCTAGGACAATACCCACCATCTTGCAATAAGCTGCTGTGAGACTCAGTCCCGGGTGAACTACACTCCTCACAGTTTCCTGCCAATGCAGCCTGCTTGAGAAGGGCCATGCACTATGTGGTCACGGGACCAAAGTGCCATTTGGGGAGTTTAAAGCTGGACAGCACCCCACCCTCAGGCTGTTTGCTCTGAGGTAGCCACAGCTGCTACCCAGCTGAGGAGGGACAAGAGAGCCCAGATTCTTCTACACATCCCAGGACAATTGTCATTGCCCTATTACAAGTTCCTGGGATATTGAGACCCAAGCAGACCACACATCCCACAGTTTCTTGCCCATGCTGCTCCCCTGAAACGAGCTCTGCCCTCTTTGATTGCAAGCCCATTTTAAGAATTTAGTGTTGAGCCACATGCCATCCTGGGGCCAAGTTCAAAGTGACAAAATTTTGAAAAACATATATATAAAGGTCTTCTGTATTACTAAATATACCAATCAACCAATTTTCTATAACATTTTATATGTGAGACAAAAAATTAGGACTTCTTTTAAACATTTCAAGTGTTTCCATTTCATCTTTTGCACTCATCTCTCATTCCTGTCACTTATCATCTAAATTCTTTACTTCATTGTTTTCAGTTTCGGCTTTTACCAGGTCTTTCAAATACATCTTTATCTTTAAAACAGTTGTATTTTTTTTCACCATTTCTCCTAAATGTTCTGAGTTCTTATATCTTTGCTAGTCATCTTATAAATTATATTGCTTTGTAATTTTGTTATATTTATACTACACAATGTAAATGATCAAAATTTTTATTCGTTTCATGAAACACTCTTTCTTATGAGAATTCATCTTTAATACATTTATTTTTTGGTACCTTTCCTCCATTTTTAGTAAATATCCTGTGCTGGTTCTTTTTTGATTACTCATCTGAATAAAGTGAATTTGGGGGAGGAAATCCATTTGTATCATATCTATAAAGACAAGGTAATATCTTTATTTCCAAGTTGAAATGTGGTTTTTTTGTTGTTTTTTTGTTTGTTTTGTTTTTAGTGTTTACTTCTCCCCCATCAATAAGTATAGACAGATATAAGGCAATAGTAACCACTCAAGTCTCTCCTCATCATTCTCACTAGTCTTTTAGCCACATGGTTGTTTTGATTAACATATATATGTAGCTCTCTGAGTGATTTCCTCATTCAGCTCCTTCATGTCTATTCTTTCAGTATTGTTCAAATTCTAGGGACTTTTTCAATGTTGCAAACCAGTTTTGGTTAGCCTCATCTTGGTAAATTTTACTTTGTCAGATTTTTCTGGAAACTGTACCTAAAAGCAAACTCTTTTTTTCTTTCCTACTAAAACCACTGTTCTTAGGAATTATTCCACCTATTTGGTTACTTGGTTACTGTTATTTCTTTGAAGATACAGTTAATTTTCTCCATTGTCTCGTTGTTTTGATATTGTTCCCAAGATAAATAGGAGAAAATACTAACTGTAAGGTTTTAACTTTGTGCCACTTATGTGCTGCTGTCTCTAAGTTTCAAATTTATTCGACACTCTGCTTTGTGATGCTGTTGTGTTGTTGCTGAGGCTCTCTGATTTTCTTTGAACCAGCTGGCTTTCTATTAAGTTTTTCCTATAGCGGGTACTAGAGACTGACTCATAGTCAGGAGTAGAAAGGTAACACTTCTTTCTTGCTGTCTACTTGTTTCCGGTTGGAATTACCGTCATCAACTGTACTGCATCCTCAGCAAAAGCAATTAGTTCTAATTTTCAGCTCTCAGGGCCAGCTTAATAGCATCTCTTCTCAGAGATCTAAAACCTCTAGACCTTGTATAGTTATCCTCCTCTAAGTTCTTGGAATGCTAGAAGCAACTGATCACTGACTACTTCTTGGAGACCTGGGTACTAGCTTCAAGGTGTTCTTCCTCTATGTTTCTAAGTTCTGATTATCCCAAACCTTTCCTTCATTTTGGTAACCCCATGACTTTTAACTGCTTTCAAAATTTTTGATTGCTATGTTACATCAGTTCCTGTTTGCTTTTTCTGGTCTTACAACTCTTCAGCCAATTCTCTAAATTAAGTTCCATGTCTAATGACCTAGCATAATTTCTATTTTCCTGGGAAGAACTTGATTGATGTGCCCTTCAAAACATGTCTCTCCTTGATTTAAAGAAGCAGAACAGATAGTTATCTTTCCTATTAATTGTCTATAGTGGATAACAATGGAGGTAAAGGTAAGAAATTATTAGTTCCTAAATCACTTAGAAACCTATATCACCTTTATGGAATGGAGATAAAACTGGTTCTTTAAGAGATTCTGTTCTTTTTTATAGGTTAAAAGACTCTATAAGAAATTAAACAGTAGGCCACAGAGTCACCTATAATATTATCTCACATATCACCTATGCGACACCTCCCTTTGCTCAATGTTGGATCAGAAAGAAGACAATATAGCTAGTGGAGCCTTCTTTTTCTATGATATCAGATTATTTCCTAAAAAAATAGAAGTGATAATCCTACATTACCGACTACAAAGATGTTATATTCCCAATTTTCTGCACTCTGAGTGTTTCTAGCACTATTTTCTTGTTTCCTCTTTCTAACTCAGGCTTGCACTTTGTCCTCACGCTATCTTCAATACTAACTTAAAATTTCAGGTATGACACTCCATGGCTCCTCATTATACAAAATATTTAAAAAGTTCTTATCCTAAGTCTTTAAAATTTCTATAAAATATATAAATAAATCATCAACCAGCATTCATCTAGTAAGCCTTCATTTTGAAGACTGTTTAGTAAGCACCAATATGCCCCGTGCTGTTGTCTGCACTGAAGATAAAACAGTGACCCAAACAAAACCAAGTCCACAACCGTATGAATTACACAGCCGTAATGGAGTGAGAAGCTTCAAAATTAAGCCAATTACCACACCTGTGATATTCTACTGAAATTGAGAATCACTGAGCTAACTAATCTGATAACTATCTAATTTTTGATGACTCCATTCAGGAAAATAGATTCAGCCACCTAACTGGATAGTATAATATAATGTATGTTCGAATATTGAATTTATATTGACAAGTCCTAATTTTTAGTCCCACATATGAACAGTTATATAAAATTGGTTGATTGGTATATTTAGTAATATAGAAAACCTTTATATATATGTTTTTCAAAACTAAAAGTAAATTACACTGTGGTTTCAACATAGGCAGAGTCACTTCTGATGGGTCAATCCTGGCATGAGATACGTAACAAGAGAAGATAAATGCTTCAAGTCTCATTGCAATAACATGTTTTCCAAGATACTAAATGGGAAAAAAGTTTTCTAATACCACAGAAATTTTTTCTGAAGTAAATTGATAAGGAATGATACAAAACCAGAATAAATTTAATGTAAAGAACACTATAAACCAGAATTTTAAAATCTTTATGGTAAAATAAAACAGAAATGGTGTTTTAAAATTTTTTCATAATTTTTGGTAAGTTATTTTAAAATTATTATTTCTGTATAAGTTGCTGTATCTTAGAACGTCTTTGAATATTATGGTTGGAAATGAATTAAAACTTTAAATAATATTTAGAATGCACCATCTTCTCATCTCAGCTGCTTGCTGGGCATGCCGTCTGAATGCTCACTAGGACTTGGCAGTTACCCACTGACCGCAAGTTCAGATTTATGAGGAGGCAACAATCCAGCTCTGTTTGTTTGCCTTTGGTTCAGCAGTCTGTTCCTGGGGTGATTTCCACATGGCATACATGCCGGAAGGTCAAGATCATCTTGGTCCAGGGATTTGGAATCTAAATTATTTATTAGAAAAAAAACAATTCCACGGTCCTTAGTGAAATATGAGACATAGCATTATTTGCAAAGTGTTGTCCTAAAATAATCAAATGCTCCAAGCCAGGGGAATAAAAAAGTAAGGCACTAACCCACTAATCACTGTGGAGAATATACACGAAGAATAGAAGCCTGCCTATAGGCATCACTGCTGTGTGTATATAATAAAATCTGGTTACTCAGAAAGACACCATACTCCCAACATAGCTATTTGAAAATATGGAAAAAAACTCAGATTCTGGACAAGTGCAATTAATTACATTATTATAAATAAGAAATAAATGTGTATAAATGATGAATTTATTTTATATAGAAAATTGAACACATTGAATATAAAGAATGGAGGCAGTTGTAGATGGGTGGAGACAGAAAGCTCATCCATAGCATCTGAACCATCTGACAGCCGTTCAGTATCTCTGGGTTGCCAGTTGTATTTGGGACTTGCCAAGGAGCCAGATGCTCTCGTAGCTTTCCATCATATAGTAATTGCTCTCCAAAGAACAAAAAAGTATAAATGCAAGAATAATGCTACACATCTTAAATATATTTGGCTTTTTAATTCTGATAAAAATTAAAATACATGCTTAAATATAAAATATTTTTTGAAATTAAACTTAAATATTATAGAAATGAATCTTTTTTAGTCCCTTCAACCATTGAAAGCATATTGGTGAAGGAAAATGGCCTAGGATCTCAATACATTCTCTGTGTCTACATTCTTAAAAGATTATAAGGTGGCAGAAAAGAGGCTAAATGTTATCAGAGGTGAAGGATAACAGCACCAAGCATTCAGTATCAACTTCACAAAGGTTTATTTTTTAAATGAATAACTCTTTAAAGAGATAATAAACACAGTTACGAGAACTATTATCTCCAACACTGAAAGGGACATTAGAATGGAAACTGGGACCTTGATGTTTTCCAGGATATAAAGATGTTTAAGTTCCCTGTAGGTGTGGGAGTGAGGGGGAGGAAGAGGTTTGAAGCCAGGTGGAGCATCCTAGCAGGACCAAAGTGCTTTGTTAAAGAAGCATTTTGTCATCCCTGACCAGCTGACCACTTCCATTTCCTGAAGCATTTCATACAAAATTTGGCAGTCTCAATACCTGATATTTTGGCTTCTTACTAACTTAAATAGTGTCTGCTTACCTACCCCCACCCCCTGCCACTCACACACACATACAAACACACAAACACTTCTGTCAACCTACTCAGCTTCCTTCTTCCTCAGTTTTAGCTCTGTGTCAACCCATTTCAGTTTCAGGCAGAAATTAGTGAGGATATACTTACTCATTTAAGAACCGTCATAAATTTGGGAATTAAATTGACAATGTGCTCCAACCAATTATTCATTATCATCATCATTATCATGAACAATAATAGCAATTAACATGTAAGCTTTAAAAAATTAGTGTGTTATCTAACTTAGAAGACCACACAGATATCCCTTATATTTTGGACTAGATAAGCATCACAGATCTTTAGCACAGCAGAAGGGAGGGGGGAAGGTATTCTCAAAGCATAACCTAATTTGAGTTTCTTGCCAATGCGTCAGATGGGTGGCTCAGTGTAGATTAAAGATAGTTGCAAAGGTAGGGGATAACAGTGTCCATGTCAGAACGTATGATCAGTATGTATGCATCTCTGTTAATGCCATAATAGACAATTTGAAATATAGCAAGTGCCCATTGATATTAGATGCTATTTTTAATTTTTATATAAATAAGGGGTACAACACCATTTTAGAAGAAGACCATAGAATCCAAAGTCAAAAATCCTTGTTTCCAATTCTTGCCATGGAAATTTTAATAAATATATGAGTTTCACTTTCTCCTATAAGTAAAATATAGATGACAACAATTCTTACCTAGGATTAATCAAAGATTAAATTTAAATATATATTTTTAAATTTTTTAGAAACAATATGCAGCATATAAATGCTGCTTATAACTCAGAAGACACAGCTTCTCTTTGACTCATTTTCCTCATCTATAAAGCAGATTTCAAAAGCCTTAACCCCATGGCTTAAATTGTATATTCTTCCAAAATATTTTTTCTCAATTATATGAGTCACATAATTTTTGAAAAATGTAAATAATATAACAAATAAGGAAATAAACAATCATGTTTCTCCCATCCAGAACTAATTCTTGTACTATTTTGGAAGGCACATTTTATATCTCTCTCCCTGTGTCTGGTAGATTGAATTATTGTCCCCAAGTATTACTTTCCCCTTTACTCCTATCTAAGTCAAGTTGTCGTGTCACTTGTAGCTTCTCTTACAGAGAAGTATTCATCTTTTCCTCATTGACATTGTGTTTGTCCATGTGACTTCCTTTGGCCAATGGTGTATGAATGGACACTATGTATACCTTCTCTGAGCAAAAGCTGTTGAAACATTGTATATTTTTGCCTGCTGTCTTGCTCTTTTCTCTATTCCACTAGAAAAGAATATCTCATATAGCAGCTGCTCTTTTAGCCTGGGTCCCAGAGTCCTGGAATGAGAAGAAAAGGATTAGAACTTGTGCTTTGTGTAATTCTAAGATGGCCTCCCTGACTTTTACCCTCTGAGGTTACACCCATGATTATGGTATGGTGCAAAGCAACAGAATCTTAAATTAAAAATGAAGGTCTCTAATCAATTGACTTTAAAATAGAGAGGTTACCCACATGAACTTTACCTAATCACACTAGTCCTTTAAAAGCAGAGAGATTGTTTTCTGACTTGGTAGAAGAGGAAATCAGACATTCCAGGTGTGAAAGAAATTCAATGTAAGAAAGATTCTCTATCTGAGGTGGAGGAGGCCACAAAGCAAGAACCTGAAAGCAGCCACTAGGAAATGAGAGTAGTTCCTGGCTGACAGCCAGCAAAAAAGAGGGGGTTTCAGCCCTGCAACTGTAAGGAACTAAATTATTCCAAAAACTGAATGAACATGGATGCAGATTCTTTTGCTGAACTTCCAGGTAAGAACCTAAACTGGCCGGGGCCATGACTTTGGTCATATGAGACCCTAAGCCCAGAACCCCATTGTGCCTCCCAGATTTCTGACCTATACAACTGTGAGATGATAAATAAGTGTGATTTTAAGCTACCACCTTGGTGATATTTGTTATTCAGTAGCAGAAGAGTAATACAGAGCTCTGGCTCACAGCTACCAACACATAACAAAAGAATATTGAAATAAGCCATTGAAACATGAGGGTTTTGTTACTTTGAAGATCTGATTCATATACTTTTAATATATCTTTATACACACAGAGTGCTTTAGTGTCATTATATAAATGGCATCATATTATAAATACTTCTTTGTATTTTAACTTATAAGGAAGTGAACTTATTCACTCAGTCATTTAGTGTGGACATTTTCATGCTAATAAAAATGGACCTTCAATATTGCCTTTAATGTCTGTGTCATTTTACATTGTGTGGATGCACAATACACTACTTTCTTTAAACAAATACTACTTTTAAACAAATCCTATCAAAAGATCTTTTAGGCTGTACAACTCTTCAAGATTCCAAAAACATCAACAACATCCTTTGGTATAGATAATAGTTTTATACTTGTGCACTTCATAATAATCTAATATATAGCCTTTTATTATTATGTTTTATTTAAATAATTTGCAATCTTTTTATAATTGTTACTACTTTCCAAGTTTTACACACTCACATACAAACACACCATTTTGTGTAGTTTTAAATGTTACGAAGTCAAATGTTTCTAGATATCTTTGATTTTTGTTTTCTAAATCTGATGTTTATTCTCTTATTTTTAATAGAAAAATATAAATTTCAAGAAGTGATATTTAAGTAATTATTCTTTTCTGTACCTTCCACATTTTCTGTTAGTTTTTCAAACAGCACTTGGAAAGTCCAAATTTTAAAGCCAGAGCAGCTGTTCAGCAAATGTTCACACAAGCCAACAGGCTAGTATGCTCTCAATAGGTTTGTGTAACAAATAACTGCAAAGTTGTTCTGCATAAATGAGAAGTTCATGGCCAACTACAAAGTTTACATGTGTAATTTAGGTCTAACGCTGGAAAGGATGGCTCAGAATGTGCAAATCTGGTGCAGATAATGAGGCAAAGTAAGGATAACCATGGAAGCAATGAAGAGTTCAGAACATTTTTCATCTGGATAATTTAAGGTATTGGCTTGAGTTCAGCATCATTAATTACCATTTTCCTCAGTAAATTCTTTACAATTCCTTTGAGGCAAATATCATTTTCTCTATTCAAATTTTACGAGCCTGATTAGAGTGAACTAAACTGCCTTTTTTCTCTTTACAGTGGTGTGTATATATCATGATGTTCAAGGGTTTTCATCTGAACAAACAAAAATTGCTTTAGAAAAAATCTAATTTTTAGAAAATTTAACATACATGTAAAAATTGTATTTTAGGTCAAACTGAGTAGCTCTAACTGTACTTCCTTAGTAGAAGCAAAGTTCCTTTGTAAAGAAAATACTAATAATGTATATAATGCCAGTACTAACTGCTTTGTTTGCTTGATTGCTTTTTATCAGTAGGGGTTTGAAACTGAAAGGCAGTAAGTGAAATTATAAACTTTCTATCACATTGTATGAAGAAAAGTAATGATATGTTAAGACCTCAATTTCAATGGCATATTTTATTTTATTATTGTGGCTATGTAAAAATGTCTTACAACTATAAAAATGCATGGTATCTGCCTGGGAATATTTTAATGTCCAAGTCCATGAATTCTTGGCTATGAAAACCAAATACACAGACCTCAACTTATAGCGATTTAATCTTATAGCACTCTAACTTCATCAATCATATTATTCGTTATGACACAATAAGCAGCTAGAACAGAATGCATCGCTCAACTAATTCTGAGGAAATAGCAAAGGTTAACTCATATATGAGAGGTTGATAATTTTATTTTTTTAAAAAAATCAAGTAGCTGTAAATCTCCACAATATTCCCCTCAAAGCTACTTGTTGAAATCTCACCAAGAAACCCTTTAGAATTCCATGACATTGATGATAATACATCTAATTTTATGATATGTTCCAGTAAATAGGGATAAAATTTTTAAAATATATTTATGTGAAAGATGGTGAGTCTATAGGATATTAAGTATTACTTTATATTAATGATGGTTGCTCCTCTTATGAGGAAGAGAGATAAAGATCTAAGCTATGGACTATATGGAAAGATAGACAAGGTTAGCAATCTCCAGTCTCTTGATTTATATATTTTTTCTACTTCTGAAATAAAAGTCCCTATGGGTCCTTGAAGTTACTTCCATCAAAGAAAATTTGCCCCTGAATCTCTTCCTCTATCTTGTTAAAACTAGGTAAATTTTGTATGACTGCTATTTAATTATATAAATAATAGATGCATCTGCACATTTTTGTAAAAGTTTGGGAATACGGTCCTTGTTATAAGCACAGATTTTAATACTATCACTGTGCTCAAGTCTTAATTTACTTTGACTTTGGATACTTTTTTCTAGAGGTATATAACTCATATGTAAAGAATAACTGTTCTTTTTCCAAAGCATTGTAAAGATAAGAGCATCAACAAAACCTACCATTTACTTTTAAACAATAAACCCCATGCCAAGTCGTATAGAAAAGACTTGTAGTGTCATGCATGACTTTGAAAAAATATATTCAATTAGTGTTTATTGAGTGTCTATTATGTGTCAGGTATTAAGGTGATCCCTAGAGAAAAAAATAATGAAAAAGCTATTCTTTATCTTTGGGAACGCTTGGCACCTAGCTGGGAATACAGGCATCACAGTGCAATTTCAAACTCTTTAATATGGTGACAGGGCAGGTTGTGGTAAATATAGAGTGCTATGGGAACCAACGGAGAAAGCCACAAACCTGTTACGAATTGTTGATGGGATGTGTGGGCAATGAAGTGATCACAGAGGAAGAGAGATTTAAACTAAGTTGAATGATCAGTTAACATTAGATAGGTCAAGAAGAGCAGGAAATAGGGGAGTACAGGGAGAAAGAGGGCACCAGGAAGAGGAAAGAGCAAAAACAATACTGGGATGTCATGTTCTAGAGAGAACAGTGGAAGTGAAACACAGTCTTCAAAGTGCTTTAATATTTTCTGCTATCATATCTTAAAACTAATTATTCATTATTTTATAACTTCCACTATATTATATTATTTTCCTTTGTTTTTTATTTTTATATTCTTATGTTCCCCATGTTATCTGGCTTTCATTTATTTATTTATTTATTTATTTGCCTGTTTAGAAGCCAGAAGATGTAGGCAAGACAGAAGAAAGTTAGGCATTATGTAACCATGAGTTCTAACACTTTCGTGGTTTTTAAAATAAAGATAATCTAATAAACATGTTAATTTTTTATAAGAAAAGGTGCACTGAGCTCCATCCAAGATGCAACTGAGACTTTGGAATATATCCTTTTTTAATTAACACTGACAATTAAATCAATAAAAGACATTTGCCATGATTTGAATAGTTCTTGTAATTTCTTGTAAGTAACCTTTGAATCTCTACTTAGAAAAACAAAAGAAGTATAATAATTTCTGCATATTTCCTTCTCTAATTAAGGAGTATATTTGGGGACAAGCCATCAGGTTTCATATCTGTTATACATGGCACCTTGACTATCAGAAAAAAAATGCTCCATCAATACTGATTTCTTGACTGAATATGGATCCTAGAAATAATTTATGAGCTTACAACAAACATCTCTTTTCAGACCCACCTAAGATGAATAGTATAAAATTTTGATAAATGCAACAAAAAAACTCTGCTAATAGGCATATTTATTATATGTTTTTGAAAATCAATAAGTTGATGTCACTATACTAAGTTACGTATTGAGAAATGCTTTACCATTCCACATTTCTTTGTGTGTACTGACTGTGCTATCACTGATACTTAGGGAAACCACTTTTGTTCCTAAAGATAGAAGAGCTTTATTTAATACAGGTGGAGCAGTAATTATGATCAATGTAAATATCCAAGCACAGATTGTGCAAGCTGCTGGTGCTGGCACTGTGCTTTGTGTGTATGGATGTCCATGAGCCAAATGTTGTATCTATTAGCCATCAACAGGATTGGACATCAGCTAAACATTGAAAAGTAAACAGGAACTCTGTATGGTAAGATGCAAAATCAGCTTGAAAACGGAAATGAATGGGAGTAACAAAGAAGCATTAATGGATGAAGTGTGCATGAATTTAAACTTTTTAAATGTAAACTCCCCTAGAAATTCAAAATCATTACCACTTAGTTAAATACTTTGTTTCAGTTTTTATTCTTGCTTTGTGTAAATTCCGTAGCCTTTTGAGGAATACTAAAATCTGGAATAATGTACGAAAAGATTCTGGTGGGATAACTAAAACAATTAATATGAAATATTTGATATATAAGACATGAAAATGTGGGTAATACATGGAAAAATGCAAACTCATGCTTAATAATGAAATGAAGGCTGATGAACCTACGTACCAACATGTGAGCTCCAATATTGCAAATAATATTAGAGCTACTTTTGTGCTCCCCACAATCTCACACATATTCTGGCTGCAAATATTTCAGTTATAGCATTTGGAAAATACTTTCTGAAAATCTGTACCTTGCCTTTTTAACTGTCTTTATTGTGTCTATTGACGAACACAAATCTTATATTTAGTTAATAATTTGTCTTTGCAGTTTGTTTTTATTTTCTTATTCATTAAAATAAATTGCTCCCTAACATGAAGATATAAAAATATTCTCCTACGTTCCTAGAAATGGTTAAATATTTTGTTTTTCACTTTAAAATATTTAGTTTGTAATGAATTAATTTTGTTGATGGTTGATGAATGGATTACATATCAATTTCTTGTTGGTTTTGTTTCTCCAATTTTCTGAGCAACATTATTGTTATTTTCTTTAAAAATAAACCTATTTGATTTTGCTGCAAACATATTGGTTCAATAGATCAATATTTATGATATTGAGCAAACCCATCTTTGAAATGGCATATTGCTTCATTTGTTTAGATATTTTACATCTTTCAGAACATTTTATATTTTATTCTTAAAGTTCTTACATATTTTTGACAATTATAATCCCTTATACCTTATAGTTTTGTTATTCTTATTAAATATTGTTTTAAAATGGTTTATAATAATTTTTCTTGATAAATTGAAAAGCAATTCATTGTTTATGCTAAAATCTGTAACCTTAATAAATTCTTAATAACTTAAATAATTATAATTTATCCAAAAATAGGTTTTAGGAAGTTTTATATAAATATTCATATGTGTCTACTGAGATGATCATATCTCAAAATAATAAAGGTCATATATGACAAACCCACAGTAAACATCATACTAAATGGGGAAAAGTTGAAAGCATTCCCTCTAAGAACTAGAAAAATACAAAGATGCCCACTTTAACCACTTCTATTTAGCATAGCACTGGAAGTCATAGCCAGAGCAATCAGGCAAGAGAAAGAAATAAACGACATCCAAACTGGAAAAGAGGAGGTCAAATCATCCCTGTTTGCTGATGATGTGATTGTATACCAAGAAAAACCTAAAGACTACACCCCCCCCCCAAAAAAAAAGACTCTCAGATTTGATAAATGTTTACTTTGGCAAAGTTTCAGAACACAAAATCAATGTACAATAATCAGTAGCATTTCTAAATACCAATAAAGATCTAGCAGAGAATGAAATCAAGAAGGTGATCCCATTTATAATAGCTATAAAAAATTAAAATACTTAGGAATAATTTAACAAAGGAGGTGAAAGATCATTATAAGGAAAACTACAAAGCTAGGCATGGTGGCTTACATCTGTAATCCCAGCACTTTGGGAGACCAAAGTGGGAGAATCACATGAGGCCAGGAGCTTAATACCAGCCTAGACAACATAGCAAGATCCCATCTCTACAAAAAGTAATTTTAAAAAATTAGCTGGGCATTGGTGACATATGCCTGTAGCCTAACTACCCTGGAAGCTAAAGACAGGAGGATCGCTTGAGCCAAGGAGTTCAAAGTTGCAGTGAGCTATGATTGATTAGGCCACTGCACTCCAGCATGGGTGATAGAGACTCTTCTCAAAAAAAAAAAAAAAAAAGAATAAAGGAAAAGTAGTAAACACTAATGAAAAAAATTTTAGATGGCACAAACAAATGGAAATGCATCTCATATTCATCAATTATAAAAATTAGTATCATTAAAATGACCATACCAACCAAAGAAATTTACAGATTGAATGCAATCTCTCTATCAAAATACTAATGTCATATTTCAAAGAATTAGAAAAAATAATTCTAAAATTCATATGCAACCAAAATGTAGCCAGAATAGCCAAAAGAATCCTAAGCAAAAAAACAAACACACCCACACACAAAGCTAGAGGTATCACATTACCATGGTACAGGTATAAAGATAGACACATAGATCAATTAAACAGAATAAAGAACCCAGAAATAAAGCCACATATCTACAGCCAACTGATCTTTGAAAAACTCAACAAAAACATACTTTGGGGAAAGGACATCCTTTTCAGTAAATGATACTGGGAAAATTGGATTGTCATATGCAGAAGAATGAAACAGGACCCCCATATGCCACTATATACAAAAGTCAACTCAAGATGGATTAAAGATTTAAATCTAAGACCTGAAACTATCAAAGTACTAGAAAAATACTTAGGGAAAACTCTTCTGGATATTGGTCTAGAAAAAGAATTCATGACTAAGACTTCAAAAACACAAGCAACAAAAATAAAAATAGACAAATGAGGCTTAATTAAACTAAAAAGCTTCTGCACAGCATAAGAAATAATCAACAGAGTGGATAGGCAAGCTGTAGAATGGGTGAAAATATTTGCAACCTATGAATCTGATAGGGAACTAATATCCAGAACACACAAGAAACTCAAACAACTCAACAGTAACAAAAATAGGTAAATAAAACCAAAAAATTCCATTAAAAAGTAGGCAAAGGACATGAATAAACATTTCTCAAAAGAAGGCATACAAATGGTCAACAGGCATATGAAGTAATGCTCAACATTACTAATCAGAGAAATGCAAATTAAAACCACAATGAGATGTCATCTTACACCAGTTAGAATAGCTATCATAAAAACAAAGGCAAAAAGTAACAGATATCATCAAGGATGTGGAGAAAAAGGAACTCTAAGACACTGTTGGTGGGAGTGTAGATTAGTACAAACTCTCTGGAAAACTGTGTGGACAGTTCTCAAAGAACTAAAAGTAGACCTACCATTTAATCCAGCAATCCCACTACTGGGTATTTACCCAAAGGAAAAAAAAAATCATTATGTCAAAAAGATACTGGCACTTGTATGTTTATTGCAGCAGTAGTCACAATAGCAAAGATATTGAATCAACCTAAATGTTTATCAACCTGTAATGGATAAAGAAAATGTGTTATTATATACATAATGGTATACTATACAGCCATGAAAATGAATGAAATCATGTCTTTTGCAGGAATATGGATGGCACTGGAGACAATTATCTTATGTGAAACAAGTCAGACACAGACAAATATCGAATGTTCTTAACTGTAAGTGGGAGCTAAGTAAGGTGTACACATGCATGTAGCATATGGAATGACATACAATAGAGATTCAGAATTATGAGGGGGGATGAATAATGAGAAATTACTTAATGGATACAAGGTATCTTATTCAGGTGATTGATATGCTAAAAACTGACTTCACCAGTATACAATCTATGCATGTAACAAAACTATGCTTGTACTCCATAACTTTATACAATTCAAAATAACTAACTAAATAAATAAATATTAATATGATTCATTAATAATAAGAGTTTGATTTTTTCCTCTCATAGTTTTTTCTTGTGCTTAGACTTTTTGTGCATGTTTATATAGATCTTATTATAATAATCTTCTTTGTCTTGCTGATTTAAAGGAAATACTTCCAGTACTTTACCAGAGGAAATTATATTTGCTGAGTGTTTTTATTGGAGTTTAGGAGGTTAAGAAAGTTTCCTCCTACCTCTAATTTGCTATGGGGTTATACATTGAATGGATCATAAATTTTATCATGTGCTTTTTACATATGTTGAAAGGATAATATGGATTTTTGTTTTATAATCTGTTAGTAAGATGAATTGTATTTATATATTTTATAATGTGAAATCACCATTGAATTCCTAAGATATATTCCCATTTAAAAAAAATATGTTGCTGCTAATATTTGATGTTAGATTTTTTGCATCTCTTCAATGTACTTACTTGGTTTTGGTATGACAGTAATATAAGACTTATTAAATAAAGAGCTTCTGTTTTTCTTTTTTCTTTATTCTATTTTGCTTATGAACTTGCTTAAGGATGTAATTATCAATTACTTGAAATTTGCTTGAACTCGCCTGTAAAACCATGTGCACCTGGTTTCTTCTTTGTAAGAATTTTTTTTTTTTTTTTTTGAGACAGAGTCTCACTCTGTTACCTGGGCTAGAGTGCCGTGGTGTCAACAAAGCTGACAGCAACCTCAGACTCCTGGGCTCAAGCGATCCTTCTGCCTCAGCCTCCCAAACAGCTGGGACTACAGGCATGCGCCACCACACCCGGCTAATTTTTTGTATATATTTTTAGTTGGGCAATTAATTTCTTTCTATTTTTAGTAGAGACGGTGTCTCGCTCTTGCTCAGGCTGGTTTCAAACTCCTGACCTTGAGTGATCCTCCTGCCTTGGCCTCCCAGAGTGCTAGGATTATAGGCGTGAGCCACCGCACCTGGCCTGTAAGAAGTTTTTAATCACAGGTTCAAGTTATATAGTGATTACAAGAAAATTTACATTTCCTCTTTATTCTTTAATTACTTTTATTAAATTATTTATTTCAAAATATTTACCCATTTAATTTTAACATTTCAATCTTTATTGGCATTGTGCTTTTCATACTTTTTAATCTATGCTGCATCTTTAGTATGTCCTGTTTTCTATTTCCAATACTATTTTTGTACTAGCTTTTTTAAATCACTCTTACTAGAGTTTTTTTTTTTTTAATTAGTCTTTTCAACAGCGTCAACTTTTTGACTTTGTTAAACCCCTCTATTGCATCTTTAAGGAACCAAATTGTGGTGACTTTCTTCGTGAGAGGATTTGGGGTTTCTTCTTCCAGAATCCAAGGAAAGTTACCCACCTGAACTCACTTTAACTCTTCTAAATAAATGTTCATAGATCCATGGGGCTAATTCAAGATCAGCTTTTTTGTATGTTTTGCAGAGAATATCAAGATTAGTTTCTCTGTTTCCAATCTGACATTGCCATTTTTTTCTAGTGTTTATGTGTTTACTAGTTTCCAGTTGTCAGTGTTTAATTCACTGTTTTATTTTTATTTATCTTTGGATATTTCCTTTGCTTAAAACAGTACTTTAAAAATGTATTTGTTATGAACTATCTAGGATTAAGTTGTAGTCTAGTAAAAAGTCCCTTCAGGGTATCTTTTTGCCATACTGCTGGCAGCGTCGGAAGTTAGGTCAATTAGGAAAGTAATTTAGCATGTACCAATGGAAACTTTAGCTGTTATTTTTTTGAAAATATGAAAATAAATTCCTCTGCACCAAGAGAAATCTCTTTACAAGGCTAATATCTTGCCAACTGTTTCATATCACATTTTAGCTCTCTTGATATTACCAAAAAGGGAAGGGGAAAACTAACATTTATTGAGCCCTTGCAATGTGCCAGATATTTTATTAGTTGGTTTTCATTTGCCAGCTCAGTAAATCCTCAGACCAATTTTATGACTGTTATGGACATTTTTAATTTGAATAAAGAGAGAGATGAAGAAATTCGCACAGGGTAATAATAATTTAAGAACTCAAACTGAGGTCTGTTTGACGTCAGTGTTATTCTACAATATACTATTATATTACCAGCTCCATTTTATAGGTGTGGAAATTGGGGCTTAAAAAGTAACTTGTCTAGATAAAAATGGAATATGAGTCTCTCTGATTCCAAAGTCCATGCACTTTCTAACATATTTTGTTTCATAAATGCTTCATTACACACCATAAAATACAGATGACACCTCAAGTGTCTCATATTCTACTATCAAGCCTCTGAGAACAGCATTTTTATCATAATTTTTTTAAGTGATGTATTAATACAGACATTATCTAAGTTTTAGACTACTATGGCATTGACTTTTGTCCTGTCCACAACATAACCAATATTGCTGCAAAATTACCTTCTTTCTCTGTTACTAATTAAAATATAAATTTCTCACATTCAATCATTCTAAGAATTTTTCTGTATTACTTTGCATTTTATTTGATTTCTCTATCCTAGAATTCAAGGCTCTTTATCCTCCTTTCTTTGCATAAGTGTTCCTCTTTTTAAACTATCACCAGCCTGTTCTTTTCTCCCAGTAAAGTAATATTGATTTCAAACATTTTTTAAACTTTTATTAATGTATTCTATAATTTTTACAGTCAAATATTAAAGAATTTTATCATTTCTTCTACCTTCAGTTTAAGTTTGCTAGCTGGTTTTTATTTAAGATTGATTACTTCAAGAATGATTTCCTGGAAGAGGTCTGTTAGATAACTTGTTTTTCTTTTGTTTGATATTCTTGTCTGTTATAGATTCTTCATGTGCTTTGTGGCTTGTATCAGTAAAGTAGCAATCAAAATCCCCTATATTTTAAATTTCTCCTAAAGGATGTAGAATAGATATTGGTAATAATTTTACTATATTATCATATAAAATAAGTTCTTAATATGGGACATATATATACACACATATATTATATATATATATATATATAACTTTATGAACTAAATTGTGTCCCCTCAAAATTCACATATTGAACCCCTAATCCCTAAGGTGATAGTATTTGAAAATTGAGCCTTTGGGAAATAATTAGGTTTAGATGAAATATTGAGGGTCAGGCCTTTATGATGACATTAGTACCTTTATTAGAAACACTGGGGAGTTTGTGTGCTCTCTCTCTGTCTCTGTCTCTGTCTCTGTCTGTCTGTCCTTTTCTGTGTGTGTGTGTGTGTGTGTGTGTGTCTGTGTCTCCCTGCTTGCCATGAAAGGATTCAGCCAGAACATGGCAGTCTGCATGCCAGAAGATGGCCCTCACCAGAAACCAACCATTCTATCACCCTGATATCAAACTTCCAGCCTTCAAGACTGTGAGAAAATAAATTTACGTTTTCTATTAATATGCACCTAGTCTATGATATTTTGTTGTGATCACCCAAGTAGACTAAGAAAAAGATATATATATATTAGGTTATTAAGTATGAAATTTCTGATAACCTTAAGTACTAAGTTTGACAGTTGATATCTCTGACATTTCACTTTGACATTTCTTGTTTTATCCTTATTGTGAAGGTACATCTTCATTCTTTCAAATGCACATTTTGGCTTCTGATTATCTTTCAAATATTCTTTTAGAGCAATTTTTGTGAAACCATGGATAAGTCAAAAATTCGTGTTATTTTGAAATATGAGTTCCATCATGGAACCAATGTAGTGCAGAGAGCTCAAAATACCATCAAAGTGTCTGGGAAGGATGTGGCTAATGAATGCACAGTACATGGATGGTTTCAGAAGTTTCATTCTGGAGGTTTTAATCTTGAAAATGAACCACGTGAGTTCATTTTCCAGGTGGATAATGATGAGCTAAAAGCTGTAGGGGAAGCAAATCCATCTCAACCTATGTGTGAATGTTTGACATTACTATTCCAACAATATCAGATCATTTGAAACGAATCAGCAAGGTAAAGAAGCTGGATAGATGGATTCTGCATGAATTAAGTGAGCCTCAGAAGAGAAATCGTCTTGAAGCTTGCCTTATTTTGCTGTCATGACATAAAGACCAACCATTTCTACAGCATATTGTTGTGTGTGATGAAAAATAGATACTTTTTGACAATCGCAAGAGTTCAGTAAATGGTTGGAAAAGATGAAGTGCCGAAACAAAGTCCAAAACTGAATATTCATCATAAAAAGCTAATGGTGTCTGTTTGGTGGTCCAGTGCTAGTATTATCCACTACATCTTCATGAAACCTGGTCAATTGATTACAGCAGCTGTCTACTGCTACCAATTGGATAAAATGATGAGGATGCTTGTGATTAAGCAGCCAAGATTGGTCAATAGAGACAGGCCAATCCTCCTGCAAGACAACACTTGACCACATGTCACACAAACAACACTGCTCAAACTACAGCAGCTGGACTTGGAAACTCTCTGTCATCCACTGTATTTACTAGATCTTGCACCAACTGACTACCACTTCTTCCAGGCTTTGGACTGCTTCTTGCAAGGAAAAATATTCAATTTTCAATGAGCTGTGGAAAACGCCTTTCACAATTTCATCACCATTCACTCTCCAGGCTTCTTTGCTGCTGGCATAAACAAGCTACTGTTATGATGATAAAACTGTCAATAGTTTAGGTGCATAATTTAATTAATGGCACTGCTTCTTGTTTAAGATATAATAAACTACGCTTTTGATTTGAAATTTGACATTTCATATTAAAGACTGTATCTATGTATAGCGCATATATATGTGATTTGTGGGCTCCTTGCCATTAACATAATGGGCATTTGATAAATATTTCTAGTTTTTATTCTGTACAATATAGTTAAATGTGAAGATATCATAGATGTTAAACATCACAAATTCAAGACATGTTGAGAATGAAGGAATCAATGGAATGAAGGAATCAAAAGGAATAAAGAGATCAATGAAAGCTTATGATAGGGTACCTAATATAAACTCATTAAGGACCATTATAGTATTGAGGAGAAATCTAGTGGCTCATGAAAGAGTTTTTATTTGATGATAGTTGAGAGAGTACCATGAGTTTTCTCCTTACTTGTGGGGAAGCATTCAAAGACAAATGAGAAAAGTATTGATTAAACTGCTTTTAGGGAAAGACAATATTTCCAAAATGTATAACTTGTCATGATTAGATGCTTGGAGACAGGCAAAATTTCATGGGCTTGCCCTTTATTGCTTCAGAGCCACGCCTGGGGAGACAGCTCTTCAGAGAACTTGCATTATTACATGTTGTTGGGAGGGCCAGATAAATTTCTAACTCTACAACCTTCATTTGCAAGAATTAGTCAAATTTCAAAAATACTACAAATATATTTTCTAAATCAAATTCCTCTCCAACTTTTTATTCTTTTTTTTTTTCCTGGAGTCTAACGTTCCCTTTCACTAGCCATGTTAAATAAATGTTCAAGTTCTTTGAAAAGTTTTTGTTTAAGTTACTAAGAGAGATATGTCAAAACTTTCCACTCTGATGGTAGATTTTCCTGTTTCTGATACAAACATCATTTAAAAATTATAGATACTGATGCTATGCTATTAGATAGAAACACATTGAGTTTTGTTATATCTTCTTAGTAAGTGGTATCTCTTATAATAATATAAAAAGTATAAAATACATTTCCTCCATTTTACATCCTTTTATACTTCGTGCTGTTTCTTGTGAATTTACAAATTCCACAAGATGGTAATTTTGTTTTTATAGTCAGCATTCATTTAGAAGTTGCTGCTTATCTACTCTCTCCTTTCTATATCTTCATTTTTCCATTTGAGACCATTTTCCTCCTTTCTGATGAACTCCATTTCATGTGGATTAGTTGGCAAGTACTCTCATTACTTATTTGTCTTAAATTTCATTGTATCTTCTTCAGTGTTGGCAGAAAGTGCTAGGATTACAGGCATGAGCCACTTTGCCCAACCTCTCCTTAGTACTTTTGAGTTATTTCCTCATTTTATACTCTGTCAGTCTGAATATTTTATTCAGTTTTTCAAGTCCACTAATCTTTTTTCCACAGTATATCTACTTTGTTTTTAAATGATATATTGCTATTATAGTTAGTTATTATAATTTCTATTTTCTTGTTATAATTTTTATGGGTTTTTTGTATCATAAGATTCTCCATATTGTTCTGTAATATCTTGAAGCATTACTCACATCCACACCTAGTAGCTCCTCTGTATATCTTGTAGATCTATTTCTATTATTTCTGTTTCTATTACTTTTATCATCTCTATTATTTGTTCTATCACTCATTTTTCTTCCTGAACATCTCATTGTTTTATATTTTAGTTCCTATAGTTTACATGAAAACTTGAAGAGATAATTTTAGGGTCTGCGTAATGTTACCTTCCTGTAGGGAGGATTTACTTTTGCTCTGGCTTGGCAGGCAGAAGAGAAACAGAGGAGAGGTTCATCTGATCTAAAGCTGGACTTGTTTTTGAAAAGAGTTGTCCAATTATATTTTATCCTTACTCCTAGAATACAGCACTTAGCAGTTACATGTGAAATTATGGGCCATCTACCAGCATTCCTCCTTCACATGGGGCCATAAATCCAAGTTTTTATTCTAGATCTAGTCCATTAAGAATGTCAGAAAATCTGCTCTAATGGAAACCCCAGAGCAGCCACTGCCTGCTTGGCTTTTGAGCCTTTCAACTGCTCTTTTGGATTTAGTATATGTCCAGGAGAAGTGTGGCTCAAAATGTTTGCTCATCTTTCTTCCCTTTCCGTCTGTCATTTATATTGGATCCTTAAGTTCATATCCATTTTAGCTCTCTCATTTTATATGTATGATGTTGTTTATTTATTTAAATCTGACTTTATTTTGTTGATTGAGAATGTTGGTCTAGAGATAGCTAGTCTTCCTTTGCTAGAAGTAGAATTCCTATTTTTCTCTTCCATGATAATCAGTTCATATTAAACTATTGAAACACAAATATTCAATACATATGAACCTATTTTAATTATGTGTTTCTGAATTATTTTCATTAGCCAACCAATGTCATCTTGTGACTGTACACTGAATTATCATTGACTCTGGTTAATGAATTCTAGAATCAGAAAAATAATATGAGAATTAAAAGTAGATTCTTTCTATTTTATTCACTTAATAGATGTAATTTTAGTACATTCTCTGCCACTCAATATGTTATAATTTGCAAATTACTTTACCTCTCCAGATCTCAGTTTCTCAGATAAAAGAAATGAGTTCAACCAGATGATCTTTAAAAGTCCTTCCATAAGGACTTCCATACCTAAAATTCTGTGATTTAATAAGAATAAATTAAACTTGAATCTTTGATGATTAAAGTTTAATTTGAATCTTGAAATCCATGAGATTTTTATAGTTTCTAAATTTAGAATAAAATAATATTCCTCCCTATCTCTAGTACTAGAAGATGTCCCATATGACCTGAACAAGTTTCAATGCTATAATTACTTTTGAATATATAATTGACAAGAAATTTTTAAGAGGACTGGAAATATTAGGAAAACTATCCTATTACAGATCAGTAAATATTATAAAGCTCTAATAAATACAATGGCAGGATGTCAATATAAGAATATATAAATTAATATAAATTAATAGAATGAAGAACCTGCAAGATGCATGTGTTTATGAAAAAGCTAATTAAGACAGTGAAATTTAGCATTGTGCATCAGCGAGGAATTATAGGCTAGATGAAAAATGATACTGAGCCACTTGATTATCTATATAGAAATAGAAAATATACTTCTAATTTCACAATATATACAATTAAGGTTGAGTAAAGACTCATATATAAAAATTATATTTTTAACTACATTACAATTACAAAACAAATTTCAAACTTGAAATGAAATTTTCAAGTCATAAAAAAATCATAAGTGCTAGTATAAAAGGCAGAAAAATTTTAATGATTAAGATTCAAAACTCTCTCATCAGACTTGTACCTGAAATCATACCCATATCATCAGGCCCCTTTCCATCTGTATTAACTTAAAATGAGAATGGTTACCTAAACGGTTTAATCACTATCATCCTTAAGTGTAAAATATGAATAATAGTACTTGTTTTATGAGAAATGTCATGTGAATTAAATAGGAAAATATCAAAATACTTAGTGTATGGACAGGAAAAAAGTAGTATTCAATTATTATAGAAATTATGCTTGAAAGAAATATTTTTTTTCTGGTGAGATGCATAGCGTTTGGAGAAGAACTGAAGACTTGAAGAGAAACATTAAGTTTGGAAGACTTGTGCTTTCATCTAGCATAGGGTAAATACCCCTACATATTAGAGTTACAGAAGAGTCAAGGCATGGTAATCCTCCTTCAATTACTCTAGTCTAGTTATGTTTTTGAAGAATGAGTGACAGGTGATACAACAGACTCACTTGACTAAGATTGGAGACTGTAAAATATAGTGATAACATTCTTCATGTTTCATGTTCGGTAACTTATTATTGCTTAGTTTTTTAAATGTAGGAAGAGAAAAAGTAGAGTTTTTACTGTTATAAATTTAAAGATCTATAGGGTTGATCTAACAAGAGGAGCACTTTTTTATGGTTCTTATTAGGTTATGTAAGAGATTTTAATATCCAAGATCTACAGAGCGAGAACTAAAGCTATTCAAGGATAATATAATAAGAGAAGGGTGGATTGGAGGAAGATATTCAGTGATTTCTGATAACTTATAACTTGCAATAAAGGAGTAAGAGAGTGAAGAAAGTATGCAGTTGGGGTAAAGAATGATATACCAGGGTGTAAGTTTGCAGAATTAAGATACTTTCATGTAAAGGCAAAGCTAAGAATTAACCATGGGAATGATTACTGAAGTAGAGTATACATGACTGTTCAAGTCAAAAGTTCCTAAAACTTTCTGAAGCCCAGCTGTTAAGAAAAGTGTGTTTGTTAAACTTGTTAAACGTAGGTATGTGGGAACTATTAATGATGACTTAAATTTAGTCTCTTTTGTATTGACAATATTCTAGAAGTGCCTGACATATGCTACAGACTTTAAATATATTGTGTATATCTACATGAACTGTCCTTACAACCTAGCTTGTTGATCTTAAAAAGATTCTAAAACTGTGACGATAATGACATAGATGAATAAAGAGGAAAAGAAATAACCCTGTGAGCTTCAATGAACAAGTTTCCTTTTGGCAAGGAAAGTTTCCATTGCCAAGCTAAAGATATCACCTAGCATCCAACTACTTTTATTCTAACTCAGATGGCAAAGTCTCATTTCACCTTTTTCTCTAAGAAGCTGAAAAGGTCAAATAGTGTCAGTTTTTGTAGCAAAAAGATTTAAAGTGCCTAAAACATTTGTTAATCACGAAAAGTGCTTTCACTTTAGTAAATTTTATAAAAAGGAGCCTTATTTTAGCCCTAAAAGGAAAACATTTAACTACATTTTTATTTTAATCACTTTTCAGTTAAAATTAAAATATGAAAAAGATAATTTGTTTTTGAACTTGGCCTTTCTGATGAAGGAAGCTTTACATGGAAGAATTGTTCTTGTTTCTTTTATGTTTTCTTGTGTCTCTCAAAGATGATTCCTAATGAATTGCCAAATGTAGGTTTGAGACTAGAATTTATAGACCACAGTTATTCATTCCAGTCAAATGCCACAGAAAAGAACAGCAACAAATCAAAGTTAATTTGTAATTGAAACCAACTATTACTAAAAGCAATTTAGCTTTAAAGAACCTTGACATGTTCAAAAGATGAATTACTTGATTCAGCTTTGTTATTTAAAATTATTTTTAATCATTTAATAGAAGAGAAGGTTAAACTTAGGAAGGCCAGACAGAAATGGAATCTATTTTATGTTCTTTTTAAAACTCAGAGAATAAAATACCTTTTGAAGATGAATTAAAATGTGTTTCAGGAAATCATAAGAGCATTGGGCAAAGTTTTAAGGCAATTGCTATTTTGTAAGTGTGAATATAATATAAAACTTTATAAATTAAAAAAAGTAAATTTACATGGTTGCCTTGCACTTTAATTTTCTCTCTCTAAATATTTACCAAATTACCTTTTGTTTTTTATGCATTAAGTCCATGATATATATGAATGAGAAAGTGTGTAAATTAAGCTCATAATTTTGCTAGTAACTTAATTTTTTACAAATGCACAATCTCGCTCATAACTTAATTCATATTCTTTGCTATTCAAGAACTGTATTTAGTCTAATTTAATTTAAGCATAAGGCTGGGGAGAAACTTTTTTCCTAGTATTCGTCTGGGCAACAGGTTATTTCTGTTTTCTTAAAATGTGTAATACAGTAACCTAGATGAATATCTCTAAATTCAAGTCTTAATCAATTATAAATAATAAATTTTCTTGACTTGTCTCATTTGTTCATTTATATGTACCTTGTGGATAGCCAGTTTCTCCCTCAAGAGAATCTGCTTGAGGCAGAAATGACTATTGCACCTACCTCTTTCATATTGACTTCTATTGCTTTTTGCATATTTGGTACTCTGCTTATCCAGGAGTATAGGGTAGCATTAGTAGCCAATATAAAAGTTTCAGGGTAATATTTGATTACAGTAGAGATGTTCTAAACCAAAAATTCAATGAAAAAAAGAAAAATATCTTTGTTTTTGGAAAATTTGATCATTTTGATTAATACTCTCTGAATGTGTAATTAGCAAGTTCTGATGAAATTTAGTAATAGAAAGATTTACCTAAGTGTGTGAAAGTGTTTCTGTGTTTTCATATGGAATCATTTGGGAATAATAAAAGAAATGAAGTTTTTAAAAATTGTATTGAAAGTATTATTGTAGTTTTCTTCTACAAGTCCTGAGACAGATTAAAGGTCAACATTTTAATGGAAATTTTATAGAAGTGTAGAGAACGAAGAGTTGAGAACTACAATGATGATATATATAAGGCAATGACAGGCAAATTGGATGGTTAATTAAAGCATCCATGTTGGTGAATAATATTTGGCATGTCAAATTGAATGTCAGAATTAGAGATTAGGAATCTAAATATTCATTACCTAGGGTTGATATTATTATAGTCAAGATAAAAAAGTAGAGAAAATAATACAACACACAGAGACAAAAATAGTTGAAGTTAGAAACCAAACATAGGATCAGATGTCTAAATATTTCCAGATCGGGTACACAAAGAGAAAGTAAGTCAGCAGAAAAAAATCCAAGTGCTGGTATTTGTTCCAAATTATGGTGTTTGAATACTCAGTTAAATTGATGGATGGAACAAGACAGAGAATATCTTCACTTTCCCTCTCCCTTTAAAAACATTTATATATTTTTTTTAAAAACTGGATAAATATTTAAGTGGCTCTCAATATTTGCTAAATATTTGAATCACGTGTAGTTTTAAAAGTCCTAATATCCAGGTCATACCACATATCATTGAAATTAGTTTTTAGGGTAGGAACTAAACAAAGATGATTCCAATGTGTAGTAAAGTTTGGGAACTGCTCATATAGTGTATTTCCAGCAGAAGGTACTTTCAATTTCCTAAATGTAATGACCATATATATGGATATATATGTATATTTATGTATATATGCATATATATATATAAATAGAGAGAGAAAGAGAATTAGAGTGATACAATGAAAAAGTAAAGTTTACTCTTATTGTATACTTTTATCATAGTAAAACAAGTGAGTATTTGCTAAGATCTGAAGTCTAATGTATACTTTTGGAATACATTTCCATGCTGATTAAAGTAAATGGCCCACTCATGGTAAATTAGGATTTCATAAATTTTTCCCATACTACAAAAATTTTCTCAGAAAGAAATATATGTTCTTCATGGCAAGAAGTTTATTTTTTCATGTGCACATGTGTGTGTTTCTGCTTTGATGACAATAAGATAAGCCCTTTTGACTAAATTTCTCTTTTGCTATCTTCTTAGGTTATACTCCATTTATGTTCCATATTTAAACAACTGATCCTCTTTATACATATGTTTGTGCATTTATTTTCAGATTAGTTGATATACACTGAGACATAAACATGATGTTGATCCATCTCAGCTATCTGAGATCATGGCTGTGGTCCCAGTGTTAATGATATTCCTTTTTTTTCCCCCCTCTCAAATGATTATACCTTTAAATGATAAGTTATGTTGTTCCTGCATATCTAAAAAGCTGCCACTTTTGGAAAGACCATTCTAGGTTTTAAAGTTGTAACATAAGCTTTTGTTTTTGTTTTTGTTTTTGTTTTTTAAATAACCAGGGTATTAATCATTACCTACTGGGATTGGGGGAGAACTCTCAGCTTAGTATCTAGCATGATGTTTATAACTTATTTTCTACATATTTGTAAATTTTGAGAATAGAGATAATCTTATTCATCTTTGAGTCACTCCCTACCTCATTCATGGTACTTTTCTCCTTTCTATCTTGTGGGAAAATAATAATTATTTTTTAACAAATGGATAGAGGAAAAAAGGAGGGAAGAAAGAATAAAGACTGACTTGACCATAGCAGAATATTAATACGGTATTATCACAGTCAATGTGTGACTATGTAGGTTAGGATCTGTTTACTGAGTGCATTGAAAATGGCCAGAGGAGTAATATAAAGTACTGCTTTGGGAATAATACTGTGATAATGCTAAAAGGAGACATTCACACAATAAGGAGATACATTTTTCCAGTTTTATTTCTTATCACTTCTTTAACCCTGATTCTACTTATTTTCTTCTTTATCCTTGTAATTTTTTTGTCTTTTTTGTCTTTTTTCTGCCCTGTGCTAGTCTCCTTTTTTATTTGTATAAATTTAAGGGATATAAGTTTAATTTTGTTACATGGATGTATTCGGTATTGGCGAAGTCTGGGCTTTTAATGTATTCATCACCTAAATAATGTACCTTGTATCCATTAAGTAATTTCTCATCACCCACCTCCTCCCACCCTCCCACCTTTCAGAGTCTCCAGTGGCTATCATTCCACACTCTATGTCAATGTGTACATTTTATGTAACTCCCACTTATAAATGAGAAAGTGTGGTATTTGATTAAATGAGTTGCTTCACTTAAGATAATGTTCTCCAGTTCATACATACTGCTGTAAAAGACATGATTTCATTTTGTTTTATGGGAATGTATTCCAGTGTGTGTGTGTGTGTGTGTGTGTGTGTATTTTCTTAATCCAGTTATCTGTTGATGGACACTTAGGTTGGAATAGATCTTTTCTCTTCTTAGTCTAGCTAGTGATTTATCAGATTGTTTTTCATGATTTTCAAGAACAAACTTTTAGCTTCATTGATCCTTTGTATTATTTTTTGGTCTCTATTTCATTTAGTTCTACTCTGATCTTTCTTGTTTCTTTTCTTTTCCTAGCTTTGGGTTTGGCTTGTTCTTATTTTTCTAGTTCCTGGATATATGTCAATAGGTTGTTAATTTGTGATCTTTCCATTTTTTTAATTTCGGAATTGAATGATATAAACCTCCCCTTTAGCATTGCTTTTACTTTATCCCAGAGATTTTAGTGTGCAGTGTTTCAATTTTCATTCATTTCAAAATTTTTTTAATTTTCATCTTAATTTTATAAGTCACCAAAAGATAGTTCAGAAAGATGTTTATTAATTTCCATGTATTTGTATAGCTTCCAAAGTTTCTCTTGATATTGATTTCTAGATTTATTTCTCTATAGTCTGAGAAGATACTTTATATAATGTTGATTTTTTAAAATTTATCAAAACTTGTTTTGTGGTCTAACATATGGTCTATCATGGAGAATGTTCCATGTGCTGATGAGAAGAATGTATATTCTGCAGTTGTTGAGTAAAATGTTCTCTAAATGTCTGTTATGTCCATTTGCTCTAAAGTCTAATTTAATTCTAATGTTTCTTTGTTGATATTCTGTCTCAATGATCTGTCTAGTGTGGGGTGTGGGGTGTTGAAGTTTCACACTATTATTGCTATACTTACTATACATTTCTTTAGGTCTAGTCATATTTTGTTTTATCAATTGTATGCTCTGGTATGGATTTCTGGGTTGCTTATATATTATAATTATTATATCCTCATGCTAGATTGACCCATTTATCATTACATAATGACCTTCTTTGTCTTTTTTTTTTTTTACTGCTTTTCTGTTTTTGATTTAAAGTCTGTTTCATCCAATATAAGTGTAGCTACTCCTGCTCACTTTTGGTTTCTGTTTGCATGGAATATCTTTTTTCACCCCTCTACTTTCCATTTATATGTGTCTTATAGGTAAACTTAATTTCTTGTAAGCAGCATATAGTTAGATCATTTTAAAAATCCATTTGCCAATCTATATCTTTTAAGTAGAACATTTAATCCATTTGTGTTCAAGGCTAGTATTGATATGTGAGGTTTTGTTTCTGTCATGTTGTTATCATCTAGTTTTGTAATAAATTCTTTTCTTTTTCCTATGTCTTTATGGTTTGGTGGAGGTCTGTCGTATTGCCAATTTAATTTCTTTCTTTTCCTCCTTTGTATAAGTGTTTTATAAGTCCTGTGTGTTTTATACTTTCATGTGTTTTTATGATGGTGAATATTGACCTTCCATTTCTATGAGTAAGACTTCTTTGAGCATTTCTAGCAGGGCTGGCCTACTGGTGACAAATTCCCTTAGTGTTTGCTTGCCTGGGAAAGACTTTATTTCTCCTTCATATGTAACTTATTCTTACAGGGTATAAAATCCTTTGTGGACAGGTTTTTTTTCTTTTAGCACTCTGAAAATAGGATTTCAATATCTTCTGACTCATAAAGTTTCTGCTGAGAAGACCACTTGTAATGTGATGGAGTTTCCTTTTTATGTGACTAGATACTTTTCTCTTGCTGATTTTAGGATTTTTTTTTCACTCACATTGGCTTTAGACAATCTCATGTGTTGAAGTGAATCTATATTTCAATGTATTTCTCTGGTGTTTATTAGGCCACCTATATATTGATGTCTAAATCTGTTACTTAACTGGGGAAGTTCATAAATCAGTTCCTTAAATAGGTTCTCTAAACTTTTTGTTTTTTCTCCTCCCTTGGGAATACTGATGATTCATAAGTTTGAATGCTTTATGTAGCTCCCTACTTTTCAAAGGTTTTGTTTATTTTTAAAAATTCTTTCTTCTTTTTGTCTAATTGGATTAACTCAAAATACCTGTCTTCTGAGATTCTCTCTTGTACTTGGTCTAGTATAAAGTTGAAGCTTTCACATGTACTTAGTAATTTCTTCAATGAAGTTTTTGTTTCCAGAAGTCCTGTTGGATTTTTGGTTTTGGTTTTGGTTTTTTAAAAGATATCTGTTGTCTCCTTGGCAGATTTTTCCTTCATTCATATCCTGAATTGATTTTCTGCTTTCTTTGTATCAGTTTTTAGATTTTTTTTTTTTACATCTCATTGAGCTTCTTTAAAATCAGTAGTTTGAATTCTTCACCTGGCATTTCAAAAATTTCTTTCTGGTTAGGCTCTATTGCTAGAGAATTACTCTGTTCTTTTAGGGATGTTATAACACCTTCATTTTTCACACTTCGCATATTGTTATGCTATTTTCTTCACATCTGGAGAAATAGTCATTTTTCTTATTTTTGAATTTACTTTTGTTTCAGTGGGACTTTTTTCCCCTGAGGATGTGATTATTATTTATGTTGAATAAGACTGTTTGGCTTTGTCTCTTAATGCATTCAGTGGTGAAGACTTTGTATGATTCCCTTGATTGTAAATAGCCTTGGTATTTTGGCTTTCTCCAGTAATAGTAGAAGTAGTAGTATACCAGGTGGGTGAGCAGAGTCATGACCTCCTGAGTGCTTGCGATAGTAGGGGTGATGGTGGCAGCAGAGGTCATGAGAACATTGTTTCCTTCCCAATTGCTATTCCTTTGCGTTAGCAGATACCGTAATGGACCAGCAGGTTGTTCTTGCAACCAAGAGCAAGCTATGGTGGCAGCAGTAGGGTTTAGGCTTGACCTTTCTTGACCAGGAGAAATACTCAGATGTTGGGGACCATCTCTGGGTCAGATTGGCTGAGACCCAAAGTCAGCAGAACAGGAGCACATTGGTTGTTCCCAGAGTTAGCAGGACATGACTTGTTGATCAGCGTAAGAACTGTTCCTCCGGGCATACAGCCAAGAGCCTGTACTCTTGCAGACAAGCCCAGGTGTCTTGTTGTCCTGCACACAGGACTAGACGTGGGCTCGAGGATGAATTGTTCCGGGTGGGGTTCACTTAATAGACAAGGTTGTTTGTCCAGTTGCACAATAATAGCCCCGGGAATGTTTGCATGTAAACAAGAACTGCCCAACCCCACAACAATGGAAATCTGGAGGCCACGGGAAAAACGTGTTGTTCTCATGAATGCTGCTCGGCCCCGTAAGATGGTTGGTTAGCCAGAGACGGGTAAGATTCCTCAGAGAGGAACAACCTAAGACAGGCACAGCCGCTGGGGGACCAGTAAAGAGGAACTAGGGGATAGAAACTACCTCCCATGGCTGCCTTGTTTTCCATGTATATCTCGGTCTGTAATCTGGGCCTGGCACCTTAAGCATTGCAAACTGCCTAGGACCTATGGTTTCGCATGCAAGCCAAGGTCGTCTGCTATCCTGCACATGGTATCAGACATTGAAGGGCATCTCTTGTGCTATGTCTAGAGGAATGGGTGTTGTTGACCCGTGGGAAGTCATGTACCAGAAAGTAGCTGGGAAAGTAGCTGCAGGACGCTCGCCAACTTTAACAGCATAAAAATAAAACGACTCATGCTTAAAGCGCTGCAGTCTTATACCATCTCTTGTGTCTGTGTGTTTCCTTCTGGGGCAGCAGTCTTGTCTTTTGTGTCTGCGTTTTTTGTCTGTGTCTTTCTGTGTTCATCCCCCATTCTGCAATCGGGCCACGACACTCAGGTGTCCCAGATAATGGGTTAGGACATGGTGTGCTCACTAGTCCAGGTCCCACACACTGTCTGAGAGGTGTAAGGTGAAGGTAAGTAAAGCTGGAGCAAATAAGCCTGCACTCAGGCCCCTCAATGGCAGGTGAGAGCACCATCCCTGATGGGGATCTGGGAGCAGTCCTCAGGCTCCTGGGGAAATGCCCAGGTGAAGAGTGGAGCAATTGCTGCTGTGCCATAGCTTCAGCATGAGGAAAGAGTACAATCTTGGTACCACAGCCAAGGGAGCTAGAGAGGAACCTGCTTCACTCTTATTTCCCAGACTCAGTGGGGCTCCTTCCCCCAGCTTGACTTTGGCAGCCCGTTGGGGCAGTTAATTAAGTCATATACAGTTTGCTTTCAGGCTGTTAAAATGGCCCAGATTGTACAACTTGACACCTAAGTCAAAACCACACCTTTCAGGTAAGTCTCCTCCTGCTCTGGTTCCATGAAGAGAGGTAAAATAGTTTCAACACCAGTGGCTAGAGATGATGCTACATTCATTTCTCAGTCCTGGCTGTGGGGGCCCCTCCTCTGATTGAGACCCAGATCACCAATCCCTAGCCCGAGACTCTCTAATGCCAGCAACTGCTGCTTCTGCCATCTGGCAGTATCCCACACAGTATTCCATGAGCTAGGATCAAGAATGGCTTCCTCCTGTTGGCCCACAGGTCTGGGAGCATGTGTGGGACACTTCCCAGTGCCAATCCTTCCCACAGTCTCCCAGCTTCTCCCTATGTTAGATTCAGGCCTTGAGGTTGTCAAGGTGCTCCCCTATAGCCTGGATTGCACAGTTCCCCAGTTTGAAGGTGTATCACAGGGTCACTCATGCCTCCTATCCTGTATTGTAGATTCAGTTATGGATTTTAGCTAGACCCAACCACTCAGGCTGCCTGTTTGCCTTCTCTTTCCTAGTATCTGAAGTTTTCTTTCACTTTTATGTTGAACTACCATGTTCCTTCTTGGATAAAAATTCACACTGTAAATCGCTACACACTATTTTGCTACTTTCAAATGGGTGAGGCCTGATGGAAAAGCTTCTAGTCCTCTGTCTTCTACCTTGTGTTATTCTTAGATTCTAGTACTGTAGGAGTCTTAAGGGCAAACCTGGTTAAAAATAAATGAGAATCATTATTGCCAGACAACAATGTATGGTCTCTCTCTGTGTGCTCTAAACTGCAAATTAAGTTAGTAGGGGGTAATAGAAATTTCATATTATCATTTTTCTGAGTCATGAAAGGATTGGTGTTATAGAAAAATATACAATATGCCTAACAGTTCATAATACATTTAATTATCTAATAAAGTAAATAGCTTGTAAGTAGACCATATTTAAAATATTTTCTCATTTTTCCAAATGGTCATAGTATACCATTTAACATTCCTCAGCAAATAAAGTCCTAGTCAGCTAAAAGATGATGAATTCACTACTGAAGGGAAGAAGTGTCGCGCGCCCCTCGCCAGCAAGGACCACGCAACACTTGGAGTTCTTC
>VBSM01002608.1:44158498-44168501 GCA_008086735.1 Cheirogaleus medius
CGTAACCGTAATATTTGTACCCCCATAATATGCTGAAATTAAAAAAAAAAGAAACATCAGAAAGCATAAAAGAAAAATCAGGAGTATTGCATTTTATTTGTTTGTGTGTTTTTAACACTGTCATGGCTTTATTTAAGACACCATAGCACAAAAGTATAAAAATCAAGGTGTTTAAGGAGAGATTCTTGAGGAACTTACACTGTATACAAACTGCCATACAAACAGAATTAAAATAGAACCAGGAACATTTACAAAATGTAAAATCTAGCTTTACTATTTGCATGAAAATACTACCCACAAAGCTAAATAAGTTGTGAAAGTTATCTGGAGGCTCTAAGTGTTGTTTTCAAACCAAAGAATTCTAATTTTAATTGCACAATTAGATGATTGATAAAAGAGTCAATATATAGATTTGTTTTTAAAAATAAGTATTTTATAATCTGGCATAGTATGCAATAAATACTTTTAGGTACTAGAATATGGCATTTCGATTGTTAAAATCAGAAGACAAATGTTAATTTTTTGGAGATTCCAATCCTCCCACTAAACTTATTCCAAGTGTTTTATTTCAGTCTCTTGTGAAACTTTTTGAGTTTCTCCACAAATAACTCCATAATTTTTACTTTATAGTGCCAAGTCATACATTTTAAACTAAAAAAGCAGCAGCAGCCATACTATACTCAGTATTTTAAATGTGTTCCAGTATGGAACCATGACTTCAATTCCTTTGCTGACACTAACTTTTAAAAAACTTACAATTTATTCAAAACAAAGGGAAAACATTTTAGATAGCTGAGATTTAAAAAGCAATTGCCTTGAACATTGAGCCTCCATGACAAAAGGGGAGATGTGATTGTCTACTCATTATATTTTATTTAGTAGCCATATAAAAAAACACATATTCACACTTATTCCAAATATTTTTTCTGTGTTTAATGGCCATCCATCCACTTGAAAACGAATCTTAACTTTAGTATAAATTTAGTTTCAAATATTTTTCCAACTGCTTAGTGTATTCCATTTAAATGCTATATCTGGTAATACTTTAAAACTATAGGAATAATTAAAGGTCCTACTCAGAAAAATCAGAAATACTTTGGAGAGTAGTCTCCAAATCATTTGAGAAGCCACTTTAAAGATTTGACTTGAATTTCTTTTTAATTATCAACAGGTAATTGTTCTGACTTTTGAGGAACACAAATGCTGCTTCTCAAAGCCTCCCCTGTTTCTTTCCTTTCTTCATTCTACTACTACAGTCTTATCATGTTGTCCACCAAGAAACATTTACAGTAAGCAGAACATTTACATAAAACTGTATCGATAATAATATTCATATCTCAGAAAATACCCAATTCCTTTCACTTCACTTGTTTAAAACCCAACAGGTTTAAAAGGTGGTTGAAGTTTAAGACTAAAGGTTTTCCTGGGTATAAACAAGTTTCCCAACTTTCTTTTAAGATTGAGGGAAATGAGTGAAACAAGAAGGGCAGGTGACCATAAAAGAATTGTTGAGAAGAAAAAGAATGTACACCTAAAAACAAAACAACATAAACTGTTAGCATGTCATGATCTATAGCCTAAAGAAAGAGTTCACCTGCATTTGTCTGGACTTAAGTATGAGCAATTTTTCCTGCAAATATAAAAAATCTTATCAGTCACCAAAAAAATCCATGAACTATGTTACTGAATAGAACCTCCACAAAATTCAACGAATTGAACCTTTACTATTCTGCTTCTATTTTCCAAGTTACTCATGTAACAAAAATAGCACTAATATATTTTAGCCAATAAAAGAAGATCACTGCCTTCAAACTAAAGATCTTTGGATCATCTTTAAAAGAATAATCAACTGATTAGCTGGGCATGGTGGCTCACACCTGTAATCCTAGCACTCTGGGAGGCCAAGGCGGGAGGATTGCATGAGATCAGGAATTCAAGACCAGCCTGAGCAAGAGCGAGACCCCGTCTCTACTAAAAGAAGAAGAGCTGAGCAACTAAAAAATACATAGAAAAAATTAGCCAGGCATGGTGGTGCATGCCTCTAGTCCCAGCTATTTGGGAGGCTGAGGCAGAAGGACTGCTTGAGCCCAGGAGTTTGAGGTTGCTGTGAGCTAGGCTGACATCACAGCACTCAGCACTCTAGCCTGGGGAACAGAGTGATACTCTGTCTCAAGAAAAAAAAAGGATAATCATCAGATCATTAAAGAAATTGTTGCTATTTTATATTATAGCTAACTGGACTTTCAGTTAATTTATAAATATTGAATGAATGAAGTAATCTGTATTCATGTGCAGACAATATGATTATGTATATAGCAAATTAAAAAATATCTAACATATACAAATATTAAAACTAATATGTGAATTTAGAAAGGTTGCAAAATAGAAGTCTAATATAAAAATAAATAATAATTCATATGCTGTAAAGGAAAAATTGGTAAATAAAATGTAAAAATATGTAAAAATGTAAAAAACAGCATTTATAAAAAAATATTGAGGATCATATTAAATGAAAAGTGTGCAAGACCAGTAAAATGAAAGCTACTAAATGTTGCTGAAAAAAATTAAAAATTTAAATAAATGGAGATCTATAACATGTTCTTGGATTTAAAAACTCAATGTGAAGAGTCAGTGCTTTCCAAACTGAGCTATAGGTTCACTATAGTTCCAATCAATATACTGAGGTCTTTTTTTCCCATAGAAATAATGTTAATTTACATTTACTGTTATGAAATGTAAAGGACCAAGAATAACTAAAATGATCTTAAAAAAAGAGTAAAGATGGATGACTTACTTGGCTTTATTATAAGTTTTTCTATACAGTTCATACAGTTTAGTATCTTTAAAGAATAAACAAATCAATTAAAGGAACATAGGAGGAAGGTCAGAAATAGACATATGGTAGATTTTCTACAAACATGCCAAAACTATTCACTGGAGAATAATACTCTTTTTCAGGAACTGTTGTTAAAATATTTTAAAAGCTATATGGAAAGAATAAAAGAAAAAAAATTCAACATCTATCATATATCAAATATAAAAATGTATTTAGGTTGGAGCCTAGACCTAAAAGTACAAGTTAATATATAAAGTTTCTCAGGGAATTATGTAAAAATATCTTAATGGCCTTGATATGGGCAAAGTGTTTTTTTTTTTTTTTCTTCATGTTTTCTTTTTTGAGATAGAGTCTCACTATGTTGCCCAGGTCCTGAGTGCAGTGTCATGATTGTAGATCACTGCAGCCTGGAACTCCTGGGATCAAGGGATCATCTTGCCTCAGCCTCCTGAGTAGGTAGGAGCACAGGTACATGCCACCAGGCTTGGCTAGATTTTTTTTTTTTTTTTTTTTAGAGAAAGGATCTTGCTATGTTGCTCAGGCTGGTCTCAAACTCTTGGTCTCAAGTGTTCCACCCTCTCAGCCACACAAAGTGCTGTGATTACAGGTGTAAGCCACTGTGCATGATCCTTGCACAGTTTTCTTGCACAAGACACCCACAAAAATAGTAATCATATAAAATAAAAACTTCTGCCCATCCAAAAACAGCAATCAGATATTGAATTGAATGAAGAATGTATAAGTAATGTATGTCTCTGACAAATAAATAATATCTAGGATATATAATAAATTCTTATAACCAAATAATATAAACAAAATAAAACAAATAGCCAAATGTTAAAAAAAATGGACAAAAGACTTGTGCAAACATATTACAAAAGAAGATATTGTACAAATGAGCTGATGAAAAATGCACTCAAAATAAATCATGGCAAAATATTTAGTCATACTAAAATTAGATACCTCTTCACATTCACAAAAGGGCTAATATTATAAAACTTACCATGTTGACAAAAAGACATGTTGCCAAAGGTGTGGAGCAGCTTGGAAATCTAAAATAATTTGGTTGCAATATAAAAATGCACAACCACATTGAAAAATTCTATTTTAGTCCACTTAAAAAGCAATCGGCATAGAGTAACCAATAATGACACACCCGGTCATCTTTCCAATTGAAATTAAAATTTATGTTTACAAAAACACCTCCACAGCATATTATAAGATAACTTTGTTCATAATAGTTATATAACTGGAAATAACCCAAATATCTATTAATAACAGAATGGATAAACAAATGGGGTACATTCTATGATTAATAAGATTAATTTCTTTGAGGTAATTAATAAGTAACAGATTATTTATACTCTCAATAGCATGAATGAATCTCAAAAAATGTTAAGTAAAAAAAGTCAGACACTAACCATGTACATTCAGTATGATTTAATTCTACGTAATTCAAAATCAGGCAAACTTTATCATGGTAGAAAACCAGAGAGTTGTATTTAGAGTTGAAGAGAGAGAAATGATTGGAAACATAAACAAAGAAATTTTCTGAGATGATAGAATTGTTTTACATCTTGATTAGACAGTGGATTAGATAGGGGAATACATTTGTCAAAACCCATTAAACCATATACTCAACTGTATTTAAAATATTTATCAATAAATGAGATATAAAATTAGTGATATTATAATTCTATACAGCAATAAATTGGAATATTAAAATGGAAATTTTGAAATGTTAAGACTGCTGAAATATTTATCTCATTTCCCCCCAAATTAGAGATAATGTATTAGTTTGAGTGCTATTAAAAATAAAAAGAGAGTACACATGGTAAAAACTTTTGAGAATAATTATTGAGGTTTGAAGGAGTTGATAAATGATTCTTTTTCAAGTTACTTGTCATAGGATGGATCCAATTAAATGATAAATGCATATATCCAGGAAACAGACCCAAAGATCGCTTTCGTTAAAAATGTAAATTAGGTTAGTGACAACAATGGGCATTTGAATATGTCACCCTAAATTAAATGTCCATGCTTACTTAATCACTGTCATTATTAGTTAGCCAAATGCACCATCCCAAGGGCTACCGTCTTTCCCCCTAAAATGACTGTATGGGCAACAGAAGATGAGCATACAATATGTCTTCAGGTAGAAGATTTTTCATAGAAGGAACAGGAGGAAAGAGGAAGTAAGTTAAAAAGGAAGGGATAGAGAGGAATGGAGGGAGAGATGGAGACAGGGAGGGAAAAAATAAAAGGGAGGAGAGGGTGGCAGAGAGAGAAAGAGCAATAAATAAATTTTAGTATGGCTCAGTAACTGGAAAGACCATTGCTATATAATTAGATATTCAAGTGATGTTTTATTAGTGACCTACAAGTCGAGAATCATAATAAATTTGAAATCTATCATATGTCTATCTTAATGTACTTTGATTAAATCTTTTTTCTCCATCTTTTCAATGGTCATATTTTTATTATCAGCTATATACAAACAGTATAATCTATTATATAACTTAGGCTCAAAAATAAATTTATATTATCTTAGGTAGCTCTTACTATTATGATCAAAGTAATAAGAGCTACCTAAGATAATATAAACCACACTTATGCCACACAGTAATTTGGCAAAAAGTCTGTATCTTTTATTTCTCTTAATTTTTTATGAGTTCAAGTTAGTGGATTCTACATGAACCAGTGTTAGGGAATATAATGTGAAAGTAAATTTCAGAAATCCCTTATCAAGTGTTAGGAAATAAACTTCAGTCTTTTTGTTCTAGCTATCTTTTCTCATGAGAAACAGCTATGTTCAGAAGCTTGATAAAATATTTACCATTTCAAATTGGATACATAGATGTTCTCTACTTTTTAATTTGAATTTTAATGATATATCTATTATTATTGCCTATTTCAAAAATTATTCATTCATTTGTTCATTTAAAAAAATTTATTAAGCACCTACCATAAGCCAGGAATTGCTCTAATTATTTAGGACAAAAGCAGAGAGAAAACAAAGTCTTTAAACTCACAAAACTTACTTTTCTAATAGGGAAGACTAAAATAAGAGAACACAAATGTTCTGTAATGTCAGATACTAACAAGTGATGTGATGAAGATTAAGTGGGGTAAGGGACTCACAAGAGGGGTGTGACCTTTTAGAACAGTTAGTCAGGCATGACCTACCATCTCATAGGGAAAGAGAGGGGGGAAAAGGGGGTCATCAGCCATTTAACCCATGATTTACCAGAGCTATCAAAACTGCTAGCCCACAGAAATCTAGATTTTAAATGTGTTTATCTTGCCAAATATATATTTCAAAATAAATTAAATATGAATGACTTTAGGTTGGATGTACACTCTTCAGTTTACTACAGCACCACAACTCCCTGGTTTCTGAGGCTTGAGTGAAATCATATAGTTACTTTGCCATCAGTTACTCATAGGCACTGAATTTGTTACATTGAGATATTAGACAAATAACTACTGCTTGAATACATAAAGTTGGGCTTGATATTAAATAAAACATAAGGAGTGTAAGAAGTAAAACAGGTAGTAATGGAATTATGATTTAAAGTGAATGACTTTTGAAGGATTTTTTTTCCCACCCGCATAATTAAGATATGCCTATTTTACATGCCCTATATTGTCAGCTGAATGTTCTTTCTGTCATTCATTTCTCTACACCTATTTTTATTGGTCCCTAATAATAGAAAGCCATTTCCATTCTAGAAGATGGCCTTGCCCCATATCTAAATAATTGGTGCCATGCAGCCAACTGAGACAGATTTTGACAGTTGTAATCTGGAAGCTCCACGATGGTACTGGATTGATAGTGGCTGGTAAATGAGGGTTGAAATCCACCTTGAAAACACTATTGAAGGTGATACTGTTATTCGAAGAAAGTTTCAGAATCTGAGTTATATCGAGAAATGATTCCTGAAACCATAGACATGTCTTTTGGTCCTAGTGCTTCAGTACTCTGTGGTTTCATTCTCTTATACCTTATGTTGTATTAGTGAGATAAACTCTTTGAGTCTTTTGAAGAGTGGTTGTGTTTTAGGTGTCTTTTCTCACTTCTGGCTGTCACTATGTTTTATTTAAATAGTGGGCCTGATCATGGTGCTGATTTCATTGTAAGTTAGAGGAATGTCTTTGGGTTAAAATAATCTCATGAATCAATGCCTATTCAAACTGTATTTTTATGTCCCAGAAGTTTAACATTAGCTTTCATATCTATAACCATTTTTATGTAATCCTTCATATTATTTAACTTCCTTTTCATTTAATATAAAAAAGAATATTCACAATTACTTACCATAGCAACCACTGTTGAAGAAGAATCAAATGCCAAGACTGGCACAGAGTTCACAGTTGATGAAATCAGGCCAAGTAGTTTGCAACATGACCCCGTGTAGTTATTTTAACGCTTTTGTATCCTGATGAGACCAGTGAATGTACTAGGAGTGATTTGTTTCTAATCAGCACACATGAATATCATCGTCATCAATGACAACAATAACAACAAAAACCATCTTGAGTGATTTTGTATAGGACCAAATTCTATACTTGATGAAATACTTGATTCCATATTAAATATGGAATATTGATTGAATATTGACGTAAAATGCTACTGATGCTTACATTGTATACATACATACATGGACAATTGGATAGTACATTGTAGTATACAAAAGAGAAAAATATTTAATCTGTATATACAAGTCTATTTTGAAAATCAGTACAGGTTGAGTATCCTTTATCTGAACACTTGGGACAAGAAATGTTTCCAATTTTTGATTTTTTTTGTTTTTATTTCAGCATATTATAGGGGTACATATGTTTAGGTTATATATATTGGCTTTGCCCTGCCTGAGTCAGAGCTTCAAGCATGTCCATCCCCCAGACAGTGTGCATCACATCCATTAGATATGAATATACCCATCCCTCCTACCCCCTCCCACCTGCCCAACACCCAACGAATGTTACTACTATAGGTGCGCATAAGTGTTGATCAATTAATATCAATTTGATGGTGAGTACATGTGGTGCTCCTTTTTCCATTCTTGTGATACTTCACTTAGTAGAATGGGCTCCAGCTCTATCCAGGATAATACAAGAGATGCTAGATCACCATTGTTTTTTGTGGCAGAGTAGTACTCCATGGTATACATATACCACATCATTTTTTTAATCCACTCATGTATTGATGGCCACTTGGGTTGTTTCCATATCTTTGCAATTGTGAATTATGCTGATATAAATATTCTAGTGAAGATATCTTTCTTATAGAATGTTTTGGTTTTTTTTTCCCATTAGGTAGATGCTCAGTATTGGGATTGCTGGATTAAATGATAGTTCTACTTTTAGCTCTTTACGATATCTCCACATTACTTTCCATAGAGGTTGTACTAGTTTGCAGTCCCACCAGCAGTGTACGAGTGTTTCTATCTGTCCACATCTACACCAACATGGGTTGTTTGGGGACATTTTGATAAAAGCCACTCTCACTGGAGTTAAGTGATATCTCATTGTGGTTTTGATTTGCATTTTCCTGATGATTAAAGATATTGAGCATTTTTTCATATGTTTGTTGGCCATAAGTCTGTCTTCTTTTGAAAAATTTTTTTTAGTGTCCTTTGCCCACTTCTTAATGGGGTTGTTTGATTTTTTCTTGCTAATTTTCCTGACTTCTATATAGAGTCTAGTTATTAGCCCTTTATTGGATGTGTAGCATGATGCAAATATTTTTTTCCATTCTATAGGTTTTCTGTTTGCTCTCATGATAGTTTTTTTGACTGTGCAGAAGCTTTTTAAATGATCAGGTCCCATTTGCTTGTTTTTGTTGTGGCTGCGATTGCTCCTGGGGTCTTCCTGATAAATTCTTTCCCTAGGCCAATGTGTAGGGAAGAGACAAGAGCTTTTCCAACATTCTCTTGTAGAATTCTTATAGTTTCATGCCTTAGGTTTAAGTCTATTATCCATAGTGAGTTGATTTTTATGAGAGGTGAGAGGTGCGGATCCTGTTTCAGTCTTCCACATGTGGCTATGCAATTTTCCCGGCACCATTTATTGTGTAAGGATTCATTATTCCCCAGTGTAGGTTTTGTCTGTTTTTTCAAAGATTAAATGGCTATATGAGGATGGTTTTATATCTGGGTTCTCAGTTCTATTCCATTGGTCTATGGTTTTGTTCTTGTGCCATACCTATGCTGTTTTAGTTACTATAGCCTTGTAGTATAGCTTGAAGTCTGGTAAATGGATGCCTCCCAATTTGTTCTTTTTGATTAAGATTCCTTTTGCTATGCAGGGTCTTCTCTGATATTCTATACGAAGTGTAGAATTATTTTTTCTAGATGTGCAAAAAATGATGTTGATATTTTAATAGGGATTGCATTGAATTTTTAGATCACTTTGGGTAGTCCAGACATTTTAACAATGTCGATTCTACCAATCCATGAGCATGGTATGGTTTTCCACCTGTTTATGTTATCTCCTATTTCCTTCTTCAGTGTTTCATAGTTCTCCCTGCAGACGTCTTTCACCTCCTTAGTTAAATGTATTCATAGATATTTTATTTTCTTTGTTGCTATTATGAAGGGTATTGAGTCTTTGAGTTGGCTCTCAGTTTGACTGTTGTTGATGTATAGGAATGCTACTGATTTCTGTACATTGATTTTGTAACCTGAGACTTTGCTACTGCCAATATGCTGTTCAAGAAAGTGTTTTTCTATTTACTATTCATTGATCTAAGGATATCCGGGTCATTTGGATGAATTAATGAAATCATAATTTTAGGAAAGTTCATGGCATAAATATTATTTTTTTTTCCTGCTGACACAATTTTTTTTATTTCAGCATATTATGGGGGTACAAATATTATGGTTATGTATATAGCCCATGCCCCCTTACCCCCTCAAGGCAGAGCCTCAAGCATGACCATCCCCCAAATGTTGCACATCTCACTCATTATGTTTGTATATACTCATCCCCTCCTCCCCCCTACCACTCACCCAACAGCTGACAAATGTTATTCCTATATGTCCACTTAGGTGTTGATCTGTTAATACCAATTTGCTGGTAAGTACATGTGGTGCTTCTTTTTCCATTCTGAATCAGAGGCATTCATATATGCCAACAACAGTAAAAGCGAGAACCAAATCAAAG
>VBSM01002608.1:44168601-44191693 GCA_008086735.1 Cheirogaleus medius
CAATACATGAGTTGATCAACAAAATGTGGTATATGTATACCATGGAGTACTATTTGGCTTTAGGAAACAATTGTGATATAGCATCTTTTGTATACTCCTGGATAAAAATTATTTGTTATGAGAACTTCAACTGGAGGATGAGGACAACAGTTGTCAAGGAATAACAAAATCTTGTAGATGGTATCCAGTCTAGCGTACTTGCTCTGGGCACAACCTGCTAGTGATCCATGCCTTTTTTTCAGCATAATACTAAACTTGTAGGAAATTAACTCCTGAGAAACTGTGAGGACACAAGCTTTTGGTTATCACAAGTTTTTGCTTGTGGGTGCCTGCTACATTAGCATATCCCAGCAGTTACTCTGTTCTGGGCATTCTGAATTCCTTTAGGGGCTGTCTCATCAGTTATAATCAAGGTCTTTCTGGGGCAATAACAGCAAAATCGCAATGTTTCATTAGCATTACAAGATATCTGATGTCAAATTTTCATGAGCAATGATCCTGGCAATCTTTCCAATAGATTTCTCACTGCTTCATTATCAGCAGATGTTTTATCACCATAGTCTTAAAAATAAATTAATACCAATTTGCTGGTGAGTATATGTGGTGCTTGGGGTATTGGGCAGGTGCGGGAGGAGGAGGGTCGAGTATATACCTACATAATGAGTGAGATGTGTGCCGTCTGGGGGATGGTCATGTTTGACGCTTAGACTTGTGGGGGGAGGGGCATCAAGGGCATTATATGCAACCTTAAAATTTGTACCGCCATAGTATGCTGACATAAAAAATAAATTAATTAATTAACATCATTTCTTTTCTTCAATTTCTGAAACTAGCTTTTTAAATATTCAGTTTCCCTCAATTTTTAGTTTATTGTGATAGATATTTGCTTTTTCCCGATCAGTGTACCATTAGGTGGCATGTGTTTACTGCAACACTAATGGATCCACTCTTCAATACACAATTAAGATCTTCATTATTAGCTTTATGCAGTGTTTTTCTATTTTTCATTAACTTCTGTTTATCACTTTCAGCATAGAACTCCAACAGTCTATCCTGTTTCTTCAGGTTATATATGGTGGTCATTCTAACACCAAACTCTTCTGTAAGATATTTATCACTTATGCCACTGTCCAGTTTCCCCAACAATTTGACTTTCTGCTCTATAGATAAAAATAAATGTTTTCTCTTTTTCTTATTACTATATCTTATTATAGATATATAATTTCTATATCTTATTATAGATATCCCCATAGGGATATCTATAGACCTTTTTGAAATTTTTAATTATATCTTTACAGCACAGAGCAGAGAATAAGCAAAAAAAAACCAACCAAATAAATAAACTACACAATGAGGAACATATGTAGGTATTGGATTCATTGAAGCATTGTGGGGAATCTGTCATTGGTGTGTCCAGCCTGTACATATGCCATTTTATTACTCTTTGTAGGTGTGCTTTTATGGGGGAGTGTGGGTGTTCATGAGAAAGATGTGTCATAGCTGAAGGGGTCTGGGAGGACCTTTTTGTCCTGTGGGGATGCAACTGTGTGTTGTGTATGAGTTCTGACTAAGAGCTGTCCACACCTGTCAGGCCAGGTGTGAAATTTTCCACTTGTGGCAACATGTTGGTGATCGAAAAGTTTCAGATTTTTGAGAATTTCAGATTTGGGATTTTCAGATTAGAAATGCTCAAGCTGCAATGCTTAGATCATTTTAGAAGGAATATGATTAAAATTTTTATCAACTCAATGAATAAGTGACAATAACTTTGTATTATCCCTATATGTAAATATCCATGCTTCCAATATATTTTGTCTTTCAATTACTTGGTCGTGTTTGCAATAACTGCTTCATTTAAACTACTTTTGAAATCTTATATTTTTCTATAAACCCATGTAGCTAACTAGAAGAAGGATGATTATGCCTCCTGGTTGTATCTTGCCTCAAGAGGCAACTACCTTTGTGCCTTCCATTTTTCCCCTTCATTGAAACAAACAAATAAACTATATATATGTGTGTGTGTATATATATATATATATGAGTGTGTGTGTGTATATATATATGTGTGTGTGTGTATATATATATGTGTGTGTGTGTTTGTGTGTATGTACACATACATATATATATACACACACACATATTACTATCAGGTTTTGTATTAGACCCTGAAAAAGCATCAGTAAGGAAAAGAAACACAGTCCCTTTATCTTCATGGGACTTGAAATCTTCTAGGGGAGATAAACACTGGACAATCACATAATCAATATATTACAATTGTGATGGTCACAGTACTCACTGTCACTTAACAAGCTGTCTGTTCATTTTCTGATTTTTGTTTTTTGGGTACTTGGTACATTTTGCTTTCTTAATTATAACGATTTTACAAAGGAAAAGCCAAGCGAATACATACATAAGGGCAATAACTCATTGAATAAAAGCAACTATATAATCTGTGAAAATATGCTGTAACTGGAAGAGAAAGAAAGAAACATTTAATCAAACCCCCAAAGATTTATTTAGAAGGAGGAAATTAGAGAGAGTAGAAATAATATATGGCAGCAAGCCCCAATTTTTTTGGCACCTGGGGCTGGTTTCATGGAAGACAATTTTTCTATAGACCGGAGGTTGTGGGGAGGGTTTTGGGATGATTCAGGCTCATTATATTAATATTTATTGTGCAGTAAAACCTCTCTGCTAATGATAATCTGTATTTGCAGCCACTCCCCAGTGTTAGCATCACCACCTCAACGCCACCTCAACACCACCTCAACACCACCTCAGATCATCAGGCATTAGATTCTCATAAGGACCACACATCCTAGCTCCCTGGCATGTACAGTTTACAGTAGGGTTCATGCTCCTATGAGAATCTAATGGCTCCACTGATCTGACAGTAGGTAGAACTTATGTGGTGATGCGAGTGATGGGGAGCGGCTGTAAATACACATGAAGCTTCACTGGCCGGCTGCTACTCACTTCCTGCTGTGTGGCCTGGTTCCTAACAGGCCATGGACCGGTACCGGTCCAGCAGATATATGGGAGATGGACAAAGGGATAGAGTATTTATGTTTATAGCTCTCTATTTAGAAATAAGAAAACAATGATAATAGTTCTGAGAAAATATTGCCTTACCTTTAAGTGAAAACAACAATGAAACAAATTCTAAAAACAAAGTAACAGCTAGATACTGGTGTGAAATGCATGCATAAGAGTGTGTTCAAAGGGTAACTTTCCAGATATGATTTTGTGCTCTGGTTGGATACTTGTTATTTTCCTTATGCTGATGAGAAGGGATGTTCAAACAGATATGGCCTTCAGTGAAAGAACGAAATTGTGCTTTACAACATCCATAAATGCAGGGCCAGAGACTCACATGTACTCTCTGCACATTTCCCCCTTATACCACCTAATTCAAGTGGAGGCTTTGCCTATAGAATAAATAAACAGAGATGGATAAATACAGTGTTTTTCTTCAAGTTTAGTATTCTTATTCTAGTCAGTGTTTATCCAAAGGAAGTCTGTGGCTTTATATATTTATGCGAAATCAGTCATTCATGAGTTCAAGTATTTTTCTTTCTTTCTTTCTTTCTTTTTTTTGAGACACAGTCTCACTCTGTTGCCCAGACTAGAGTGCTGTGGAATCAGCCTAGCTCACAGCAACCTCAAACTCCTGGGCTCAAGCAATCCTTCTGCCTCAGCAGGAGGGTAGCTGGGACTACAGGCATGTGCCACCATGCCCAGCTAAATTTTTCTATATTTAGTTCTTAGTTGTCCAGCTAATTTTCTTTCTATTTTTAGTAGAGATGGGGTCTCACTCTTGCTCAGGCTGGTCTCGAACTCCTGAGCTCAAATGATCCACCCGCCTCGGCATCCCAGAGTGCTAGGATTACAGGCGTGAGCCACCATGCCCAGCCTCAAGTATTTTTCTTTTATCTTCATTACCTACTTATGATAATACTAGATTCATATAAATCTACTAAAAAGAATAATAGAATTTGACTTGAATATGATACCTTTATGTACACTATGACTAACTCCACTAAGTAGACAAATTACCAGAATCACAAGCTACAAAAAGAAAAGTTTGGCTATTCCCTTACTTCAGAAACACACTCACACACATAGAAAAACACACAAATAATGTTTTACCACTCCGTGTTCTGGAACCCAATGTTGTACTGATTTTTATGATATTCCAACTATTAAATATTTAATATGTTATTCACTTTTTAAAAATAAGAATTTTCTGGCCCAGCTCAAGCATTCTGAACCAGAGTTTTTTGGAGTGTGAATGGTGTTGCTATCCACCAATTATGGGATTTCTGTTTATACTGGAAAAGTGTGAATGCATTCAGAGTATTAAGGGCAACTAGAAGAAAAATACCCTGTGTTATATAGTTTGCGAAATATACAGTGTTATAATGTCATTGGGAAGGGTATTGCATTTAGCCAGCACTTTATGGTAAATAAGAGCATCGTGGTAGGCAGAGTGATGGTCCTTCAGTGATATCCATGACCTAATCCCCAGAGCATAGGTTATTTTATATGGAAAAAGAAACTTTGCACATGTGTTTAAATTAAGAATCTTGACATGGGGAGATTTTCATGGATCATCCAAGTATGCTCTATGTCATCATGAAGGCCCTTAAAAGTGGCAGTGGTAGGGCACTGGCAGAGATAAGAGTGATGTGATGTGAGAAGGACTCTACTCTTCTAGCTTTGAAGACGTTTCTGACTTCTGACCTCTAGAAATGAAAGATAATCTATTTGTGTAGTTTTAAGCCACTGAATTTGTGGCAACTTGTTACAGTAGCATACAAAATTAATATTATATAGGCAGAGACTTCTCTATCAGATCAATCAATTTGAATAATATTTTAGCTATTAATTAACTGTGTGAATTGGCATGTCTGAGCCCCATTCCTAGAACCTACCCCATACTTTTATTAGTTAGGATTCTGTTGAAAATTTTGAGCACAATGATGGGTCCGTGTAATCTTTCAATAGAAATGATCTATTTGTTATTATTAGCATAAATGTAGGGATTAGCAAAATTTCAGGTTATGCTATTTAGTTGAGTTTCTGCAGTATGGTATATAATCCTACTACAGTTTAAGACATAAAAAGGGAAAACCACTTGTACTTGTAAATCATTCATTCACAATCTGCAGGAAATGAAAAATTAAAGGATGATAATGCAGTACTACATAAATATTTACATATCCTGAGTGATTAGTTTCCTACACTGGGCACTGTTAACTGGGGAAATGCTTTACTTATTCACCAGATATTAACGAGCACTTACTGTGTAAATGCCTGGGTGATTTTAAATGCCAGTGAATTAAAGAGACAAAATTACTGTCCTCCTGGAGTTCATATTTTGGGCAACAATACAAGCAATAAACAAATAAACATGATATCAGGCAACAGTAAGTGCTGTGAAGAAAAATACAGCAGTAGAAAAGGGAAAAATATTATAGGGGTGAGATTTTAGAAATAGTGGTTGGTAAAGGTCTCTCTGAGGAGATGCCATGGCAGTGATTGGAATCGGCCACAAGAGAATAATTTACCGTAGGTCCAGATTAGGTTAGATAAAATATTTGTGCTACCCAAACTTCATTATAATAGACACCAGACTTCTGAACCTTGCAATTTCTAGTAGCTTCCCAGTGACTCTAGCACATAAGTACTGCCTCAGTTACCTGAGGTGGAAATCATTATGAGGGCCTACACTGTATCTATCAAATGTTTGTTACAGAGAAAACTACACATATATAAACGGGTTGGTTTTTCTTGGAAAGCAGAAAGTTGACCATTAATACACAATTTTTTTATTTGGAGAGCAAAGAGAAATAGGAATATAAGTTTACTCCATCCACCAAACTCCACCCAGATTCCCATACTTCTATGGTTAAAATTCATTACCTACCTATTAAAGCTTACATTGCTGGGTAAAGTGTACTTTTTATATTTTTAGCTTTATCATTCATTTGTCCTTCATGTGTATTTTAATTTCCAGCTTCAGCAAACTATTGTGAAGTCTTCAAATATGTCATTCTCCCTAACTCATATTCTTATATTTTTGGTGCTTTTACACATATCTAGGCTTTTTATAGAATTATTTTTCCTATACCTTATACAAGTGTGAAATATTTGCTCTTTAAAGAATTTTAGTAGATAGATCTTAAAGAATAGTATAGTGTTGATCTCCATCCATCTGAAGTTCAATAAAGGTAATAAAAACAATCACAATAATTATCAAATCAACTTTTTCAAAACTCTAAAGGGTACCTAAAGTCTTGCAATAATCTGAGTAATGTATATTCAAGGAAAACTGCTAAACTTTTGTTAGAACAGGGAGCTTTGTGGCTTTTGACTTTCCATACTCTTTTATCCTTCTTATAATCCTTTCCACAGCTCCAAGGTACTTTTGAAAACCAGCAATCATGAAACTGGAGTAGTTAGGAGTTCCTTGTAAAAGCCCATCCACAGAACATTGTCACTATTCTACTCTTACAGCTCCTTGGAAAAGCCCCGTTTTTAGGATAGTGTCATTATTTGAAATGGCCAAGTTTGTTCTATAAGAATATTCCCTATCTCCAGGTAGTTTATAAAAAATTAGGGGCAAGTGTTTAACATTATACCTGCCCGAAGCTCAATACAACTGGGGCACACAAGTGCCTTAACAAAAACTTAAAATGAATATCTGGATAATGAGGTGTTGATAGGGAGTTTTGAACTGTTCTGAAATATTCATGGCAATCTATAAAGTTGGGCACACATGCATGCTTATGTGCATACCCAGAAAAGATATGAGAAAGCTTCATTTATTCACCTCTGGCTGACCTTGAAGCAGAGCTGTAATCTTAAGAATTGAAGGTATACCCCAATACACACGTATAGTTTCTCAGCAAATGAGTATTTGCTTGTCTGAGAAAGTCTTTATTTCTTCTCCTTCATATTCTTAGTTTTACAGAATACAAAATTCTAGGCTGACCATTATTCTGTTTAAGAAAACTGAAGATGGGTCTTTAATCCCCTCTAGCTTATACGGGCTCAGTTGAGAAGACTGCAGTTTTCTTGATGGGTTTTCCTTTGTAAGTTACCCAATATTTTCATCTTATGGCTCTCAAGAGTTCCTCCTTTGTGTTAAATTTGGCTAGTCTAATGACTGTGTGTCATCGTGATTGCCTCTTCACAATGAATCTCCCAGGTGTTCATTGAACATCTTGTACCTGGATATCTAAATTGATAGCAATACCAGGAGAGTTTTTGTCAATTATTCCCCCAAGTAGGTTTTCCAACCCTTGTGTATTTTCTTCTTCACCCTCAGGGATATCTATAATTATTATGTTTGACTTCTTTACACAATCCCATATTTCTTATAGGCTTTGTCCCTTCCTCTTAACTCTGTGTTCTTTACCTTTGACCAACTTTTTAATTCAAAGGTGTTTTCTTCAAGCCCTGAGATTCTTTCTTTTGTCTGGTCTAGTGTATCCTTAAGGCTTACCACTGTGTTTAGTATTACTTTGAATGAATTTTTCATTTCCTGAAATTCTATTTGATTTTTTTAATATTAATAATTTGATTTCTCTAGTGAATTTTTTATTCATTTCCTGAATTTTTTTGTGGTTTCTTTATGTTGGTTTTCATTTTCTCTTATATTTTGTTGAGCTTACTTATAATCCATATGCGGAATTCTTTATCTCTCATTTCAATATTCTGATTTGGGTTGGTTTCCATTGCTAGAGAGCTGGTGTTCCCTTATGGGGGTGACCATTTGCTCTGAATTTTCATACTTCTGGAGTTCTTTTGCTGATTTCTTCTCATTTGGAGCAGCTGTTGCTTCTCATTTTTGGATTGTCTTTTGTTTAGAAAGGGCTTTTTCTCCTTAACTGATTCATTTGAGTGTGTTTGCAGCATATGTTGTGTAATAACCTTTGGCTTTGCTTGTTGGTGCTTTGATGGCAATCTAGGTTCTGGATGGATGACTTCATTATAGATATTCTTGGTGTGATGGTTTTCTCAGTTGCTAGTTGTTTGTAGGCTTCAGGAGTGGTAAGCTGTTTGAGTGGGCAGATTCCCTGACTCTCTTTGATGAGGGAAGATGGAGGTCTCTGAAATCCTTTCTCTTTCCCCAGCCCTGTGGTCTTCTTAACAGTGTGAGCTGAAATGGCACACCCAGTTTAATCTCTGAGGCAGTTGGTGGTACTTGTGGGTGAGATTCAACCATACCCTGTATGACTGAGTCAGTAAATGCTGTAAAAGGCATACAAATTTACCTCCCTCTCAGTAGGTGGTGCTTACCAGGAAGAACAAGTGTCAATGTTGTTTTGGGGTCTTGTGACCAGTTCTAGTCCTTCAGGAGAAGCACTGGAATGCCCCAGGTCATGGGTGGGACCCTGGAAATTCAGGTGAGTCTTTATTCTCCCTCACAGCAGAGAAAGGTGGGGAAATGTGGCTCAATGGGGCTGGGTTGGGTAAATTTGCCCTCAGGTGCCACAAAACCTGGCAAAGGATCTAGTTCAGCAGGAGTCAAAGGTTTGCTCCCAGCTTCCAGGTAAAGCCATCCCCCCACAACCAGCAAGTCTGCTTGTGGAGGTGGGGCTGTCTGAGATTCACAATCTGGTAGTCTGAAGTGGGCTTCACTTTTCTCCATCCTCCTCTGCTCTGTAGTTCCCCACCCCCCAGCCCCCAACATCCATTGGCAGGCAAGGGCTCAAGCCAGCTGGAGATCCCCCATGACTGTGATGCAGGCCAGGAGGCTCCCTGCCTGGGATCCTGGCCTGAGCTGAGAGCACAGCTCTTGCATCATAGGAGGGGTACATTATGAGCACAATGCAGGTAGGACCCACAGTGCACTCTCTCCCAGATCTGCCCATGTGGGCTCACTCAACTTCTATGACTAATTCACAAATCTCCCTTTCTTGCTCCTAGTCAATGCAATTGAGACCTGGGGTTATGGGATCTGGCCTGTGTTCCTGTCCCCAGATTCCCAAAGATCAATCCCTGACCATGCCAGGGAGAAACATGCTATTCCCAAGTTGCCCAAGCAGGTTCTTTGTCCCTATGCCTCAGGATGTACCAAATTCTTATGGCATCACCGGGCAAGGTGCACCATAGAGGGCTGTCAATCAGGAAGCTCGCAGTGCAAGCACTCCTCAGTCCACTGCAGAACCCCAATAGGAAAGATCTGAGCCCCACTTTCTGTGGAAGCCTCCACATGACTGCTCAATTGTCTCTCTCAGCAGCCATGGATGTGGGAGGGGAAGGGGAGAAAAAGTCTGAATGGAGGTGAGCTAGCATTCTGGTCCTGTCCATCCCTCACTCTGGGAGGTCACCTGCCCAGAATACTCAGGTGCTAGGGTCACACAGATCTCCCAGGCTCACTGGACCCCTGTGGCTCCTGCAATCTGGGCCAGAGTTGGGATATGTCTGTGTGGGAGCAAACAAGATGAAACCTGAAGAGCTGAAGCCCCCTGGGGAAGACAAAGGTGCACAGTGGGTAGAGAGGCAGTATAGCACCTGCCATCCTGGCTCTGGTCTGTGGAGATGTGAAGCATCCCAAGAGGGCTGGGAGCCTGGTGCCCTGTCCACAGAGGCTCCCAGCTCAGTGGCAGCAGCAGTGTCTGGGCTCGTGTGGGCATAAAATCTCTCCAATAGCTCAGGAACCTGCCAACAGTCAGAGATGTGAGGGAGGGAGAAAGAAACCACTCCTTCTACCCTTCTCACTGGACTCCAAGCCTCTCAGGGGTTGATCTCTGTTGATGCCTTGCTACTTCCTGTTCTGCTCAACTTCTTCCCATGCAGTCTCCTGAAGGTTCTGGCACCCTTCCCTCGCATTCACACCCAATCTCTGTTTGTCTATTATTCTCTTTCATCTAAAATGTCTCCTTCTTACTGAAACACTCTGGCAGCTGGTGTCTCTGGTCAGCCATCTTTCTCACCACTGCACAGCACATCTTAAAATAAGAAGTGTGTAAAAAAAACTACAAGAGATATTAGAAAATAAGGTGAATAAAAATGAAAACACTTCATACCAACATTATAGGACACAAATAAAACAGTGCAAGAAAGAAATTTATAAGTACAAATATAAGTATATTTTTTTAAAAAGAGCAATCTATTAACTCAATAAATGAACTTTTCACAATAAGACACTATAATAAGAAGCACAAATTAATTTTTTGCATCAAAGCTAGCAAAAATAAGGGAATAATAAAGAATAGAATAAGAATTAATTAAACAGGTAATAATAAAAAATACAGAAAATCACCAAAAGCAAAGTGTTTTTTATATCATTGAAAAATTCCAAACCTTTAGCTCCATTGACCAAGAAAAACAAGAGAATACTCAAAATTACTAAAATCAAGAATAAAAAGGTAATATTACTTTCGAGCATATTTAAAAAAATTATACTGAATACTGTGAATAACACATAGATAATTTAGATGACATTGATAAATTTCTAAGAAAAAAACAAACTATAGTAAATGACTCCAGAAGAATAAGAAAATCTAAATAAATTTGTAACAAGTAAAATGATTGAATTAGTAATCAAAAAACTTTCCACAAGGAAGAGTCAGGCTCAAATGAGTTTACTGTTGAATTTATACCAAACATTCAAGAAATAACTAATAAAAATAATTCAGAAATTTATTCATAAAGTAGAAGATGAGGGAACATCCCTCTGTTATTATACAAGGCAATTATCACCCTGATACCAAACCAAATAAAGACATTGCAATAAGGCCTGAAACATATTAAAAACATATATACAGCATAAAAGGGGGAATTTATCCCAGGCATGCAAGCTTGGTCCAACATTTGTAAATCAATATAATCAACCATATTTCGAAAATAAAGGAAAAAATTACATGATTATATCTATAGTTGTGGAATAAACATCTAGACAATGCCAACCTCCATTCTTGACACAAATATACTCAACACACTTGGAACATAGGGAACTTCCTCCAAATGAAAAACGTCATCTGCTGAAACCTACAATGAACATCATACTTAATTGGAAAAGTATAAAAACTTTCTCTTCAAGATCCGTAAGAAGACAAGGATGTACACTCTTGCCACTACTATTCAACATCACTCGAGATTTTAACCAGGATAATTAATAAAGGAAAAAAAAAGACATAAAAGCTGTCCAGATTGGAAAGGAACAAGTAAATGTATTTCTATTTGTAGAGGCCATGATCTTGTATCTAGAGATTCCTAAGGAATACACTGCAAACTGTTAAACCTTATACATGAGTTCACCATTGCTGCAAAATATGCAATCATTATTTAAAATTAATTGAATTCCCACATACTATCAATGAAAAATCCAAAAAATTAAAGGTTCTATCCCATTTACAACATTGTAAACAAGAATAAAATAATCAGGAAAATTTACCAGTATAAGTGTAAGACTTGTCTACTAACTAGATAACATTATTAAAATAAATTAAAGAGGATCTAAGTAAAAACACAAATATCCTACATTCATGGATCAGAAGACTTAAGAAGTTAGGTAGGTTTTTACTCATTTCTTTCTTCCCACTGCCCCTAATTGATTTCCAATGACTTTTACTTCTTTCTGTGCCCATCAATTAGTTTCAAATTATTAGAGAGTACATGTGATGTTTGTTTTTCCACTCTTGAGATACTTCACTTAGACTTAATAGTCTCCAGTTCCATCTAAATTGCTGCAAAATACATTAATTCATTTCTTTTTATGGCTGAGTAGTACTCCATGGTATATCCAATTTTAAAACTTATTACAAAGAGAAAATAATCAAGACTGTGTGGTACTGACATAAGGATGGACATATAGATCAAGTGGATAGAAATGAGATTCCACAAATAAACCCTTACATTTATGGTCAATTCAGTCTGACAAGGGATTCAAGAAAACTTGATAGGGATATAATAATCTTTTCAGCAAATGGTGCTTGGATAACTGAATGTCCACATAAGAGAATAAATGAAATTAGACTCCCTCATTACACTATCTACAAAAAATAGCTCAAAATAGATTATAAGCCAAATGTAAAAGCTAAATCTCTAAAATTCTTGGAAGAAAACATATGAGTAATTTTGTGGCTTTGTATTAGGTAATGATTTTTTTTAGATATGATGCCAAAAGTACAAGTGATGAAAGAAAAAGAGATAAATTGGACATCATCAAAATGAAAAAAAATTTTGCTGCTAATCATACCATCAAGAAAGTAAAAGTCCAGTCCACAAAAGGGAAGAAAAACTTTGGTAAGTCCTTTATATGATAAAGAACTAATATCCATAATATATAAGGAACTTTACAACTCAGTAATAAAAATGTAAATTCCTCAATTAAAAATAAGTAGCACATTTGAATAAATAGTTATCCAAAGTAGATATACAAATAACTAATAAGCACATGAAAAGATGCCCAACGTTATTAGGTACATGCAAACCAAAACCATCAAATAACACTTCATATCCACTCAAATGGCTGTAATAAAAAAGACAATAACACGTGTTACCAAGGAATATAGAGAAATTGGAACAAATACATTGATTATACAATTGTCAAATGGCACAGCCACTATGGTAAACAGTTTTGGTAGTTCTTCTTAGAACACTCCTTGCAATTCCTAGCAATTCCACTCCTAGGTATATACCTAAAAGAATTGAAAACAAGTGTTCAAACAAAAATCTGTACACAAATGCTCATAGCAGCACTATTCCCAATAACCAAACAGTGGAAACAACCAAATTAAATTAACAAAATATAATATATTTATACAATGGAATATTATTTGTCCATAACAATTAAAGCACTAATTAATACATGGTACAACATGGATAAATCTTAAAAATACTATGGGAAATGAAAAAGCAAGTCACAAAAGACCACTTATTTATGTTTCCATTTATCTAAAGTGGCCTACGTATACAGATCTATGGAGATAGAAGATTTGTGTTTGCTTAGAGTAAGGGAGAAGACTAGATGGAAAGTAACTCCTAATTTGTGTGGAGTTTATTTTTGGAGTGATGAAAACTTTCTAAAATTAGATTTTGGTGATGGTTGTACAACTGTGAATATATAAAAACTACCCAGTTGTACCTTTTAAATATATTAACTTTTGTTATGTTAATTAACCACAATAAAGCTGTTTAAGTAAAAATCTTATAGTAAACATGTTTTATGTGTGTGTGTGTGAAGACTTCCTAAGGCACCAGAGTTAGCAGGCCCTTCTCTCTGTTGCTAAAACATATTGTTTATGTTGCTATTTCTGACTTTTATAGTAAGTATAAATTATCTATTTATATAACTGCCTCCAGTCAGGGCTTTTCATGTATTCTTCTCTATACTTTTATCTCAGGAGCTGTACCTGGAACATAGAAGAATAAAGGACTAGATTCCTAGATCCCATAGTTCTTGAAAAACTATTTTTTTCTTAAAATTTACTCTATGAATTTCTATTCTGACATGCCATATATGGGGCAAAAATGCTTTGGCAGCCTCAAAAAGCAAGCCACAAACTTACGTATTATTCAGTATTCTAGAATAATAAATCTAATCTTTTGTATATGTGGAACTATCATCATACATGTCAGTTGTTTCCAGAAAGATGACACATGTGATTACTGAAATAAAAGAAAAATAATTGAAGAAATATAATTATTTTTATATAATATATAATATATTTTTATATTATATTTATATTTTTATATATTATATTTTTCTTTCCAGCTTAAGTGAGGAAATTGTACATTATATAAAATAATAGAAATATTAGAGATATGGACCCAGGAGTGATTTGTAATCTAATTTAATAGAAAGCATTAAGACAAAAGAATGATATATCATAGGTCTCCAATGAAAATTTGTTTCCTGTGGTGACTATTATATTGTACAAACATAAGCTTTTATGGGTAAAATTTGAGATATTTATATTAGTTCTTCTCCAATAAATGAAATTGTGTCAGTAACATAAACAAAGTATAATTTCAAGTGGTTACTGTTTCCTACGCAGAAGTGAAAATAACCTATAATCTCTATTGGTATTAACAATATTCCTGTTTTTTCTAAGTGTCAGAGATCTCAGTATCCTGTTAGGGTTTTGCTATGGTTTGGATAAGGTTTGTTTGTCCTGACCAAGATTCATGTTGAAATTTGATTCTCAATATGGTGGTGTTGCGAGGTGGGGCCTAGAGGGAGGGAGGAGTTTGGGTCATGAGGGCAAATCCCTCAAGAATAGTTTGGTGGTGATCTTACCATAGATGATTTCTTCCTCTGATGAGACTAGGTTAGTTTTCATGGAAATAGATTAGTTCTTGTGAAAATGAGTTGTTAAAAAAAGGATGCTCCTCAGGTTCTGCCTCTTCACATGTGTCCAATTCCCCTTTGACCTTCTTCTATTTATTTATTTATTTATTTATTTATTTATTTATTTATTTATGTATTTCAGCATATTATGGGGGTACAAATGCTAAGGTTACGTATATTGCCCTTACCCCCCTTAGACCTTCTTCACCATGTTATGACATAGCATTACAGCCCTCACCAGAGGCCAAGACTGTGTCCTTTGAACTTCCCAGTCTGCAGAACCATGAACTAAGTAAACCTCTTTTCTTTATAAGTTACCCAGTCTTGCTCATTCTGTTGTAGTCATACAAAAGCAAATACAACACAAAAATTGATACCAAGAGTGGAGTGTTGCTATACGGATAACAATAGAAGTGGCTTTGGAAATGGGTAATAAATAGGCAGAGAGGTTGGAAGAGTTTGGAGAAACAGGCTAGACAAAGACTGTATTACCATGAATGAAGCATTAAGGGTGCTTCTGGTAAGAACGCAAATGAAGACAAAAAGATGAGGGAAAGTTTGGAACTTCTTAAAGATTGGTTAAGTAGTTGTGACCAAAATGCTGATAGACATATGGACATTCAGAATGACACAGGTCATTCTGATGAAGTCTCTGAAGGAAATGAGGAGTATATGTTTGTTATACCACAGCAAAGAGTATGGCTGCGCCGGGTCTATGTCCTCAGGCTTTATGGATGCCCCTCCAGTTTTGCCTTTCACACATGTCCACTTCCCCTTTTACATTCTCTGTCATGTTGGTGCAGCAGGAAATCCTCACCAGTAGCCAGGGCCATGTCCTTAAACTTCTTAGCCTGTGGAACTATGAGCTAAATAAACTTCTTTTCTTTATAAATTTCCCAGTCTCCAGTATTCTGTTATAACAACACAAAACAGATTAAGACAGTTCTAGACAATCAATTTCCATTTTCTCTTTGCCTATGGTTTACAAAGATATATATAATAATACAAAGCCATTTTTATGACTAGATAGCAATGCTACCACGTGTCAAAGTAGAATAGACATTATAGTTTATCATTCATGGCAAGCTATCTGGATATATATGTTTTTTAATAAATAAATTTTCCCCTTTCCCTAATTTTTAAATCACTAGAGGAAACTGGATGATGACATTTTTTGCTTCTAATCTATTCATTTCTTATTCCTTGGATAGTTCCTTTTTTTTTTTTTTAGTAATTTTGGTCTTATTTTTCATCTTTCAAATCAAAATATCTGAGGAAATTTAGTTTTAGATCCCCTCAAATATTTCTTATCTGTTTAAATCTCCTTAAATAGTTGTTGCTTTTGCTCCTCAGGTCAGAACATTTGAACTTATTTTTCATTCTGACCTTTATTCTCCCCTCTCATGCACATTTCTTTATCTCCTTATCATTACTTCTGGAACACTGAATTATCCTATTTTCATCTTGCAACTGTTATTTTTTTAAAAAGTTTTTCTATTAGTCTCCTTTTTTCTGCTATTCCACTTCTCTATTTTATGATACCCTTAAATTCAACCCTCTATGTCAAGACTATAGGGCCCCAGGACTCTTCATTTACATTATATTTGAGGAAAATAAATTTTAGTGCCTTTTAAAAAGATAAATGAGCAAAAAGTATATTTTGTTAAATATATTTTGAAAATAATATTTATGAGAGATGAGAAGATATAGGGTAAGAAAAGCAAAGAAAGTAAAAAATACAGTTTAATGAGAGTAGAATACTTGAATAACAGAAAAAAAAGAAGGAATGAATAGTGTAGTGTCTAAGAGAGAAAAGTGCATACATGAAAAAGCAGGGTAGACAAAATTGTACAAGGAGTGGGAAACAAAAGCCCCCAAATCAACAAGAACAGGAAGTGAAGAGGGACATGGGAAAGTTTGGGAATTTGATTGTGGAGTCTGTAAGATCATCAAGACATCGCCCCCAAAGCCTTTGGCTGTAAAACGCCTTTGGCAGATGGAATGGAATGGGCTACTCAATGTCTGGAGATGGGGCTGCCTGCACTCCATGTTTTGGCCCCATTAGCCACTGCACAGACACTATTCATAAGTGCCCTCAGTGTTCCCTGCCTTTGAGAAATACAATATATAAGTTTTAGTTAAGAAAGAAAGGCCATTATAATTTTTTTCTCCATGAATATGGATAAGCTTTTGTAATAATGTGTTTTAAAACACACACACACACACACATACACACACACACTACATAGTGGAACCTAATAGAAACTTTCACATGGCATTGTTTACATCATGCATAATTCATAGAGAAGAAATTAGAAGAAAGCAGGCAGACATTGACATCCTTAAGTTTTTGTTTTAATTTTTTTTCTGACTTTTAATTTATTCCTTTGGCTGGGAAAATGATTCTCTTGTGCTCTATTGATCTTGTTTTGCAGTGAGCTTTAAGTGTCATCCATTTTCTTGCTCAATCTGAAATCTTACCTTATGTTAATTTTACTCTTCATTGTTTGTTGTATGATTTGTTTTAATCATCATCTTTTAGAGAATTTTATTCAAGACTCAAGAACCATTATCCTTCGGTGATTCCGCAACAGAATGAAGCATATTTGCAACACAATATTTTTCTTAAACCCATGGATATTATCATCATATGTGTTTTCAAAGACTGCTAGAATGTCTTCGTGTAACTGAATTAAATATAGTTTAATTAAATTAAGAAAATTAAATTACTCATTACCAGTAATAACTTTAAGCTTTAGACTGCATTTGAATTGGAAAAGAATTTGAATATCTGGCTTAACAGCTCTAGAGTGGTATGAACTTAATTTGCATTATACATATCTTACCTCTTTTCAATAAATGCATAGATGGAAGACATAATGAAAAAGATAAGCGGCTCTGAAAATCACATTTAAAATTTATTAATTAAAAAGGTTATTTTCCATCGTGAGCAACTGAACTAAAACATGATTACTTATTGAAGAAAAAATGTTGAATTATACAATAACATTAACTAATGAAACATAAATATCTAAAAGTATTATTTTCCAAGAGGTCATATAATTTTATTGTAATCCAATATAACCACTAGGACTATTGTTGCTAATCCTAACAAATACATTATGAGAGGTCTCATTTATGTAGTTAAAGGAGAATGATAAGTAATGAAGCCAGAATTATAACCTTATCACTTGATCCATTTCATTTGATATTTTTGCTTTTCAAAAATTTAAATACCAGGATGATTTTTTATCCTGTTTCTTGGCAAGTAGATTTTGACAGGCCAAATAGGATCCACCAATAACTTCTTAGGAACTGTTAGATTTCTTCCTAGAATAGATTTATATAAGTAAGGCATACAAAAATATGTAAATTGTTCTCTTGACTTACATAATGTAGGTAACATTGTAGTGTTAGACAATATATATAAAAGTATTCCCTACCTGACACTGGTAGCATTCAAATTTAAAACATGGAATTATGCCTATGTGTTCTAGTATGTTATCATGTGATTCAATCAGTTGGTCTATAACATCCAATAGATGGCATCTATAAGCTGTGAAAGATCAAATATTAAAAAAGAAAATGACTAAAAATTCTGCCTCTAGAAAGCCTAATAGAACTATCTTATGAAAACCAGGCATTTAAAAGTCTTTGATAGATTTTTTGCCATGGATATTGGTCAACAATGAGATTACAAAAAAAGAGATGAATTCAAAGTTCTTAATTAAAAGAAGAAAAGGAAGAACACACACACAAACAAACCTACACAAGTATACAACATGAAACCAAAAAGGGACATGGAAAGAAGAAACAGTTTTTCACAGGAGATATGTCACAGAATCAGAACATGTAGAAATATTTAACAATCAACCTTTTTCATAAATTAATAATCACTCAGTCATACCAATGTTCTTTACTAGATTACGTCTTAGAAATATTAAAATTATGCTTATGACATCAGCAAAGCATGAGAACCCAAACTTTAGAGAAATTCAGCTTCAATAAATTAACCACATTATTCCAATTACAATACCTATAAGGAAGTGATCTTAATTTCAGCATACATATGGCAAATGTTTTCATTTTGTAATTTATAGATGGGAGGAAGAAAATGGAGCATCTTTGACTGTTTAATTCTTAAGGGCTTTAAAGGTCTAACTTTATTTACAATTGTGTTTTATTCAACACTATGGATTAAATATCCATTCCTGAATATCAGGAGAATCATTTGTATTGACGATTTGAATATTAAAAGAGACATAATAAAATTATTTAACATTATATTACCTGAACGAATTTGACTATGTAAATATAATAAGTGATTTCAAATCATTTTATGTATGCATAGTTAGTCTTAAAACTACAAAGTGCTAATAAATGCTATTTTTAATAATGTTGCATACCATTTATTTTAATTCTATTGCCTTAATATAATATTACCAAAGTAAAGTCTCATTTTAATATGGTACATGGAGCTAATAGAAAATATCCAGACATTTAAAGTTAAAACTACTCTTAAAGAATGTAGCTAGCTTATATTAATACATCAGTGACAAAGACAGTTATCTGGTTAACAACAACAACAAATGTAACCAGTAGGTTCAGCCATTGAACAAATGTTATTTAAATATCTATACTTTTCCTGACACATTTCCAGGCATATAGCAGAAATGAACATCAAACATCCATTAGGAGTAGACTGAATATAGTTTTCAGGATATTTTCAATCACATGTTTGAACCATGTTTTTAACCAAAAAAATTTATATCTTGGTATGTATATAAAAGCTATTCTATCAGAAGATAGAATGCATTTTATTATGGGAGGACTATGATTTGCATGTGATGTATAAAAAGCTAGCAACCTAAGGAGATCAAATGTGGTGGTGTGTGTCCATCACTGCTCAGGATAGAAAGTGACCAGACTCATAGAAATGGGTCTCTAGGCTATGTAGCATATCTATCAGTATAAAGATGGATACACCAATGTTCATGGATTGAGGGAATTAATCATAAAAACTGTACAACTTGTTATGATTACTTAGTAATATTCTGATTTTAATTTGACTTCTCACATAACTGCCTTCAGGCAATAACTATGAATGGAGTATGGAATAACATATTCTACTCTAAATTAATGTATTGGCATTCTGATTTTAATATATTAGTCTCTGAGGGCTTGTTTAGTGTAATTTTTCCCCAAATTATTAATCTACTACACAAACAATGATACATGAGATTTCTAAATCTGCAATCTATGGTCCAGGCCTTCATTTTGTCAAGACAATGCTATACTACAGGACCCTTAAAAATACTCAGATGGATTCCCAGCTGACTGCAAATTCTCTTCGCACTGTAAAAGAAAGTCCACTTTCACATTCACTGTAACTAGAAAAATTTAGAAGCAGAAAAATATTAGAGAATGTCTAGTTTACTCTTTTTTTTTAATTAATAAAGTATAGGCATAAAGAATGACCTTGCATAGTATGTCAGTAGAAAACAGACAGAAGAGGCAGGAAGTTGGCTTCAGCATTATATGTATCAGCCAAGTCTCACTTGAGTGCTCATCACTGGCAGAACTTGATGTATATCTAAAATTCTAAGCATGGGCTTCTGGGAAACATAGTCTATAGCTTCCAGACTCTGTAGTGGAGGAAGCATAATAGAAAGAGGGTGTAATGGAGTTTGAGCTATGCCATATGTCCCAGTAGTTTTTGTAAATGTTCCAGAGAAACCTTCCTATATTTTCTCTTGTTGTTGCTAACCAGATAATTGTTTTTGTCACTGATATATTAATATAAGCTAGCTACATTCTTTAAGAGTAGTTTTAGCTTTAAATGTCTGGATATTTTCTATTAGCCCCATGTACCATATTAAAATGAGACTTTACTTTGGTAATATTATATGTATGGAGATGTTTATTATGGAATTGTTTGTGATAGCAGTGAGTTGGAACATATCTAGGTCTCATCGATACAGGAAAAGGAAAGTAGCATATGGTGGATACATACTATAGAGTACTATGCAGTAGTAAGAAGAAACAACCTATATATGTACAGTACATACATATATCAAGAAAGGTAGCCATAAAAATACTGTTAAAAGAGAGAAACAACTACATGAAATACCTCGCAAAAATAGCATTTACCTAAATCTAAAGCACTATAATCTAAACAGTATGTATTTTATGATATACACAAATTATTATAATAATTGCATTATTGTAGGCACTTATGGGGATGCTTCTCATTGCCCACTTTAACCTGGGAACCATAGAGAGAAGGGGATTATGGAGTTTCTATCTCCTCTGTGATAAGATGTTACTTAAACTATGCAAACCAGCACAACACACTCATTGTCAATATAACATCCTTACACACTGCCCTTAAAGCATATTTAATTTTTTAAGCAAAGGCAACATTATTCCTAATATGATATAACTGTACTTAGTATAGCCAAAGACCTATATTCCTTTGTCCCCAAATGTATCTTTTATCAATTTCTGAATTCTAAACTGTTTTCTAGTTTACTTACAGGTCCCATAAATATTTTAACATACATTGAATTACAATGTAGCCACTATTAACCCATCTTATATTAGGTAGGAGGGCAATGAGGAAGGGAAAATTTGCTTGATTATATACAAATGCATACATATCAAGTAAGCACGAAAATATTCATGGCTATGTGAATATAGAACTATATTCTGCAATATGTAGTTGTTACATATATTTTCCTGTTTTCACCATCCATTCCATATTTTCATTGCTCTTAGCATCTGCACTCATCATTATTCTTAGCGGGATATAAAGAAGGGTCTGAATCAGTGGCCCTTGACTCTATATGGGTTCTGAAGTGTCTGTACGAATATCGGCCCTGCCATTATGTATGTAGGACATCCTTTTAAATGCCTCTTAGTACATTTTTATCAAATTAAAATTAGCAGAGAACTTCAGACCCAGTAGTCTAACCATGCTATTACTGGCTCTTAGTATGGCTCCATTCTTTGAGGAGATCAGCTAGCTACTATTACTTGGAAGATTTTGTCATATAAAAAATTCAGCACTGATCTCTACTGTCAGCAGGTTTTGTTTGTTTGTTTGTTTTTAACTCAGTAATAGTTTCTGCAAGAATATCCTTGGTGAGAATAAGAGCATACTTGTGTGATCCAGAATAGCATTCACCTTGCTACAATGACAGTTTATTCATAAGCCCACTATTCAAGAACCGAATAGGGGAGAAAAATTGACATTCACAGAAAAGGTTTTTTTTTTTTCCACCTGATGATTGAGTGTTTTCTCTGGTGAATTTCCTCTGGAGAATGTTCACATGGGACATAAAAATCATTATATTCTATGTCTTTTAAGAGGCCATGCACATATTTTTAACCTGGATCCCTAATTTGTAAAGTATGCTTCTTCAAGTTCCTGTCCAATCAGCAAAACCATTATCAACTGCTCATGAATCACCATAGATCTGATCATTTCTCCTTCCAGGCAAAGTGAATGCTATTAGATGTGCTGCTTTAAGTCCTTTTCACTGGGAATATATCCCTTCCTTACTGAGAAACTATACTGCTTCAGTCATTACCTCCTGAATAATGCCCAACTATCATGTGAAACCATCTGAAAATGATTCCAAGTATTTTCTTTTCAAATCCATTGGACATAGGTAATTGCCTGTGTGGCCATAGGTAAGGAATGTGAATGTTTCATCAATACAGCAGGAGTGATGTTAGCGAAATTTGAGCTCAATCTCATATAAATTATTTGTGACTTTGAAACCTGTTCCAGAGCTATCTTGATTACTCCAGTGTGATAGTTACACACTTTTTTGCATGTACAAATTTATGACTTGATGAATCAAATGATAGAAACCTTTACATTTATTGTATTGGAAGCTGTTTAAAAAAAAGAGTGGAATGTTCTGATGAAGAGGGCATAGCTTTTTTTCTAACCCCCTAAGGGGATGTGCATTCATTTTCCTGTTGGGGATGCCAGAATTCCCATAAATCATCTCTAACAATTGTAGAGAACTCAAGCACCCTTGGTTTTGCAGGATCATAAGACTGCAAGGGATAGAGGGCCTTTCATAGCAGTGTGAACTTCCATTAATGTCTTTTCTTTCTCCTCATAAGCTGCTTAGTAAACATAAATGAATTAAAGCCACTCACTCAAATATGTTGTACAAGTTGCTTCCAGAATTAAAAAGTGACCTACAGAGTCAATGCAATCCCTATTAAAATACTATCATCATTTTTCACAGACATAGAAAAAATAATTTTACATTTTGTAAGGAATCAGAGAAGACCCCATAGAGCAAAATCAATCCTAGAAAATAAAAACAAAATAGGAGGCATCGATTTACTAGACTTCAAACTTCAAACTATACTACAAGGCTATTGTAATTAAAACAGCTTGTGATTGGCACAAGAACAGGGACATTGACCAGTGGAACAGAACAGAGAACCCAGATATAAAACCATCCTCATATAGCCAACTAATATTCAACAAAGCAGACAAAAATATACACTGGGCAAAAGAATCCTTATTCACTAAATGGTACTGGGAAAACTGGATAGTCACATGTAGAAGACTGAAACAGGACCCACACCTTTCACCTCTCACAAAAATCAACTCACGCTGGGTAATGGACTTGAACCTTAGGTGTGAAACTATTACAATTCTAGAGGAAAACGTTGGAAATAGCCTACTAGACATTGGCATACGAAAAGAATTTATGAAGAAGACCCCAAAGGCAATCACAGCAGCAACAAAAATAA
>VBSM01002608.1:44191793-44203111 GCA_008086735.1 Cheirogaleus medius
ATTGGTATTAACGGATCCACACCTAAGTGGACATATAGGAATAACATTTGTCGGATGTAGTTCAGGTGGGAGGGGGGAGGAGGGGATGGGTATATATGAACATAATGAGTGAGATGTGCAACGTTTGGGGTTGGTCATGCTTGAGGCTCTGCCTCAAGGGGGCAGAGGGAGCATGGGCAATATACGTAACCATAATATTTGTACCCCCATAATATGCTGAAATAAAAAAAATAGCAATAACAAACAAACAAGCAAATAAAAAAACTTGAGCTTAAAAAAAATGAATAAATAAATAAATAAATAAAAAGACCCACTGAGTGTTGCTCCTCCTTTTTTACTATTAAGAGGACACAAGCTGCAACATAGTGTCTTTCACTGTAATGCATATCTTAAAATGACCCAGACCACTGGATTGTGACATACTTCACTAATAGGCCCTTAAACCTTGGAGACTATATTGCCCACTCTCTGGCACAGGTAAGTCTCATCAAGGCTTCTAACATATTTTGTATTTCTTTCTTACCAACTCCAACCAGCATGAGGTCATCAGTACGGTGAATCAGAATGAGACCTTGGGCAATGGAAAGATAGTCAGGTCTCTAAAGACTAGATCATGACACAGATGAGGAGCAGACATAGCTCTACTTTAGAATTTAAAAAATCCCAAACAAACAGAAATCTCAAGATTAATAAAGCATACCAGGTACCATTAGAGGTATTGATTTGCTCCTATAAAAAAAATTCTGGAATAACAGCTGCAATTGGAAGAACTTTCTGAAAATCCACTTGAATACTTCGAAATCAATATTTCTTCTGCACAAGTCAAATAGAAATTTGAGTAAGAGTATGAATGTAATCTCCACCTTTGTATTTTTCAGGTCTTTGATAGTGACACAAATCTCTTCAGATCTCCCATGGTGTGGTATTACTTTTGGTTTACTCTTTTCAAAGAGAGAGGGAGTTCCAGGGAATTGTACTTGGCCTTAACTGTCCTGATAGTCCTCACTTCATTCATCATAAACTAATGGAGTGACTCTGACAGTTGTAGAGTTTAGCTTTTCATATTGCACATCTAAGAACTGTGGAAAACCATACAGTAAGTGATGAGACTTAACATGCACCCCGTGAGATGCACTGGGACAAAACCTCCATTTATCACCTCACTACCAATAGCTGTTACTCTTACTAGTGAACCAGAGTAGTGTTTCTGGTCTCAAAAAATTCATATCAGTTCAGAGGCAGTGCCAAGTAGTCCCTGAAAAGTTTATATTTTTCCTTTTCCTGAAGAAAATTCACTCAGGCAAATTGTTTCAGGTTTCCTTGGGGAAGGCTGGAAGTGTTATGCTTTGTAATTATGACAGTATTTTAAAGTTACTGCTTAAGTGGCCCTTGCCTCTCTTTAGATATAGTTTTAAATACATAGATAGATAGTTCTAAATATTTATAATTATTTTCTTAATGACTTATATCTTGAAAACCAACTTCAGACAGTTTTTTGAACATACTGTCATGTAAAACACATAAGCATGGGTCAGAAATGTTGCTACTAGGGCACACATATCTTTCTGTGAATTTGGTATTGGCTTTATGGCTCAAGTATATAAGAATTCATACTTGAGAATTCATCCTTATTAAAACATTCACTTCTACAACAAGTGTGGCAATGAGTTTGGAGATAGAAGACCTTCACAGTCTATTGTAGCATTCAGATTTTCTTAGGCATCGAGGCTCTTGGTGATAACAATGAGAGAAGTCAGCTATTAGCAATCATAACTCATGATAACAAACGAAACAATGGCTGACCCTGTCTATTTTGAAGAATAACTGTGCACAGTGTAGTTCTCACAACAGCAGAGGAAGCTCAGGAAAAAAAGAACTTGAAATTGACAGAAGAGCAAGGGAAGCTCCTGACAAAGAAACCAGGCTTCGTCAAATGGACTTCTGAAGAGAATTAAAGAACAAGACCTTGTACATTAAATTTTGTAGAAACCTGAACCAGCAATTATTTGGGCTAAAATAAGGATTTGGGACATGTGAAGCACTTATTCTTATAAATCTTGTTGAAAAAGAAATTCATAGCCTAAACAAGGCACACATTTGTGATAAAATATGTACTTCATGTTAACATTATGTTTTATAAATACTGAAATGTCTTAATGAATTACGGGCAATATTCTCTTTCAGACAATGCATTTATTTTCCATTGTTTTTATTTTCTCTAAATCATATCTAAATGTATTTGTTATAGTACAAGTTTTCTTTTAGTCAACAGAAAAGCCACACTCAATTTTCCATTGAGAATATTTCAGTTGATGGTGAAATATTTGGTGGGTACACTCATTACATGGCAATACTTGCAAGATTCATACATGGGTCTTTGGTGTACCATGAAGATAAATAGCCAAGAAAGTTATAAGAAAGAGAATGGCCTGAGTTGGGTTAAAATAAATGTTCAAAACTATAGGTTGATGATTTATTGTTTTAATAACACTTGATGATTTGTCAACTCTTTTAAAGGGCACTTCTTTCATAGAATATGGCAGATTGCAACCACTTATTTCTATGTTTCCAAAACGTACAGAACTCCCACTGATACCCTTGATTTAAGGACCATTTTCCAGAGAAAGTTCTATTTCCTATGGCCTGAATATACTCTGATGTCTATAACACCACAGAGTAACCAATCTAAGTTTAGCTTAGTTATTAGCTAAACTTCTCAAAACTCCTAGGATAGCTGAGTTAAATAAAGCCATCATAAAAGCAGTATATGTGATATCGATGACATTTTCAACCTGCAAAATGAACTGGGTGTGTTCATCCAGGATTCTCTCATAATTAGCATTCTCATTAAATCATTAAATACCTTAGTGACTTTTTATTGTATTTTCTGAATAATTTTTTTTATCTTTTTCAGTAATAGAACTTTTACAAAGTGAAATAGAATCCTTATATTTAAATGTTTGGGGTATAGTGCCCTTCTGTTATTATTTTTGTATTTCTAGTTATGCCTCTAATGCATGACTAGCACAATAAATATGAAAGAATTAATGCACAGAATGAAAGAATAAGGAAAGTCTGAATACTGCTTTGTAATTCTTTGCAATGTTGGTTGCACTTTTTACATTTGCATATAAGTATAAACATAAATGGAAAAAGGAACATTATTCATCAAATTCCATAATTATCTAATAAGATCAAATAAATATACTTTTGGTAAGTTGGGAATGCATGCTTTAAAAATTAAAACATAATGTCCTCTTCTTTCACAAAAAAAATAAAATTTTACTGAGAAATTGGCAGGTTAGGAATGGAATTTGCTTTTAAAAGAAATTTGGGCTTGTTTATTATTGCTAATTTTTTAAAAGCATTGTCATAATGCTAAGATTATCAATAAAGACATCTTAAGCCACGAGAAATGTGATATTTTTATGATGTCATGTGCATTTATCTTTCCCTCAAATTATACTAATCAAGGAATTCTTCAACTTGTTTTTCAAAACTTTATATTTTGAAATAATTTTGGATTTCAAGAGAAGTTCCAAATATAGTACAGAATGTTCCCATTTATCACCTCGCTACCAATAGCTCATACTCTTACTAGTGGACCAGAGTAGTGTTTCTGGTCTCGAAAAATTTATATCAGTTCAGAGGCAGTGCCAAGTAGTCCCTGAAAAGTTTTTATTTTTCCTTTTCCCAAATGTTCTCATTCAACCTCTTGTATGCTAACATCTTACATGAGTATGTCACATTTATGAAACCTGGGCAATTAAAATTGGTCTAATACTGTGAACTACACTACAGATTTTATTCAGATTTATCCTGTTTTTCCACTAATGTCTTTTTTCTGTTCTAAGATACAATATATGATAGCTCATTATATTTAGATTCAAATTCTTTTTTGATGTCCCCTCAAAGAGCAGAACTCTCCATAGCCTGGACATTCTGTACCACCGTGCCTGTTACTTCGCTTCACTTCAGCAAGTCACAGCTATGGCAACAGCCTGAAATTTATTTTTCATCTACAAAAAAATCCTTAAGCGCCAAGGCCTGCACGCTGTATGAAGTTGCCTACATATTCACGTATTCTGCTAAATTTACTTAAGGACTCACTCAAAATCCGCTGGTGTTCTGCTGAGTTACAATTAACTTCATTTCTTCACTTTATCTCCTGCCCTATCAGTAATACTTCTTCAAATTTTTCCACAGTATTGTCAATGGCACTTTTTATCTCTGATCTCTTAAACTTTATATACACCTTCCTTTAATATTCTCATTTCAGGTTAATTCAAATGTCCTCTTTGCCTCAATGTTCTCTGCTGTGGGAGCATTTTAGACTCACATGTTGATGGGAGCCATCACATCCAGCTTCAGCCAGATGCTCAGAGATGCACATCAATCCCTTACATCAACTGTTTAAAATCGTTAACAATTTTTCTGAACCCTCAGCTCCTCTCTCGCCATTTGTTACATGTGACAGATAACTTCTACTCAAAAGGGAGAATCAGACAGTAGGCAGGAATATTTCTCAACATCTCTGTCTTGAATTAGACACGTAATGTTGTGTGATTCCAGGAATTTGTCCATTTCCTCTTGTTTTCAAGTTTATGTGCATAGAGATTATTGTAGTATTCATGGATGATATTAATATTTTGTATTTCTATGGCATCAGTTCTAATATCTCCTTCTTCCTTTCTGATTGAGCTTATTTGGGTCATTTCTCTTCTATTTCTGGTTAATCTATCAACAGGTCTATCAATTTTGTTTATCTTTTCAAAGAAACAACTTTTTGTTTTATTGATCCTTTGTATTATTTTTTGGTTTTCTATTTCCTTTAGTTCTGCTCTGACCTTTGTTATTTGTTTTCTTCTGCAGGCTTTGGGTTCAGTTTGCTCTTTTTTTTTTCTAGTTCTTTGAGATATGTCATAAGATTGTTAATTTGTGATCTTTCTGACTTTTTGATGTAGGCTTTTATGGCTATGAATTTTCCCCCTCAGACTGTTTTTGTTAAATTTAATATATTTTGATAGATTGTGTCCCCTTTGTCATTGAGTTCAAGAAATCCTTTGGTGTCCATCTTAACTTGATTATTGACCCAATAATCATTCAGCAGCAAGTTGTTTAATTTCCATGACTTTCTGTACATTTGGGTGTTTCCCTTGGAATTGATTTCAGGGTTTATTCCATTGTGGTCTGAGAAAATATACTGTATGATTTTGATTTTTTTGAATTTCCTGAGACATGTTTTGTGGCCTAAGTTATGATAAATCTTGGAGAATGTTTCATCTGCTGATGAGAAGAATGTATATTCAGTAGTTTTGTGGTAGAATGGTCTATAAATGTTGGTTAGGCCCATTTGTTCTGGAATTCCATTAAAATTCCACTGTTTCTTTATTTATTTTCTGCTTCAATGACCTGTCCTGCTCTGTCAGTTGGGTGTTGAAGTCCCCAGCACTTATGATGCTTCTGTTTATTCTTTGTTTACATCTAGTAGAATTTGCTTTATGACTCTGGCACCTCCTGTGTTAGGGGAGTATATATTATATTTAGAATTATTATATATTCTTATTGAATTTCTCCCTTTATAATTATACAATGACCATCTTTGTCTTTCTTTACCATTGTTGATGTAAAGTCAATTTTATCTGCTATGAGAATAGCTACAGTTACTTTATTTTGATATGGAATGTGGAATATTTTTTTATTCCTTCACCTTGAGTCTGTGTGAGTCCTTGTGGTTTAGATTTGTTTCCTGGAGACAAAAGACACATAGGTGTCTTGTATTTTTTCATCCATTAAGCCAGCCTGAGTGGGGGCATTCAGATCATTAAAATTAAATGACAGAATTACTCTGTGGGATGCTGTTCTCCTCAGAACACCTAGACAGACCAAAAATGAGCAGCAAGATCAAAGCAGTAATAAAACATCTTTCAACAAAAACTACCCTAGACCAAATGGATTGACAGCCAAACTCTACACAATCTACAAAGAAGAGCTGGAACCCATACTGAAGAAATTATTCCATAACTTTGAGAAGGAGGTAATCCTCCCCAACTCATTCTATCAAACCAGCATCACCTTGATATCAAAGCCAGGAAAAGTCACAATAAAAAAAGAAAACTACAGACCATATCCCTTATGAATATAGATGCAAAAATACTCAATTAAATACTAGCAAACCGAATTTAACAGTACATCAAAAAATAATCCACAATGACCAAATTAACTTCATCCAAGGGACACAAAGATGGTTCAACATACAAGAATCTATAAGTATGATTCACCACCTAAACAGAGGAGAAAACAAAGACCATATGATCATCTCAATAGATGCAGAAAAAGCATACAACAAAATCTAGCACCTTTTCATGATAAAAACCCTCATGAAACTAGGCATAGAAGGGACATATCTCAAACTCATGAAAGCCATAGATGACAAAACCACAGCCAACATCATACTGAATGGGGAAAATTTGAAAGCATTCTTCCTAAGAATTGGAACAAGACAAGAGTGCCCACTGTCACCACCTTTATTCAACATAGTACTGGAAGCTTTAGCCAGGGCAATCAGACACTAGAAAGAAATAAAGGGTATCCAAATCAAGAAAGAGGTGGTCAAACTATCACTTGTTGCTAACAGTATGACCTTGTATCTAGAAAATCCCAAAGACTTCACCAACAGACTCTTGGAATTAATAAATAAATTTAGCAAAATCTCAGGTTACAAAGTCAATATTCACAAATCAGTAGCATTTCTATATACCAATAACAGTCAAGCTGAGAGTCAAATCAAAGACACAATCCCATTCACAATGCCTACAAAGAAAATAAAACACCTAGAAATATACTTAACCAAGAAGGTGAAAGATGTTACAAGAAGAACTATGAAACACTGAGAAAAGGAATTACAGATGATACAAACAACTGGAGAAACATATCATGCTCATGGATCAGTAGAATAAACATTGCTAAAATGTCTATACTGCCCAAAGTGATTTGCAGATTCAGTGTAATCCTCATCTAAATACCAATGTCATGTTTCACAGATCAAGAAAAAATAACTCTATCTACATCATTTGAAACCCAAAAAGAGCCTGGATAGCCAAAACAATCTTAAGCAAAAAGAAGAAATCTAGAGGCATCACATTACCAGACTTTAAACTATACTACAAAGCTATAGCCACCAAAACCATATGGATTGGCACAAAAATAGAGACATAGACTAATGGAACAGGACAGTGAACTCAGATATAAAACTATCTACCTACAACCAGCTGATCTTCAACCAAGCAGACAACAACATACACTAGGGAAAAGAAGCCCTATTCAATAAATGGTGCTGGAAATATTGAATAGCCACATGCAGAAGAATGATATAGGACTCTTATCTCTCAGCACTCACAAAGATTAATTAAAGATGGACAAAAGACTTAAATGTAAGGCATGAAACTATAAGAATTCTAGAAGAAGATGTAGGAAAACCTCTTCCAAACATCAGCCTAGGCAAATAATTTATGACTAACACCCCAAAAGCAATTCCAGCAACAACCAAAATAAATAAATGGGACTAGATTAAACTAAAAGGCTTCTGCCCAGTTAAGGAAATAATCAACAGAGCAAATAGACAACCTACAGAATGTAAGAAAATATTCATTAACTGTGTATCTGATAAAGGGCTAATCCCCAGAATCTACAAAAAACTCTTATAAATCAGCAAGAAAAAATCTACCCCATTAAAATGTGGGCAAAAGACATGAACAGAAGATTTTAAATAGAAGATAGACAAATAGCCAAGAAACATATGAAAAAATTGTCAACATCACTAAACATCAAGAAAATGCAAATTAAAACCATAATGAAATATCCCCTTACTCCTGTTAGAATGGCTTTTATTAAGGAGTCCATAAACAATAGATGCTGGCATGGATGCAGAAAGAACACTTATACTCTTGTTGGTGGGACTGCAAAGTAGTACAACCTCTGTTGAAAACATTATGGAGATTTCTCAACAAAATAAAAGTAGATCTACCATTCAATTCAGCAATCCCACTACTGGGTATGTACCCAAAGGAAAAGAAGTAATTTATAAAAAAGACACCTGTACTCTAATGTTAATTGCAGCACAATTCACAATTACAAAGATGTAGAATTAACACAAGTGCCTATCAATCCATGAGTGGATTAAAAAAATGTGGTATGTATGTGTGTGTGTGTATGTATATTACCATGAAGTACTACTCAGCCATAACAAGAAATGAAATAATGTTTTTTGAAGCAATTTAGATGGAACTGTAGACAATTATCCTAAGTATCTCGAGAATGGGAAAACAAACACCACATATACCCTCTAATAATTTGTAAGTAATTTATGGCAACACATAAGTACAGAAAGAAGTAAAAATCATTGGAAATTAAGAAGAGGGAAGCGGGTAATGGAGGAGAGGTAAAAACCTACCTAACAGTTACAATGATTATTATTTGGGTGATGGGCACACTTATACCCCTGACTAAAGCATTATAAAAGCTATCTACGTAACAAAACATTTGTACCACCTTAATATTTTGAAATAAAAAAAACAAAGAGATTGAATTATTAATCAAAAGACTTCTCATAAGGGAAAGTATAAGACCAGGTGCCTTCACTGATTAATTTTCCTATATATTTAAATAATTAATACGAATGCTTGTCAAACTCTTCCAAAATATAGATGGGAGGGCACTTCTTACCTCATTTCCTGAAGTAAGTGTTACCTTGATATCCAAATTAGACAAAAATCATATGAAAAAAAAAGAGTAGAAACCAATGTCCTTTAAGAAAATGGATTGTCAACTCTACAGTCAAATACTAGCAACTGAATCCAGCAGCATGTAATCAGTTTTTACACATGTTACAATATGCATGAACCTTCAAAACTTTATACTAAAGAAAAGTTGTCAGTCACAAAAGGACACCTATTGCCCATTTCCATTACATAAAATGTCCAGAATAGAGAAATCTATAGAGCCAATTTCATTCACTTAATGCAATTACTGAATTGGGCAAAAGGAAAAAAAAAGAATGTGTAATAAAAACAAATAGACCAATAATTCTTGAAATTTTGTGACAGAGATTATCCTCACAATTGAACTTAATGAATGTAAGTGTTAGAATGTGTTTAAGAATAAATATGTGAATGTGATATCCTTTCAGAGAATAACCATTCTCTGTTCTCACATGCCCCATCTGTATAAGGTGATCATATTACTATGGAATATTCTAATGTTTAAAGATGTCCTTCTGTCACTCAGGTAGTTGAAATTATAGTAACATTTTATTTTGCACATATTGTATTATATATAATGCATTCCTAATTACAGTCTATATAGATTTTAACATTTAGAAGCACATATACAAAACCATTTAAACACTGTATTCCATGTATTTCTTGACTACTTATGACAGGGTCTGCTTATTTTATTGCCAGTGGAGTCTTTCCCCAGTCATGCCTGCTTTTTTAAAATCTAATCTCCCACTTGAAGGTGCATTTCTGTCAGCAAAGTGCCCACACCACTTGCATGTTAAAATAAACATATCAAATACTATCCTTAATTCTGGATAATTCCCATTCGAGTAGCTATGCCCATAAATTAACATACTCAAAACATACATAGGTTCTCCAAGATCTCTTTATACCTATCATCCCTGAATAGCTAAAACAATCTTGAGAAAGGCATCACACTACCTGACTTCAAAATATACCACAAAGCTATAGTAACCAGAACATCCTAGTACTGGTATAAAAACAGACACAGACCAACAGAACAGAATTGAGAGGCCAAGAATAAATTCACACATTTATAGCAAACTGATTTTCAACAAAGGTGCCAAGAACACACAAGAGGGAAAGAATAGTCTGTTCAATAAATGGTGTGGGATTAACTGGATATCCACATGCAGAAGAATGAAATTAGACCCTTATCTCTCACATTAACAAATCAATGTAAGATCCAAAACTATGAAGCTACTAGAAGAAATCAAAGGGGAAGAGCTCCACGACATTGGTCACATTGGTCTGAGGGATGACTTTTTGGATGTTACTTGCCCATTGCTGAAACTATGTTTGTGGCCAATGGCATGTGATACTCATGAGCAGGTAGGGTCAACTCACCTAAAGAGAATTGCGGATAAACAGGAAGGGTTATTTCTCCACAGAGAAGTCATATCAAACGATAATAATTTGCTGAGCAGTAATAAATCATAGATACCTATATATTATTCCATTATAATTAGTTATGGCACTATTTACTAGTTGTTATGTTTTCCATCCCTTGGAGAAACAAATTCATAGTTTTAAGTTGGATTGTATATCTACCAATCTAGAGAATTTTGCATAAATGTTGATTAATGTTACAATGTGGGTTAATTGTTTTAAAAAGTTTAGTTGTATATTTCTATATAATTTATAAATAAATTCCTTTGACTCCTTAAAAATGACACATGCATGACCAATTTCAGGCAGTCAGATACTGATTTAAAGGGTTAAGATAAATCTTTTCAATGTATCATTTTCCTCTGCTACCATTTTCCTCTGCTTATCATTTTCCTCTGCTGTATACAACAGTGTTGACCATATGTCTTTGTCATAAAATAATTCAAAACATTTTTGCACCCCTTGAGCCTAAGTAGTGAATATACTGTACTGATTTTCACTTTCCCAAGCAGTTAATTCAAGATTAAAAGTGATTTCCTCCTCTGTTTCAAATGAATGCTGGTCAGTTTCTTACTCATGGGAAATTATAAAGAACATAAATTGAAGAAAGACTTGTAAATCTTGACTCCAAGTCCATATAAAAGTCCAACACGAAAGAAATTTATTTTTGCTTATTCTTTAAATATTATGTTTAATATCCCTTGCTGCATATCTTCAGTATGTAGCCCTTCTAAAGAAGTATTAGATTATTATTCAGCTGATTCAATTATTTAATGATGGGGAGTGAATATAAGATTTTACTGGGATTTAGCCTGCTGGTTGTTAGTTAAGCAAGTTTATTTCTATATCTCCTATACTCTGAGTAAACAATATTTATGTACTGTTCAGGCATTTTCAAGGTTCATTTTGTAAACCTATTACAACACCAGTGTGTAATCCTATAACTTGTTAGCATGATTAAACAAATAAGACTAGTCAAAGAAATCTTCAGAAAAGAACTGATGTGAAGAATGCTTTATGCTGAGCAGTCATTTCAAAAACCAACTCCTATCTAAAAATCTCTCTGCAATTTGAATTAGAGAAAATGCCACACAGTAACTTAAGCCCGGACCCTTTTTTTTTTTTTTTTTT
>VBSM01002608.1:44203223-44227190 GCA_008086735.1 Cheirogaleus medius
AATCCACCTGCCTCAGCCTCCCAGAGTGCTAGGATTACAGGCGTGAGCCACCATTCCCGACCAAGCCCTGACACTTTTGCAGCTGTATTTTTGTGAAGACAGTTTCATGATAATAGTTTGCATCATTTATAAAGGGATAGTTTTTAAGAATTTGTGAGTAAATCAAATTGAATATATCTAAGGGATTATATTTTAGGACATTGCTCTCTCTTGGGAAATAAAGCAAGTACTACTTTTGAGACTGGTGAAATTGGGCTCTGTTGTAGTTTTAAACTATATAAATCCAAACCCTGTAATACTTTCATGGCTGCTAATCATTGCACCTGCCCTAAGATGGGATTGCCTTAAAAACACTTTCTGTGTCTGGTAGCCATTCATCCCTTAGGCTGGCATTGAGATAGCAGGAGAGTGAAGCTAACATTGTTTTGAGATGGTAGAAAGGTTTCACTTAGTGACCAGGGGTTCCTTATATCAGTTGTGTTACTCTGCCCCTTAGAGCAGGTGTGTTATCAGATGCCCACCATTTTGTCCTTACATAAAATTGGCAGAAGTGATTTGATATTTTTCTCTGGCACTCTTTCTCACATAATTGTCCTTTGCTTCCTCTTTCAAGCCTATCGGGTGTGTTTTCTGACATTAAGGCATCACTCTCTTCCCATGATCTCTGCTATCTTCTGGAATCCCTTTCCTAAAAGCCCACGGAAACTAACCTGTCTTGTATTACATCTTCTCAGAACTATTAATAACAATTGAAGGCCATCTGCTCTCTAATGTCTAGAACACATAAAAACTTCTAAACAGCAATCTACCTTAGTGCTAAATTTATTTTCAAGGCCTATACATGTTCTATAATTTTCCATAACTCCAGCAGTTACTTATCAGCAGAATCATAAACAGCCAAAGACATGACTTTCTGTTTCCCACACATGTCAAGTACAGAGTCTCTTCCACAGAGTCACTGTCCAAATTTATTAGGAATTTTAATGTTGGCTCTGGAAATTCTTCCCTGTCTATGTTGCATAACTCAAAGAAATGACTCAAGAAGGGAGTTTGAGGCAAGGATAAAAAAGTTCCAAGAGATGGAAAGTTATTTGGGATTATATTAAATGAAGTGAATGAGTTGATATAAGAAACATGCTTCACACTGTGCCTTAAACATAGAATATGCTCTGTGAATGATAATTTTCATTGCTATTATTATCATACTCATTATTAAATTGCCATACCTTACAATGGCTCTAAGCAATGGTTGGACTCATATCTTATTATGTTTTATTTGCATGTTAAATTATCAAATAAAAATTAGCCTTCATGAGATTATCCACTTAAATTTTAGATGCCTTGAAAATTTTAGTCCAATCACAAACAGTAGAGCTAAGATAAAAAATTTCTTTTCAAAATTAAGCAGTTGACCCTGATTGGAATAATTTTTAAACACCTAAAAAACACTGATTGATTCTCAAAGTAAATTATCTGCTGTAATTACCTAAGTAAGCAGACAATTTTGGCTTCTAGACCTTCATTATATTATTAAATATCCACAGCTCTATATAACCTTGTTCCATTATTTAATTCCTCTTTGAGTAGAAGTTCTTAATTATGTCAAACAAAAATATTCTGTCAATTTTAGTACTGTTTCTTGATAAGCTCTCTGTGCTTAGAGAAGAAATTTTAGCAGCATAATCATAATGACTTAGATTGAAGAAAAATGTTGTCACCTATTTGATCTGATAAACTTTATTTCCTTGACTCCTTTATCTCCTTTGACTTAGGAATCTTTTTCCTTCACCTTAGTGGCAAGTGACTTTAAAAGGGTCTGTAATCCTGCTCCCTTCTCTGTCCCCATTCTACCTGCAGTAGCTCCTTTGTAAGAGAGGAGTTGGTATAAAAGGAGTTCTGGAGAATTACAGGGATTTTCAGCACTGATTGCCTGACTTGAGTTCTATTAGTAATAATCAAACTCGAATCTCTAAAGAACAAGGCAATGGCCAGAGTAGAGTTATAGCACCAGTGTGGTGAACATGCCCCAGGGCAGTATCAGAGTTCTCTGAATGATTTTCATCTTTATGAGATGCTTTGTTGTCACTCTGTATAAGAAAATTCATACAATTATGACAAGAAAATAGATATGGGGAGAAAAACATAGATACGATTTTCTCTGCTTCATGACAAAATAAAGTCAAACAATCCTAGAAAACCAGGGGAAAGAGTAACAGAGCACATTAATGTTCAATATTAAATGCCTACCTATGCTAGGCATAGGGAAACATCATTGCTGTTTGATAATGTTTATAAGAGTAAATGATTTGTGAAAAAAAAAGAATTGTGTCCTTTTTAATTTTTTGAATAAGGTTTGTTAAGGTCTGTTATGGAGTGCCCAAGTATTCCATAATCATGCAAAGCAGAACTTCTGTAAAATAGGATACCCAGGCTTATTTTTAGAATGACTATGTAGGTGGAAATTTAATCTCTGTAGAAGTTTAAAGTAAGTATTTTATCTTGCCTTCCTTTCCTCATCATTACTTGAAGGAATTGAGATGTTGGGTCTGTATTGGGTTATGTAAGATGATGAACTCAAAATGAAGAGGAGCCATTGAAATTTAAATGCCATTACACTGAAATCTTTAAACCAACGAGTTTAGATGACAACTTTCTTAGTAAGAGCAAAATTTACAGGGGCCAATAGCAACATAATATTTTTCATTTTAAATTATAGCCATCAAAGTACCATCTGAAATCTATTAGTGTGGCCTGAGTTTTATTATAAAGAACAAAATATTATTTGTAATTTGAAATCATATTCACCTTTTTAGTTGTTTTATAATCTGTTCGTGAAGATATATTTGCAACATAATTTGAATTAGACATCTTCTTAATTATGAAGAAATTATAAATAAATAATAAAGCTATCAGTTGTACTTGACGGTAAGGATGAGACTGTCAGGATTTGTTTCTAGAATTTTTATTTGGATATTAATGATGACCTGCTGATACATTTGCTAATTCACTGAAGGTTAATGGATTCTGCCACATCAATGACAACCTCAAACTGCTACTAGTGGGAAAGAACAATATTGAAATAGTTCCTGGGGAACAAGGTGTGTGGTGAACACCTAGGGCCTTATTTGAGGTATGGTGAAGAGGTAATTCAGTTATAGAAAATTCACTATTTCAGTTGGGTATTTTCTCATTCACCTTGTGTCCTGGGGAGATGATGTGAACACAGGGTGCAGACTGAGTTAAAGAAAAACAATTAACTCTCTGTTATGGCAGAAGCCAACCATTCAGTTTATGTACCATTACCCAGGCCCTTTGGTTATCCTCCTTCTTCCTCTGGCTTTGTTCCCATTTTTTAAAAAATTTTTCATTAATCTCCTCACAAAGTAGAAATATGAAATATATAATGGAAAGAAAAGTATATCAGGTAATTTATCTCTTTGATGGCAGATACAGCAAAACAATTCATAACAGAGAAGTCATCAAAAGACCTGTTTATACTTTGCCAGTATGTCCTGAGAAAGCATACACAATATTTTTTTTCTCCTTTTCCATAGCCAACAGCACACATGTGTGTACATACACACATGCACACACACACACACACACACACACACACACGGTGGGGGTAGAGGGAGAAAAGAAAGAAATTTGTTCACCCTTTCTGTTACCACCTAGGCAGACCTTCATCTCTAAGACATGGATTTGTGGTTTCATTTCTGATTCTATTCCATATTGCATATCACTGCCATGCAAAGCTTCCTTAAGCACTGCATTTTTATTCAAGTCTTAGAATGACTCACAAACATCTATTCAATAAAATCTAAGTCCTTTACATGGCTTTTAATGCCTTTCATATTCTACTGCCACCCATCTTCTTTATTTTCATTTCAAATAATTCCCTGAAAATCCCTCAGATTGTCAGACCAGAGTCTCTTTACCATATGACAAACACAAGTCATTTCCACTTTTTCACCTCTATTTGTGTTGATCTGTGCCACACCAGCCCATGATTCTTTCCCTCCTTCTTTCTACTCATCCAAACGCTACCGATCATCCAAGTTCAAATGAAACTCTCTTGGGTTCCTGGGAACCAGACTTTGAGACTAAGATCTGTATGCAAGAAGTTCTGAATGCTCTCAAAAGCAACCCCCATGAGGAAATAAGTGAAACAGTATTGGGCAAATTAAGAAGATAATAATAATGGCTTCATTTGATCCCATGGGAAGCATTGAAACTGGGATGGTCTTTTAGAGATGTCTGGAAATGAGGCAAGGGTGCTGATTCTTTATATCCACCTTACTCACCAGATACAGGCTGAGATAAGGGCAAACAAGTCTGCTTTTGAGGTAGCTCCTTTAGGTGAAGAGCAATTTCAGGGAAGAGACTCAGCTGTGAGCTGTCATTGGCAAACACTCCTGGCTGCTGGGGTAATGAATGTCCTAGTCCTGAAGGTGGACCTGGGGAGGGTGACACACTATCCTCTACAGTCTTCTTGCATGTTTTTAAAACCTTGACAGCTCTTGAAAATACAATGATTGGCTTGGTACTTATTTACTGTTTCTTAGATTTGTCTCAACCACAAAATATCAAACTGCTAAAGAGACATCTTTCTTAGCATCCAGTGCCATCCTGAACCCAAAAGTGTGCTCTAAATGCTAAGACAAATGTATTAGATTTTCCTCTCAAACTTGCAGCTGTGATAGGTTATTAATTTAAGGGAAGATATGTATCAAAAAGGGAATATGTTTATGAAGATATATAATGTTTCAGGCATACCCATGCACTGTACTGTGAGCTCTTAAATACAGGACTTCAGTAGAGCTGAGATATTTGTAGAAAGTGCAATTGAAAACATCAATATAAAGATGTTTGTTTCTGCCATAAAAATCACTCACTTTATTTGAAAAGTAAAAATAAAATAATTTTAATTTATTAAAAAACATGAAGAGTAATGATATTAAGTGTGGCTAATGGCATTGTCTCTGCCACAAATTTGATGTATAAACAATTACTTTTAGTGAATCTGCAAAGAGCACTTTTGTGGGATAGTGTATAGATAATGCTATTACATTTGACATTAAAACGACTGGATTTCAAATGGTAACTATATAATTGGTATATAGAAAATGGGTGTATTAAAGAGCTTGAGTTGGGAAAAGTGCAAAAAATCTTAAATATTGGAGGAACTTTTGAAAAATATGGAAGAAAACTACATTAATTCAATAAAATTGGGCTTTCCTTAAAGCTCATTCACACAAACTATTCAAAATTATACAGCTATTTTTGTTCCTATCTTAGTTTAACATGGAATAAAAAATAACTAAACTTTACCTTTGCTAGATGTGATTTAAAACAAAGGATTTTGTACTTTGTCAAATGAAGAGTTCAATAAATATTTTTACCCTTGCATCAATTTTATAAACAATCCAATTTTATATGCAAACTCAGAGTTTGAGAGGGAGAAAATAAAAGATACATTTAATGGTTTAAATGATCAAGGATCATTGAAAAAATGTATATTTATAGTATTTTTTCTTCTTTTTAATGCAAGATAAGCTACATTTTGTTTTGCATTTGAAAAGACTATAATTCATCTTAAGGGATTTGTCAAAAATGTTTTATTTTAACCTTTCTAAAGGTATTCTTTTAGGAATATTTATTATAGAGCCTTATTTTTTTAATGTGAAAAACAGACTCACTTTCAAACACCCTCTAAGATTTTGCTAGTCATTAAAAATATTATACAGCTATTATATCGTCATTCATGGCAATGTTACAAATGCTTGAGTTATTTTCAATAAAGACTCAATTATATACCTTTATTTTTCTTTCCCTTTGATATGAGGAACCATCAAAGATGAAAATCATTTCTATGATGGGCAAAAGACATTTCATATTGACTTCTAGGTTTCCCAGAGAATGAAGAGGATAATGAAAAACAAAAAGGGGTGAATAGGGAATGTAATGCTTTAAAATCTTGATCTGTTTTTAAAGAATCTGTAACTGAAATCCACTTCTGAATGATACCATGCAACATCATAGCTACTAACGCTTCACCAGAAAGGCAGGTTTTCTTTTCACAAAAGTTTTATCAATTATATATTTCAAAAATGCCAAGCAGATGAGAGCTTAGTTAGCGTAATTCATCTTAAATCCTTGTAGGTCTATAGGGCTACTGATTCTGTTTTTTGGACATATCATGAATGTATTATGAATTGTTAGGTTTCTGTCACATAAGGAAAATGTTTCAGAAAAGATACTTTTGAAAGGCTAACTAGCTTATTGTTTACAGCTCAGAGAGAAGTCTGCTTAGTTTAATCCTGCTCTCATTTCTTTTTAGTAACAATCTTAACTTGTTTCAAGTCCTATTATAAGTTCAATAATTTAAGTAAACAATAAGCTAAAGTAAAAAACCAGAAAACAAAAAATTGATCCCTCAAAGTAAGCCTTCTTCTGCAGGGACTAAATGACAATTTATGGCATATTTCAATAGTGCATGATTTTTTCACAAATTTCATTAGCACACCATTGATTGCTCATTTTTCAGCTCTCAAAACAATTTAACATAGTCTCTTTCATGCAGAGGATAACATATTCATATTATTTGATTTTTGATGAAACCAAATGACCCTTTAAATTTGCAATAGAGTTCTTTAATTTTGTATGAGTTTCTTTACTGCTGTTCATTTAATTTTCTATTTCCATTAACCATCTGCAAGCATTTGACTCTATGACAATTATTCAGCTGTGCTACATCATGACTGACATATTTTATAAATGAAAAAAAAAAGAAAAGAAAATGGAGGAGGGTTAGCGATCACAAGAGAAAGGAGGAGAAAGCAATCGAACACAAATGTCATGGTTTGGAATCATGTATTTTCCATTCAGCTGAAACATCTGAGTGGTAATTATTGGTCCAACTGTAAATCTAGCCTAATTGCATTTTGTCTTCATTTCTGATAAGCACTTCACGATGATGATGATTACTCTTGCTAAATGCATTCGTTCCATGAATGTTTTCCCACACTGATGGCCAGGGGGCCTTGCAGATAAAAAGACTGCAGACAAAATAGCTCAATTCTGCTACAACTAAATCAGTATTGATTTCTTTTTCCAAGTAAGAGAGGGACCCACTGTATATGCCTTTCATTTTTCTGCCTACCCACCACATAGGGGGGTTTGGTCAGTATATATTAGAATGTGCTTTAATTGCCTGACATAACTGAGAGGCCAATCCTGGGCAATTAGCACTGATTAACTGTGTCACTTGTCTGACAAATAAAGAACATTGCATCTTGCCCATTTTCTTAAAGGCCTGGATTGAAAAGAACCCCACTGTTTGATTTAATTTTTCTTTGTACCATGGAAACCTTTTGCCATGTTGATTGAAATGTAATTTTTGCCTCTTTATACTTATGCTTTTTCCCTTCTTATTACTGAATACCCAGTGAGCCTTTTCAATGATGGCACAGGGACAGGCTGTTAGCGTCTTTTCATAAATCTCTGTATTTCATAGTAGGGCAATTAAGCTAAACATTTGGATTTCTGCTACAAATTTAAATGCACAAGTGGAAGCAAATGGCTATGGAATTGAAGGCCATAATATGGCTTCATCATAGTAGCTCAGCTTTTCAGACTCAGTGAATGTTCTGACAAGAAATTCTAGAAAAAAATTGTAGTTCTGGAGTCTTTGTGAGAAAATCTTAGTAATGTAGCACCAAGTAAAATCTACACAGACTAAAAAAATCACATTTAACTATTCGTTTAGCTGGTTTAGACATTTCATCTAAGTACTTGAAACATTTATAAGCAATACCCGAATCTACCTTTGACAATGGGGCAAGGGAAAAGGGCTGTCATCAAGCTGCTGGAACACAGTCTCTGCACAATGCTTACTGTAACCCAGGGCTAAACACCTGCTTATGGTAGATAGTAGCAAAAGATATAAAAAACTAATACAGAAAGAAGAAGTTTGAAGACTGTAGTTACACAGCAAAATGGCTTCAATTAAATGAATCTGGTTTTTAAAGTCTGGAATAAAGCTTGGAATTTTCAGAAATAAATAAATCCTGCTGGAATAGAACTTTCACAAAAAGCATTCTTGGTGGACAGTTATCATTTGCATGCCCAGTATTCTTCCTGCGACAGGCCGTGTTTTTCATTTGATATTGCATCCTTCCCCTATTCTCAGCCTTTGTGGCCTGAATTTAGTGTATATAATGTGGTAGGCCTGCTGTCACCAAGCCCCAGACCATCCTAAAATAACATTTCCTGGACACCTGATTCCTTTAGGGGGAACACAAGTAATCTGATGGAATGTAACTCTCAAGGCTTTTTCAGACTCCCTTAAGACCTCCATTCTGCTGGACTTTAACAAGGGAGTATCTATTAATAGGTATCCACATATCTTGCCATTATGCACGGCTGCAGAATGAAGTCAACACACTGAAGGAAGTGGAAAGAAACCAGGAGCCAGGGCCATCATTTGGGTTTGTGCTTACATGAGTCAATATATCCCCTTGTTGCTTAAACCATTTAGCATTGATTTTTCTGTCACCAAAACAGTTAAATATAGAGGATAAATCTATTTGAACAAGATTATAGAGCAGCCTGAAAAGCAAATAGACATAGGTAAGAAAAATTTTTAAACCTTGGTTTATAGAAACACAATTTGTCAGATTCCACTGTCCCCTCAGATTTTATTCATTGAGTATAAACTTCTCTGATGCGGATGCAAATTCTAACAGGCTAATTATCTTACTTCACATTATATGTCATAAGCAGTCCCCAAATTGCTTTTAATTTCAAATCACAATCTTGATTCAGAAGATAAAAAATGTTCTCACCACAAATAAGCAATGAATGTTTGAGATGATGGATTTGCTAATTACCCTGATTTGACCATTACACAATGTATACATATATCAAAACATCACATTGTACCTCAGAAATATGTGCAATGATTATGTGTCAATTAAAAATAAAATAAAACTAGAAAAGAAGATTTCCTAGTTTCAGGAGAATAAAAACTCTCAGCAGGGCTTCATGTGAACATGAAGCTTTGTAATAGCTTCAGAATGGAAGCTCACAAGGGGAAAACATTCTTTTTTATTGTTCTCCATTTTGATTTTTCTCTTTATTAAGTGTGGCTTCAAAATTGAGTGCTTAGAGACATTGAAATGTAGGATGCTCTTTGAGAAAGTCAAGGAGGAGAAACCAATATATTTAGTTGATAGGAAAGACATAGCCTGATGGAGAGGCATCTGAACTGAGAAATAATAGTGGCTCCAGAATCTCTACTTTTATTAGGTCTGACCTCAAGGTCAATTCATACAGTGTGTTAGGCTTGTTGTGTACACTGATCTTGTATTTCTTACACTAACCCTAAAACGTAAAGTTAACCTCAAATGCAAAGGTAAAAATTGAGCAACTTACCTTGACCTCATGGTTTCCATGGTGCATAACTTTCTGGTAATCAGGGTTCTCTTCCAAGCTAACATGGTTGTTAGCACAATTCAGTTCCTTGTGGCTGTATGTTGAGGATCTGTTTTCTTGCTAACTGGAGACTACGCTGAGCTCCTAGGATTTACCCTCAGGTCCATGACATTTGACCCCTTCCAGAGACACTTTCAAATTGCATTTTAGGTTTTCACAGTCATCAGGAGAACATATTTAATCTCCATGAGGGCCCCAGTCCTTTAAAAGGGTTCAGTTGATTAGGTCAAGCTCTTCCAGGATAATCTTTCCTTTAATTAAGTCAAAGTCAAGTGATTAGGATCCTTAATCATATCTGCAAAACTTCTTTTGTCACATAATATAACAATCACTATTGCTTTTGAAATCAGCTACAGATAAAGGAAGAAATCAGATTCGAGATTATATATGAGAGCTATTTAAAAATACAGCTTGCTTTATCCTACCTTGTGGAAAAATGTTGAACATTTTATTCCACATTAGTATACATCCTCTTATCTATGGTAAATTTTATGCACGTGCTCCTGTATCCACAGTTGAAAATCGGCTGAGAGAAGCTGCAAGTGCAACAGCTCTGCTGTATAGTGGAGGATGAACCCAGTGGTATTGTCTACAGCAAGTTCACTTATGTAATGCCTTAATATTTTCCTGGATTTATTATTCAAATTTTAGTAAAAATTTAATATTGAACATTTAGTATGTACTAAAAACTAGTTTTTAAAATGAGAATTATTATGTGATATTAGAAGCATTATTTCAATCTTATTAGAATCTAATTTTCATAAGGGGCTTTTAAATGAGTGTTATAGGGTGGTAACTGATGTCCTCCACAGGTTCAACCAAATCTAAAAATCCTAATCTATCCTAGTAAATATACTATGGATAAAATATCTGTAATTATTTTTCAACCTAAAAGTCATATTATTTAACCCATACTTGGAACAACAGATTCTATTTTGTTCAACTGTTATCTAAACTATATTTTTTAACAGTAAGCTAAAAGACTGTTTTCTCATATTATAGCAATTTTACCTTTCTAGATGTCAAAAACTGTATATTGGCACAATTATTCTGTGATTTATATAATGTATTTTGTTTACTTTATCCATAACCACAAAAATTTTAAAAGAAAATTTAATCATATCCAAATTCGAGATAGTGTAATAGGGGTTAAGTATACACACTTTAGAAGTAGTGTAGGGTTTCAATACTGCCGTCACCTCTTACTTACTGTGATTTTTGAGTAACTATCCAGACATTATCTTCAAATTGTCATTGAGATTGTACACATGAAGGATTTAATACAGTGCCTGTTTTAGTATTGTGTCAGTAAATATTACCTATTAATATTATTTTATCATCATCATTTTTCTTTTTATAAGAAAATTAAATTATAATATTTTGAGAAAAAAGCATATATAAAAAATCACTTGGGGTTATATGACTTTTATAATTAAAATTTTGATTATAAAATTTTTAAAAGACAATTAGGACCTGAAGGAATTTATCAAAAGTTAAGTGCTGAATATACAATAAAAGTCAGGTTGGGATTTTTTTTTTCAGTGACCCTTTTCCTTTTTTATAATATCAGGTTGTGAATTTTCATTAGCAATATTGAACACATAACTTTGATATTTCCTATTTTCAATTCCTATTGAAATTGCTTTGAGTTCAGATTTTCTAAAGAACTTAATTAATTTTCAGATGTTAAGTCATTGCTATTCTTTCCTATCAAAAGCAATACTATAAATAAATTCTTAAAAGTAAAGAGGCAGCATTGTGAGATTCTAAAATATAAGATACTTTGACAGGTAGATAATATTAAATAAACCAGGTTAATACCTTATACATGGAACTTAAAAACAAAAAAAGTCCCAGGCCAGATGGATTCACAGATGAATTCTACCAGACCTAAAAAGAAGGTTGGCACCCATAATGCAGAAATTATTCCATAACATTGAGAAGAAGGGAATCCTCCCCAACTCCTTCTACAAAGCCAATATCACCTTTATATCAAAGCCAGGAAAGGATACAACCAAAAAAGAAAACTACAGACCAATATTCTTTATGAATATAGATATAAAAATCCTTAATAAAATACTAGCAAACTGAACTGAGCAGCACATCAAAAAAAAAAAAAAATCCACCATGGCCAAGTGGTCTTCATCCCAAGGATGCAAGGATGGCTCAATAAGTGGGATTCACCACATAAATAGAAGAAAAGAGAAAGGCCTTATGATCATATCAATAAATACAGAAAAATCATTGAAGAAAATCCAGCAACTTTTCATGATAAAAACCTTCAACAAACAGTACATAGAAGGAAAAAAAATCTCAAAATTATAAAAGTCATATATGACACACCCACAGCCAACATCATGCTGAATGGAGAAAAGTTAAAAGCATTCCCACGAAGAACCAGAATAAGACAAGAGTGCCCCACTGTCACCCTATTGTCATAGAGCTGGAACATAGAGCTGGAAGTCCTAACCAGAACAATCAGGCAAGAGATAGAAATGAAGGGTATTCAAATTGGGAAAGAGGAGGTCAAACCACCACTTTTTGCTTACAATATGATCTTATATCTACAAAATCCCAGATTCCACCAAGAGACACTTGGACAGATATTTTAATTCTGCGAAGTCTCAGGTTACAAAATCAATGTACACAAATCAGTAGCATTTCTAAACATCAATAATAGGCAAGCTGAGAGTCAAATAAAACTCTCAATACCATTCACAGTAGCTAAAAATAAAATAAAATGCCAAGGAATATACTTAAACAAGGAGGTGAATAATCTCTATAAACAGAACTACAAAACACTGAGGAAAGAAATTACAGATGAGACAAACTAATAGAAAAACATATCATGCTCATGGATCGGTAGAATCAACTTGTTAAAATGTCCATACTACCCGAAGTGATTTACAGATTCAATGCAATTCCCATGAAAATACCAATGGCATATGTCACCGATCTAGAAAAAATAATTCTATCCTTTGTTTGGAACCAAAATAGATTCCAAATAGCCACAGCAATCTGAAGCAAAAAGAACAAATCTGGAGGCATCACATTATCAGACTTCAAACTGTTCTAGAAAGCTATAGTAACCCAAACAGCATGGAATTGGCACAAAAATAGAGACATAAACCCATGGAACAGAACAGAGAACCCAACTATATAAATCCATCTACATACAGCCAACTGATCTTCAACAAAGCAGACAAAAACATACACTGGGGAAAATAAGCCCTATTCAATAAATAGTGCTGGGAAAATTGGATGACCACATGCAGAAAATAAAACAAGACTCCTATTTCTCACCACTCACAAAAATTAATTCAAGATGGATAAAAGACTTAAATGTAAGTCATGAAGCCATAAAAATTCTAGAAGAAAATATAAGAAAAACTCTTCTAGATGTCAGCCCAGGCAAAGAATTTATGACTAAGACTCCAAAGGCAATTACACCACCAACAAAAATAAATAAATTGAACTAGATTAAATTTAAAAGCTTCTGTACAGATAAGGAAATAATCAACAGAGCAAATAAATAACCCACAGAATGGGAGAAAATATCCACAAACTATACATCTGATAAAGTGCTAATATTTATAATCTACAAAGAACTGAAACAAATCAGCAAGAAAAAAACAAATAACCCCATTAAAATGTCAGCAAAAGACACGAACAGAAATTTTTCAATAGAAGATAGACAAATAGCCAACAGACACAAGAAAAATGGTGAGCATCAGTAATCATCAGGAAAATGCAAATTAAAACTATAATCAGATATCACCTTATCCCGGTTAGAATGGCTTTTATTAAGAAGTCCAGAAACAATTGATGCTGGTGTGGATGCAGAGAGAAAGGAACGCTTATACGCTGTTGGTGGGACTGAAAATTAGTACAACCTCTGTGGAAAACAGTGTGAACTTTTCTCAAAGAACTGAAAGTAGACCTACCATTACATCAAGCAATCCCACTACTGTGTCTCTATTCAAAGGAAAAGAATTCATTTTATCTAAAAGAGACCTGCACTTGAATGTTTACTGCAGCAAAATTCACAATTACAAAGATGTGGAATCAACCCAAGTGCCCATCAATCCATGAGTGGATTAACAAAATATGTTGTATATATATCATGAAGTACTACTTAGCCATACAAAGGATGAATTATTGCCTTTTGCAGCAATTTGGATGGAACTGGAGACCATTACCCTAAGTGAAGTATCTCAAGAATGGAAAAACAAACACTACATGTACTCTCTGATAAGTTGGAATTAATTAATGGACACACATGTGCACAGAGATAAGTAAAAGTCATTGGAAATCAAGCAGTGGGGAGCGGGGCAAAATCCTACTTACTGGGTACAATGAACACTGTCCAGGTGATGGGCACTCTTATAGCCCTGACTCAAGCATTACAAAAACTATCCATGTAACAAAAAGTTGTGTACTCCCTTAATATTTTGAAATTAGCAATAAAAAAGGACTTTAAAGCATGCCAAAGGAAAAAAGAAATGAAAAACAAATCCAAGTATCTAAATGTATCCATTTGAATTTGCCTTTTTATGCTCTGGTAATATAAGGACATAAAATCAAATTTTTTAATTTGAATATATGTTAGAGGTATTTCATGTCAACTTTAGATGTATTTGAATGCATATCTTTATTGAAACTGAGCTCATGCCTGAAAATATACACATATACATGTATATTCAAATGAATATGGAATGATGTGGAATAATGGAGGTTTTGAGCTTAGTTTAGCATTGCTATAAACAGACACTTCCAAATTTGTTCATTAAAAAATACACTAGAAAAAAAAGTAAACTAGATAGATAATGAGTGTTATGGTCAGCTTTATTTACTGCACAAACTATTAATAGTTAAGCACATATTCAGAACACTAGGGTACTCATGGTTATCTTTAAAATCAGATATACTGTGGACCATACTAATTGTGCTTTTCTATAATCTCCAATCTAGTTTGTCTGCTTATCTCCTGCTGAAATACACAGTCTGATTCAATTCATCATGCAATACTTTTGGATTTGCGTTGAAACAGCCTCTCTCTCTAAAACAGCATACTGTTATCTTTTCTTGTTGTAAAAGTGAACTCATTCAGTGTTGAAGAAATTAAACCCTCCTTTCAAATTGCATATTTCCTGTTTCTAAATTGCACTTTTCTCCTTTTTATTTTGATAACTTTCTAAATTACTTTTTGTTTTTCTCCCATAAATGAGATGACAATGGCATTTGAAGGAAAGGGAAAAAAATAGACATATGATTACCATTGATTATGTTTCTCCTCTTTGCTTCCTTACTAGCTGAGTGTGCCTGGATGAGCTGAACAGTTTGTTAGCACACGCTGGGCAATTACTGTGCTGCAAATTTGCAGCAACAGTGATCTTATAAGATACTGCTTTTTTGATCTTTCTGTCCTCAACTAGGAGATTACATGACTAACAAAAGATTTTTATTTCTAGTATAAAAATAACTGAATTGTGCTTTCAATTTATGAAAAGAGTGAAAATAAGGGTAAATATGAAGGTGAGTTTAATTTAGGGTCATTTGGGACATAGAGTGTTGACACTCCTTTGTTGATATAAGACTTTTTTAATCCACTGGGTAGTAGATAACCCATTTAACTTAGATGATATTTATATGCATTTTATTTTTTGAGAAAAAAGACACTAGATTTTAAAAATTCAACTCAGCCCTAGTAATTCTGCAGACAGTAGGATATTCCAGACGGTCCTCAATAATCACAGTTCTGATTCAGATGAAGTATTTTGAATATAAAATGACACTAGAAAATGGCATAGATTTCAATAACTTTAGGAACCAATCTTCCATTGTCTAAGTAAACTCTTTGGCTGGTTGTTATTGAATAAGCATGTTTACCTGTGATTTTACACAGGAAAAGGTATCATTTTGTAGCAAAATGAGGATCCATAAATTATAAAAGGAATTATTAATGTTCAAATAGCACATTCTAGGACTAGATCACCAAGCTGGAAAGTTATTTCCTGCATTTCCAATTGAATGAGGTGTTTGATTTTATTACAAATAGCAAAAACTGAATCATTTTTAGGAAAGTGCAAAAAAAGAAATTCACTCAAGACCCTCAGTGTAATCTGAACATATTCAAATAAACATTCACACTAGCTGAGCTGCTTCTCTGAGAGAGATACAAAAGAAGTCACATTCTACTATGAGCTGCCATCCAAATTTGTTATTTTCATGCTTATTTCTGACACCAATTGGCTGTCATAAATTGAAAAGAATTGTAATGAAATGAGCTTAGTAAGCAGCCCACTGACAGATATGAAAACATTATCCAGGGTTCTTACTCTAGGACAGATAATCAGAACAGAGGTCTGATCTGGAGGCAACTAATAAATCTCAGCTAGCAAGAAAGAGCATCAACTAGCATTGCTGCATGTCCATTCAGGAGAATGGTTTGTGTTCGGAAGGTTGGTGGCATGAGACCTGGGCTTTAGTCAAAATTTCAGACCCAGATGAGATGGGGAGTAAATTAGGGACAGGAATGTGCCTTAGGGCAGTGTATTTAAAATTTCCTAATCGTCAGAATCAAATGAGATATTCGTGAAAAGTAGAGATTTCAGGACTCTGCCCAAACCTACTCAATCAGTAGCCCCAGTGAAGGAACTTCTGCAGTCTGTCTTGTTGAATAAGCACCATAGATAATTCTGCAAATTGATTCAGTAAAGGTCACTACCCTAAAAGAACTAAAATACAAATTATTAATTCATTGATTTATTCAACAAATATTTCCTGAGAAATTAGTATGTGCTTTTAAAGTAAATTTCGTGGTATAGGTGATGGTCATTGTAAACAGAACAACTCATTTCTAAAAACTTGATTTTTAAATGCTTATTTAATTTGTTAGATGAATATATAAAATAAAATAGATTGAACATTTAAATTCAACCCACTAATCTTACTGATATCTTTAATAATTTAAGACAATTTAATTACCATTAAGAATGCTTTTATAGTTTATGATTTACATGTTCATATATTATCAGTGTTTATTATTTTAATAATTTATGTCCTTTTAAGTCATTTAATTGTCTGACTAACCAATTGAACTCTGTCAAGCACTTAAGTAATTTATATAGTCTAATAAATTAAGCTTAAAAATAGTTACCTGTAATTATTTTTGAAAATTTAGAGTAAAATTATCTTTAATTTACAACTTCAACTCTAAAGACTAAAGCCATTACTCAATTACATACACTAAAATGGTATCATAATTTTCTATACTAAACAATTAAGTCAAAATATAATAAATATACAAAATGTGTTGATTAACTTTACAGATATAAATAACAGAAGCTTATGCATTTGATTTATTTCATCACTCTATTTAATTCTAAATCTTCTTTAATAACTAAAGAGATAATTATACAAACAAAAAAGAATAATAATATCCTCCAAAAAGTGTTGCTACAGTCTTCCCTGGCTGAGTTGCATGGCAACCAGAGATTTGGGCTGGAAAGAAGGAATTTGAGTGGGGATTGTGTGGGACTCTTCTAGAGTCATTAAAATGGGTACTATACATATATTTAATGAAGATGTTGGTCTCTCAGCCCACATCTATACATTGAATTTAACCATTACTTGATTTTTAGATCTCATTTCTGGTTGCAAAGCCACCCCATCCTCCTCAATTTGCTTCAATATTCTATTTGATTTAATTAATCTATTTACTAATTCATTCTGAATTATTTTCTTATTCTCCCTATTGATTAGATATAACTCATATCGTGTTTCCCCGAAAATAAGACCTACCCATAAAATAAGCCCTAGCAGGATTTCTAAGCATTTGCGCAATATTTGCCCTACCCCGAAAATAAGAGCTAGCAATGGGCGAGGCTACACAGCGTATCTGCACAACCCATGCATTTTATCGCAGAGCGGTAAAGAAGACCAGCAGCCCTTCTCATCTGCCCCATGGTGACAGCTACTATCCCAGAGGTGACCGGAATGGTGCGGGCAGCCCCACCAACACAGTTGGCTCTCCCTGTCAGGTCCCAGCCATCCTGTGCGTGCTGCAAGCTTGAGGCTTTGAGGGGAAAATAACACATCCCCTGAAATTAAGCCCTACGGTGTCTTCTTGAGGAAAAATAAATATAAGATCCTGTCTTATTTTCGGGGAAACATGGTAGTTATTTCAGTAATCAATTAGATTCTGTATGTCTCCTTCACATGTAGTGTCGCAGCTTTTATTGTTCTTATGTATACACACTCTGCTTTTGGTTTGGAGATAGAAGAGTAGAAAAGATAGGCTGAATTCTTGCCATAATGGTAATTGTGTAATGATCTAAGTAAGAGATAAATATTATTATTACAGATTTTGTTTTAAAAGCAACCTGAATAGAAAGATAATGAAGGATATAAAAGGTATTGCAAGAAAACATTAATCAAAAGAAAGCTTCTACAATATAGTTACACTGATATCAGCAAAGTTAACATTAAGATTAGAATAACTACTAAAGATAAGGAGGGATTTTTCATTATAATGAACAGATCAACCCATCTAGAAGATATAATAAAAGTAAATGTATATGTATCTAATAATCATTATTTCAAAATATGTAAAAGGAAAATGGACAAAACATAAATTAGAATTCATAAATCTATAAATATAACAAGTAACAAGATGTTTAAATAAAGCCCTCTCAGTAAACCAATGGAAAAAATAAAGCAAATATTTTAGCAAGTATGAGAGAAATTCTGAACAAAATGATTCAAATATTTGTTATAATTGACATTCAGAACACATTGTACCTCAAAATAATAGATACATTCTTTGTCAAGGCAAATTAAATTTTACCAAAATTAATTATATCTGGTGTAATAAATCAAGTCTCAACAAACTTAAAAATATTTAAATTATTTGGAATATATTCTGACAACATTGGAGTTTAAGGAAAAGATCTATAAAAAGAAACGAGAACCCACACAAATGGAAATTAAGTAATACACTTTCAAATAACATGTGAGTATAGAAGGAAATCACAAGAGAAATTAGAAAATGTTTTGTACTAAATGTTAGTGAAAATTGACATATCAAAATTAATGGAATTCTCTTAAAGCAGAACATAGAGAAAAATGTATAACTTTATATTAGAAAATATTAAAATGTATAGTATATATTGGAAAACAAGTCAAATCCACAACTTATGCACCCCTCTCAAGAAATAAGAAAAGAAAATATGTTAAAAGCAAAGATAAAAAAATGAAGATATGATATAGTGAAAATTGGAATAAAAACAATTAAGTAGAATACAAACACATAGACAAAAATTATTTAAAAAGAAAAATAAAAGGTTAGACTCAACCAATATCAGGAATTATATAATAAAGACATCTGTATCCGAATGTTTATGGCAGTGCAATTCACTACTGCGAGAATGTGAAAACAAACCAAGTGCCTATCAATAAATACATGAGTAGATTATTAAAAAATTTGGTGTATGTATACAATAGAATATTACTCAATTATAAGAAACGACAGGGATCTAGCACCGCTTATATTTTCCTGGATTGAGCTTGAGCCCATTATCGGAAGTGAGGTGTCACAAGATTGGAAGAATGGGCTCCACATGTACTTGCCATCAAATTGGTACTGACTGACTAACACTATGGTGCTCAGATGGTTGTAATATTCTCCAGGGATTAGGGGGTTGGGGGGCGGGTAGACTCAAAACTGAGGGATGCCGTGAGCATTGTAGAGGGGAAGGGCGTGCCTCTAATCCTTGCTAGGGAGAGGCAAAGATATAATATGTAACCAAAATGTTTGTACTCTCATAATTTCCTAAAGTAAAAAAATAAAAATAAAAAAGAAATTATAAATAAATAACACTATTATAAATGTGTCAGGCATTAAAAAACTGGAGAATTTCTGAATAACTTTATAACAATAACTTTAAAATTGGGAATAAACAGGTCAATTCCTAGAAAATCAAACTCACCAAAAATTAGCTATATCCAAAATAATGGATATTAGAGTCAAAATAATTGTGTGTCTGATCAAGAAATCATTTACATCATTAAAAAAAATTCCCACAAAAATCTGTAACTTCCAATATTAAAGAGGATAATCAATGTTATAAACATTCCTTCAGATATTACAAAAATAAATGTTTAAAAATTTCCAATTTATTTTATGAAGCCAGCATTAAAAAAATAAATAGTGGCCATTAAAAGCCATTCTCACTGGAGTTAGGTGACATCTCATTGTGGTTTTGATTTGCATTTCCCTCAAGATTAGACACACATAACAGATGCTGATGCGGATATGGAGAGAAAGGACCACTTATACACTGTTGGTGGGGCTGCAAAGTAGTACAACTTCTATGGAAAGTAGTATGGAGTTACCGCAAAGAATTAAAAGTAGACCTACCATTTGATCCAGCAATCCCACTACTGGGTATTTACCCAAGGAAAAAAAGACATTTTATAAAAAAGACACTTGAACTCAAATGTTTATAGCAGCACAATTCACAATGGCAAAGATGTGGAAACTGCTCAAGTGCCCATCAATGCAGGAGTGGATCAATAAAATGTGGTATATGTATACCATGGAGTATTACTAAGCCATCAAAAATGGCGAACCAATGCCTTTTGTAAAAATCTGGATGGAACTGGAGACTGTCCTTTTAAGTGAAGTATCCCAAGAATGGAACAACAAAAACCATATGTACTCACTACTAAATTTAAACTTGTAGATCAACACTAATGTGCACATATGGTAGTTCAATTCTATGGACATCAAGCAGGTGGGAGAGGGGAGGAAGGGATGGGTAAATTCATACCTAACAGGTACAATGCCCATTATATGGGAGATATACACACTTATGACTTTGACTCAAACTGTACAAAACTAATTCATGTAACCAAAATATTTGTACCCGCCTAATATTCCAAAATTTTAAGAAAAGTTAAACATGGCTTCCCTGTTGGATACCAAGAATTAAAAATCTCTTTCTATGTTAAAAAAAAAAATAGTGGCCAAACTTTCTCATGAACCTAGACCCAAAAAAACCCACACAAAATATTAGTAAATGCCAATTAAAGAATACTCATCCAGAATCATTTGGTTTGTTCTAGGAAGCAAGAGTTTATTAAAATTAGAAATTAAATAAATGTAAATCACCATGTTTAAATATCACAAGAGAAAAACACATGATTATTTAAGTAGATGACAAAAAAATCCATTAGGGAAATCCAAATAAACACTGTGATAAAACCTCCTAGCAAAATGGTAATAATTTTCTTTTTCAATAAAGTCCACTAACAAAACATTCACAGCTAACATCATACTAATGGTATATTAATAAAAAAATAAGTTTGAAGAATATTTTAAAGATTCAATCATTAAACTAGGAGAATTAAGTAAATGTGGCAGAGTGGCAAGTACGCTAGCTACCTTAAAAATCCATGACTGGTGAGGACACTTAAAATTTGCTTTCTTAACAAATTTAAGGTAAATAATACAGTGTTATTAAATATAGTCACCATGTTGTACATTAGATCTCCAGCACTTATTCATATTATAATTGAAAGTTTTTACACTTTGATAATATCTTCCCATTTCCTCCCCCTGTCTGTCCCTGGTAATCACCATTCTACTCTCTCTGCCTCTGTGAATTTGCCTTTTTAAAATTCCACACAGAGGTGAGATCATACAGTATCTGTCTTTCTGTGTCTGGCTTATTTCACTTAACACAATGTCTTCCAGATTCATCTATACTGTTGCAAATGGCTGGATTTCCTTCTTTTTATGACTAAATCATATGTGTATATATGTGTGTGCATGTATATATACACATGTATATATATTTGTGTGTATATATATGTCTGTGTATATATGCATACACACACATATATGTAGTATATAGATATATAAAATTTTCTTTATCCATTCATCCATCAGTGAACACTTAGGTTGTTTCTATGTTGTGATTATTGTAAATAATGCTATAATAAATACGAGGGTGCAGATAACTCTTTGAGATAGTGATTTCATTTCCTTCGAATATATACACAAAATTTGATTACAGGATTATATGGTGATTAATTTGTGGTAATCCTTACGCAGTGTATACACCTATTAAATCATATTATACACCTTGAATATATAAAGTGTCAGTCAATTACAGTTATATATATGTATTAATATATGTGTGTATATGTGTATATATGTATAAAGCCACATGTCTTGTCAGAGGATATAGGCCAAAAATAAACTCCAAGAAGGATAACTTCTCTAAAGTAAAGAACAAGTTGTTCAACCTTTCATCTCATACCACAAAACAAGAGACACAGTGCTTGGTAGGCTTTTTGAACTTTGCATGTAGCATGTACAAAACTTGGGAATACAATTCATACTTCACAACTTTGAAACAGATTCATGCTACAGAGCATACTGCTTGGCTCATTGGGCCCAACACACCAATGATGCTGAAGGTATACCTGATTGATAAAAATGCTCCAAGTTCCAGACAAAACTGTTTGTGGAGAACAAATGTCTTCATAGTTGAAAACTGTTTTTCATGGGAGGTGGTGGTGGGTGCTCCTGGCATGCTCTTAAGCCTTGAGCTTTAGAAGAGAATCAGCTCCTGATCATAGAATACCAAATGACTGTCACATGTCACTACATGATTGCCATTTTCTATAGTGACCTGTTATTGAAGATATTTGATCATAATATCAGGTGAGTATAATTTTAACCAATTGTGACATAAAAGTAATATATTTGGATCTGAGCCCTAACAAAATAAGTTACGCAAACACTTGGACTAGATTCCCCTGTTATTTACTTCTGTTACATCAGTGTCTCCCCTCCAATCTTCTGTTTGGGTACATGATAGGGGAGGGGTTGCATTACTTACAACTAACTCATGCAAAAGAAAATAGCTTAGTCCTGATTCACAATGGATTGAAGAAATACATTGGCATTAGTTGCAATTGGAATTCTCCCACACTAAAGCCTCACTTAGCAGAAGCCCTGAAAAATAGCAGTGAACAGAAACCATTTTCATGAGCACATCTGTCAGGAGCATGTGGACATGTCCAAAAACAATCTTCGTTTTGTTCTTCCAACTCTGTCATTATTGCCAAATACCCCACCCCCACTGCATGTGTCCCTATTCTTTTCGGTGTAAATGTCTCCACAATTTATTAAATTGTATCATCCAAGGACCTTGAAGACAGCTTTTAACACTACCCTTCTTCATATCCCACATCTGCATCCTTTACAAATCTCATTTGTATTTTGAAATCTAATCACTTGTCCACACTTTTACCTTGATCATCTGTTCATCTGGACTGCAGTTGCCTGCTAACTGCTTCCTCTGCTTCCATTCTTGCTTTTGCTTCTGTCTGCTATTCTCTACACCAGAGCTAGAATAATATTACATATTTAAAAAAATTAAATCACATAATGGCACAGCTGTGTACAACAGCATCTCATCTCTTTTAAAATATCATCCAAGTCTTTTCTATGGCATAGAACCATACATTTATTGTTTCCTTCAAAACTCTTTTTCTCTTAATCTCACTCTCTGTTTTAGCCTTGCTTCCTTTCTTTTTATTCCTCAAATATTTCAAGCAACATCCCAAATTAGTTGATTTTAATATCTTTGGCCCAGTATCCCCCTCATTTTCTCAATTCTTTCTAGTTTCTGTTCAATGAACATTTCTCAGATTTTGTTTGACCACCTATCAAAAATATGCACCCATACCTCTTACTCTTAATTTTGAGTATGGGAAGCTTAACCTTGCTTCTCATAATTTGTTACTATGTCATACAATAGTATATGTTTGCACAGTTATGTGTCCATTTGTTTATTATGTGTCTTCTTCACTAATGTATCAGCTTTCCTATGCAAGGATTTCTCTCATTTTTTACTATTACCTTTCCAGTACCTACAATTCTTTTCAACTTAAAATCATTACTAAAAATATTTGAGAAATTAATAATTTTTAAGAAAGTCATCAGTGTTTATGTTAAAATTGGTCATGAAGTTATGAGCCTAATATTCCTTATATTAACCTGACTGGTGACAAGACTATTCTACATGTTTCACGTAGGGATTTTTAATGAATTTAGTTCGTAGGGTCAAATAGTCAGAAGGATTATACTAGTAAAGTAATTGAAATTTATAAAATTTCTATTATTCATCATAAGCAGCATATATTTCTATGATTTTTAAAAAATTATTAACATTCTAAAAAGTTAAAATGATAAACAGTTATGCATGTATTTATTGGTTTCTACTGTTTATTATCTTATTTGCTGATATTCTTCTCTTTACCCTCCTATACCTCCAGGATAAATTTCTTGAGAATTGTTAGCTCTTATTAACTCATGAATTTTCATAAAGCCTAACACAATGCCTGGTATATATATTTATTTATTTATTTATTGCAATTGCTTTTTTTTTTATTTCA
>VBSM01002608.1:44231791-44287750 GCA_008086735.1 Cheirogaleus medius
GCAGAGACGCTCTATCTGGCGGTGTTTCTCGTCTGCCATCTTGCTCCGCCCCCCGTAATTCCTTTTTAAAGACAAAAGTAAAGACAGAGGAAATACATTGTGTATTTTTATCAGAAAGTTTGAAAATCTGAATTGTAAAAACCCAAACAAAACCCACTTCCTTTTCAGTAGGCAGTTCCCTCTTAAAGTACATTAGAAAGTCATTCTTCCTATTAAATTTTAAGTATATGAGACCTGACATTAATAGAACTCATTTCAGTGAACTTAACTTAATTTCAATACACATTTGATTTTCCCACACAACATCAGTGCCTTCCTGAATGATCCCACAGAAGCAACCAGACTGATACTATGCATCCTGCAGAGAGCAGCCATTCATTGATCAGTAGCAGTGGTTTTGGCAGATAGAGGCTCAGTCAGCACTTAGCCTCATCCCCAAATAAGAGGTCATCTGGCAGAAATTAGAGAGAAGAGGGGTGACCGGCTCTGTGAAGCATATCTGGTACAGGCACTGAAATTCACTCAAACCCCAAGTCATTCAGTGTAGTCATACATGAATGATGTATGCCATGTAAAGGCTTAATGGCCAATGCAAGTATCTCTCACACCGTGTTTCCCTGAAAATAAGACCTACCCATAAAATAAGCTCTGGCAGGATTTCTAAGCATTTGCGCAATATAAGCCCTACCCCGAAAATAAGACCTAGTGATGGGCGTGGGTATGCAGCGTATCTGCACAACCCATGCATTTCATCACAGAGTGAGCGGTAAAGAAGACGAGCAGCCCTTCTCATCTGCCCCATCGTGTCGGCTACTATCCCAGAGGTGACCAGAAAGGTGCGGGCAGCCCCACCCACAAAGTCGGCTCCCCCTGTTAGGTCCAGGCCATCCTGTGTGTGCTGCAAGCTGAGGCTTTGAGGGGAAAATAATACATCCCCAGAAAATAAGCCCTAGGGTGTCTTCTTGAGGAAAAATAAATATAAGACCCTGTCTTATTTTCAGGGAAACACAGTATGTGTCACTCCTAGTTTCATTTCACACAGAGAAGTTTTCACAAGGATATTGTAGCAATAATTTCAATAAACCCCATCAAGATTCATTTCCAATGTCTTTAGTGAAAAACTATATTCTAAAAGAGAAGATCAACAAAATTGCTCACTAATCTCTGGCTTGTAATTAGGATACTATGACCCAACTCACGACATTGGTCTATATTTGATTTAATTTTTCAGTAAAACGCTTAGAAATATTTGATTCTAATTGTTGAACTTAAAGCTATAATTCCAACAAAATACTCACATACATTTATTCATTCATCCATTTTCCCCCTAAATATTTATTGAAGTCCGTATTGGTAGGCTAAGGAACTATAATAAGGAAACACGGTGATAAGCAAATTATGTATTCTCTTTCAACTTAGTTTCTTCAACTAAAATTTGGGATAATAACATCAGCAACCTCAAATAAATATTATAAGTATTGCTTGCTGGGGCTTCTAGAATGTCCATGTAAGGAGATCAATGTATCTTCTTCCCAGAAAAATAGCCATTTAACTGGCAAAAATAAATCTCTGTAAATTATTGTAAGGGGATATAGTAAATGGAAAAATATTTATTAAAAAACATTTACTTAATTTCATTAAGAATGGCTACAGTCTCCAGTATTTGAGCCTTGACCAGCTCCCACATTTCCTCCTCCTATACATGTGACAGAAATTTTACTCTAGGTGCTCTACTTTGGGCAGGAGTGACCAAGATAGAGAATCTCTCTCTTACAGGCTCCTAGCCTAGGGCCATGAGCTAAACCACCAATGGTTTTGTCATTTCCAGACCTGTATCATAAACATACTGTTATGAGATGGCACAACTTAGAAGACAGGGGCTTCCTTCCCCACTTCGTTCCCATTCCTAGGATAAGGGCTCTGTTCCAGGAATAAGGATCCAAGAACACTGTGACCCCAATCACCCTCAACCTAGCTGGATTGGAGGGTTTAGGTTTTACACAAGAAGGAGCAATCCAAGGGGACCAGAAGCTAAGACCCCCTATCACCCACCTCTGTGTCCATTGTCAAAGAAGCAGTGTCACTCCAGGAAAAATGGACCACTGCCTCACCCTCAACGGATTTGGTGCATTGGAGTAGAAGTTCTTCCCAGAGAAGAAGCAAGTCACAAGGATATAGTGATCCATGGTTCCATCTAAAAGAATTTACCTAATTTGGAATAGAATCTGAATAAATTCATGCTTAATGGTGATGTTAAAAATAAAGAATATCTTGGTGAGCAATTAAGAAGGGACTGGTAGTGCTTGTAGCAACAAGCAAAATGCCTGAGCCGCTAAAGAAAAACCAGGAAAAAAGCCAGTAATAGCCTTTTTGGTGTTACACTATTTCTTGAGAGTCTGGAAGATTGTACTTATGTGTTGGGCTACACCTACTCAGGAGCACTCAGAGTCTCCACAAAAGGAAGACTGAAAAGTATTTCCCAAGTTGCGCACAAATCCAATAGTGAAAAATAGAATTCTTACTGGATGAGGGGTCTTAAGTACTTGCCATCCTTTCTCTGACTCAGGAAAAATACTGGAATCAAGGATTAAAAATAAAATCACACTAATTACTGGTGGTCTGGAAGATTGTTCACATGCCCAAGACTTGCATACCCTCAGGAATGACTGGAGAAACCTTTAAGCTACCAGTCCTAAACTTTATAAACTGTGAAAAGAGTCTGAAAGCCACACACAAAGTCCATAGTAAAAGATAAAAATACAACTTCCTAAGGTGGCTTGAATGCAGTCTTTGACTAATAAGTGGTTTTTATGGACTCTGGGAAGCCAGGCTATAGGATAAGAACAAAAGAAAAAGTCTGAGTAGGGCTATAAGACATTGCACACTGTGGGGGAAATAGATTTCAGAAAAATTGTCTAACTGAGTAAATATATAAACAAAGATCAAATAAACCCCACAGCATCAAGGTAAGGAGAGAAGTCAGTATCCATAGATGCTATAATATATTATCTAAAATGTCCAAGTTTCAAAAAATATTATGATACATACAAAGAAACAGGAAAATGTGATTCAAACACAAAGAAATAAAACTTCACTTGGTCCTGGTAGACAAAAACTTCAAAGCAGCTAATACAAATATGTTAAAGACCCAAAAGAAAGAAACCATGTTTATAAAAATTAAAGAAAAGTGAAATAATAATAGCTCATTGGGACTACAAATAAAGGCATAGAAAATTTTTTTATAAAAAACAGATATTCTGGAGGTAAAAACTATAATGATCAAAATAAAAAGTTGACTATAGCAAATCAGAAGGGTATTTGAGTTTTTGAACAGTAGAATTGATTTGAAAGTAGATTAATAGAGATGATACATTCTAAGCAACAGAAAAAAAAAAAGAATGAGGAATAAAAGTTATCAGTCTCAGGGTCACGCACGATACTACTAAACACACCAACAGACATATAGTGAGAATACCAGGAGAGAAAGAAGAAAAAGAAGCAGAATAAAAATGTTCAAAAAAATAATGGTTAAAATAACTCCAAATTTGATGAAAAACATTAATGTACACATCTGAGAAACTCAATGAAACTCAAGAAGGATAAACACAAAAAGATCCCCACCCAGACACATCATAGGTAAAATGTTAAAAGACAAAGAAAAAAGAAAATTTTAAAAGCAGCAAGAGGAAAATACAAGTATAAGAGAATCACAGTAAAATTAACAACTAATTTTTCATCTGAAACAATGGAGGCCAGAAAGCAGTGGAATGATATATAAAGTGCTGAAAGAAATATACAAATTCAACCAAGAATCCTATGTCTAGCAAAGCTATGTATAAAAATTGAAGACTAGCTAAAGATATTCCAAATAAACAAAACTGAGAGAATCCATTAATAGGAGACTTGCTATGGTTTGAATGACTCCTCTTAAACTCATGTTGAAATTTACTTACCATTGTGATGGTAGTAAGAAGTGGGACCCTTAAGCAGTGATTAGGCCATGAGGGCTCTATCGTTATCATTATCAATGGACTAATGCAGTTATCATGGGAGTGTGTTGCTTATCATGAGAATGAGTTTTTATAAAAAGTGAGTTTAACCCTCTCTTGCTCTCTAGTGCTCTCTTCATCTTCTGCCTATTGCCATGGGGTGACACAGCACAAAGATACATTTGTATACATGAGTAAGTGTGAAGATCATGGTAAAATACTTCTAAATTGGTAGCTACACCCACCTGTGGCTCATTGCCTTATACCAAAAGGGTATGAATTAGGGACTTTGAAGAGGCCACCTGTAACCGTATGATTACAACAAATACAATGTTCAGTCTTTGGGCTATTGTTAGCTGGCAATGAACTTACCCTAAACGAAGGAAAGGAAACCATCTTCAAATAAATGTGTTCAACACCAATATTTCAAGATAGAACAACTTATTTTAAAATATGCCAGTGTTCCTATACTACAAAGTATGCTCTTTCAGACTCACAATGTAATCTTTCTTCCATGACTATTAATGTCTTTTGCATGGAGGTTATACCTTCACTGAGACAGTTAGAGTGAAGCGGTTTAGTTCAACCTTTATATCCAAGTATTTTTTAACAGGGAATCCTTAAAAAGAAATATTCTTTTTAACTTTTTGTTCTTATTGTTAGTTCTCTCTTTGTTCTATTCTTGCCCAGAAATGCAATAGTATTTTCCTAATTAGGAGAGTATTTTTCAGCACATTTTTAAAGGCTGTGCTTCATTATGAAAGGAATGAGTAAGTTCTGGGTCAATAGTGAGGATTGAATACAGAAACTGATAAGATCATCAGTATGAAGCAGCTTTAATTGTGTGCAAGGTTTCAATCTCCTCCTCGGCAAATTTTTCACTTTAGTTCTGTATAATAATCTAGGAAAACAACTGGTAAAGCAAAGAGGGTCAGTTCCTAAGGGTTTGCTATGCTTCATTATGATTTAGTTTAGCTGCCAATAGTTAACAATGACAACAGAACAAAAATATTCATTGAAAAATGTGCTGACCTATTGCCACTCTCTGTGCTCATTGACTTTTAACCTAATTTATATACATTTGATTGCCCCTTTTAAATTTTTTAAGTTCCTATATGGTAAATTGGAATTTGTTTTGTTTAATAAAAATATTGCCAGATAGCAACTGTCAGTTAGAAAATTTGATTTAATTTCCCTTTGTGAGTAATTAGCTGTTAGTGTCTCAGCTCTCTTTATGCATATAATTAACTTTTCTAATCAAATCTAACTTCTTTGTTGTTGAAGATAATACTATGAGCTTTGTCATCAAATATTACACTTCCATTTCATGACAAACGTAAGTGAAATAAACTGTTTGCTCTATTTTACTCGCCAGATTTTTACATGCAAATGGGAAACAAACAGGAAAGATTGTAAAGAGTTTCTAAGGGCAAGGTTTCTTTGTTTAGAAAGGCATTTCGCTTCTAAATTTCTATTTTCAATATGCTATTGAGACCCTGAAATTGCAATCAGGTATATGAAAATTTGGATATGAGCAGGCATTTGACTGCTTAGCTCTGCATTGTGCCTCCAGGTCACCCTGAGCATCATTTACATCAAAATGATTCAATTCAAGTCTGGCTCATTGCCCATCATTCCCAGCTAGAACTCAGAGATATATCTACATGATATAAAAGTAACTGTTTAAGTAAAGTGAAAAATTTAGTTGCACTGCTTAATTGAATGACATATAATTTTAAAAAGGTAATTGAATATTTAAGTTATATATTTAACTTGGGGGCAGTCATGATCTTTTAAACAGAAAATTAATGCTTATTTCCAAATTAACTATGTAACCCCTTCTAACTGGTGATAATTTGCTTTGGATATTAGTAACCATATGATCACAAAGAAATATGCAAAATGCTGTATGGCCACTATATTTGATATTGGAAAAGCAGTACATATGGAAACAGCTTTAAAATTGATTTTTCATTGAAAAAATATCAATCCTATTAATATTATAGGTATTAGATTTTGCTCAAATAAGAAAACTTATGGCTCTTCCAAACAGTAATGTGGGAAGGACAAAAATTGTTAGAGCAAACAGGTATGCTGCTCCTGCCTCATTAAATAATTATAAATCTCCTAAGGTACTTTTGCCAGGGTCACTACTAGATTATAGCTGTCAGCTACAAATACTGGAAAAGAAAAGTATATTTAGAGAATAATCTATCCTGCAGAATTTCTAGCTTTACCTGATGAAAATCATTTCAATTTTTTTGCCTTCAATATTAGGATAAAAAAATAAGTTCACTATCCCTTTGCAATGAAAATAGGAGGAAAAAAAAATCTCTGAATTTATCTGGAAAAAGGCATAAAACCTATAAATTAATATATGCTCATTTTTTCCTTAGCATTGCAAAATATTTTACCCAGTATTAATCTGCCACTTAATTAGTATCTTATTTATTTGCTAGTTTTGCTGTGTGGAGACAAAAGTGACTCTGTCTGATATGCTAATCCACCCATATTAATTTTTGATTACGCTAGTCCCAGGAATGCCTCCTGATTCCTATTTTATTTATGTGTACTTAGTGTAAGGACATGTACTCACTGTAAATCCTGTCTTTGGATCAAAGCAACCTTGATGCTATCACTCAACTTACAGGCTTTGATGCATACAGCATTCTTGACTTCCGGAGGCTTCCCTTTAGTTATCTTGTACAAAGCACATATACCATTTCCCCATAGTACGTAAGCCCTGGATCTGGGGATTAATAGTGTAGAGATCTATCTGTCTTGTGGTGGCCCAAGGCTACAGTTCTGTCTATAAGTTCCCTAATAAATCAACCTGTACTGACAAACTGGATTTGTCTGCCTCCTTCTTTGATTTCTTGTTTCCTGCTGCATTTGGGGGCTGCTATAAGGGTCCTTTCATGGAACATAATCATATTAGATAAACTATCATCAAATCTTAAGTTACTTATTTATAGTCCATTCTCAAAAAATAATTTAACATTATCATTGTGATATAGACAAGAAATCAAGTTTTGTGCATTTGTTAAAGTTCTGAGCATACATTAATTTTTATGCACACGCAAATATAAATGTGAAACAAATGAAAAAATATATTGTCACTAAACTTTCACAATGTGAATTATTTATTATTACATACAATATATATGATACATTCTGTGGATGTGTACATAGGGAATATATGTTCATTTTAATATTAGTGTTAACACATCATAATTAGTAAATAAAATCTTCTCTGCTAGAGTATATTCCAAAGCCAATCAGAAGTGTTTTAGATATTCAGACATGGCTCACTTCCATTATTGTAGATAATTCAGAATTGATCTTGTGCGCATATATGTAAAACTTATTATAAATTATGCTTAATCATTTTTATTATTCTTGTTAAACAAACGTATTAACTAATAAGAAATAACATAAATTTTTCTTTAAAAATTATGGCCTCTGGATACATGGCATGGCATATATCTGAGGTAAGACAAAAGAAATCTTATTTTATGCTTGCAGTACCACAATATGCCAATAGGAAAAGATGAGATGTCCTTCAGGTTTCTAGCAAATAAATTACTGTTAATATATGGAGCATATACATTAAAGGGAGAAATGTGGCTTGCAGTACTGGTGAACTAGCAATTTGAATTGTCATGAAGATTTTACTTCTCAGATTAAGAGGCTATTTAGAATTTTAGAGACTTCTGCTTTTATACTTACTCCACTTCCATAAATAAAAGAAAGCAATTTAAAGTTCAATAATGATGCCCAATGAAAGCCCCAGCTCTTTCAGAAATAATTGCCAGGATGTACCATAGTCATTTAAATTATATAACTGTCTTAATCAAGTTTTCTCAGACATTTACTGACAATGTTCATATTCTTCTAACGCCAGTTACAGGAATAAGGCAGTGTGTAGCTGTAAATTGTGATCTGTTTTTATAAATTGTGTCTTGATGTATTCCCACATCCTCTATAAACTGTATGAAGATTCAGAGAAAGGACAGAGTCCAAATTGCATTTCTCAGCTATTTTTCTGTCACAGATGAGACAAAATTGCACACAAAATTATATGTGCTCTCAACTGTTTAGCTTAAAAATGACCTTTAAATTTATTAAATAGTTATTGAGTATCTAGCAGGTACCAGAAATGTTGAGAGTATAAGTAGTATAATACAGAACTTCTGACTTAGAGGAATCTATTATCTTGATTGGGGATATAATACTTTCACAAATATATTAAATGGTAGAAAGTCATGGACAGTCTGAGTATTGGAAAGACAAATGTCACATTTTTTAACTTATTTTTAAAAAGAGAGTAGAGTGGTCTTGAAGGTTCAAGAAAAGGATTATATGCAATTTAAGTTGGGTTTTTAAGGAAAATGAAAGAACTTGATGGATTAAAAAGAGAAGCGTGACAAGCATTCCAGAAAGTACAGTACAATAGAAGCAAATCCAAGAAATCAGGTTTTAATTGGCCATGTGAGTCTTCCAGGAAAGGAGATAAGTAAGCTGTGGTGATAGGTAAGTTGCATCCAAATTAAGAACAGATAGAAAAGTCAGTTTTAAAAGTTGAATCTTTTCCTATTGAAAACAAGGATTCCTCATCTGAGCAGAGAGGTGACAGTGATGGACTATTTTGGGGGGCTGTGTTTGGGGAAATTGATTTCTGGATCAGCAGGTAGACAGAGATCTCTAAAATAAGCTTACCTGTTTACCAAACAAGAAATATATTGTCTTCAAATGCCTATTATTTCTTCCCTGAAATTTATTTATTTTATAAATCTCTCAATGTCTCTCTCTCCCGCCCCCCGCCCCCCATACACACATAAACATACACACACAGACTCAGCTCTTATTTACCTGAACTATTGGAAAGGAGTCATGACTAATAAAAGTCAAAAATAATTTTGGTTTGGCTTTGGAATGTTTAATAACATTTTTCAAAGCATGCTTGTTTTACCAGTTAACTTTGTTGCATTGATATTAAGATGAGTTCCATAGAAGGTTCACCTTATATGGTAGCCACATGAGGCTTTTCTCCCATTTTCTGAACATACCACCTGCTCAGCTGCTTCTGCACATTGGCCCTTGCCAGTCTCATGCCAGGATATTAACTTTATCATTACATTCTCTAATGTGCCAAGTACTTTATATTAGTCAGCTCATTTAATCCTTATAATAATCTTATGATGTTTATTTTACAAATGACATAACTGAGACTCAGAGAGATCAGTAACTAATTCCATTCTGTACTTGGTCACAAACTCATTGAGGGATGGTTCTATATATTCGTCTTTCTTCTGCCAATGACTATCACACAGTGATACTAAATGTTGGTTGATAAAACACATATTCGAAGAGGAGGAAAACAGGTAATTATGCTAACCTTGAAAAAGCCAACATTATGTAAAATGATATCACATTTATATGGACAGATCTGAAAATTAGGTAATGGAATGTTCATGGAAAAGACAAGTAAAGATCTGGTAAAGTAGTAATGTTAGAATGCAATTATTAGAGAGGATCAATCTGTCCTGCCACACATCATAATCCTGATGTATAGCCACATCTTGGGCTTTATTGTTACCAAAAGTATTTCATTTGAATATTTTATTCTCTAATATGATACTTTCTGATCAAAGCCTTCAATATTAATAAATCTCTCTCTCTCTTTTTGGTTTAGTTTACAATCTACTAAGATATGCTATGCTTTTTTCTACCATTTTCTCCAGGGAAACATGGTCACCTTAATCTAAGTCCCTACTCAGACTGGTAATGAGTTGGCCTGTTAGCTCATTAGTGGTCTCAAAGTCACAGCCCTTGTTTCCTTCTACTGTACCCAGCATCCAGCACCTACCTCTGGTTAAATACTGCAATTTTCCTCCTATATTCCTGCACTAAGAAAGCAAATACTTTTGGAAAAAACTGGAAAAATTTGGGGGATATCAGACAGATACAACTCCAATATCATTATTTTCAGTTCTAGTTGAACATACTACAGTACTTGCCAATCACTTTTTAAAATTTTATTTATTTTTATTTCAGCATATTATGGGGGTACAAATATTATGGTTACTTATATTGGCCAATCACTTTTTTTAAATGTATTTGTACCCATTTTCCATTAAGAGGCTATTTTAATAACTTTGGGAATCTCTTCTTTTCCTCACCAAACTTTCAAACCGTTATTCTCAGAATTCGTACACCCTCTGACTTCCCTGACCCAATTGTTGGCCTACATTTCTAGGCTTGATTAGAGGCATTTATTTTATCATTGTTTAGTACTAAGTCATTGTGTAATATTTTTTTTCTAAATGATGAAAAGAGAAAAAATGAATTGTTAGTTAGAGGTTTAGGGGGAACCATAGCTTTAAAAGGGCTCATGTAAGTGGATACAGGTCTTTTTAGACGAGCTCTTTAAATTTCTTTAAATTCTGGTCAAAATAATAACTTGTATTAAATTTTTAAGGTAAATTTTGGTGACTAATGGTAAAGATTTACTTATATATTTATGCTGTGACATAAGAATTTCTTTTTGAGTTAAAAACTTAATGACCTGGTAGATATTGTGCTGAGAACTCAAGCTCTGGAAATAAATGTCACTGTCCTTTGCACCAACTCCCTGTCATTCATTCAATTTTATAAAAGTGAAGTATAGTAAAAATGAGTATCACTGGTGACCTTGAAGGAAGGGTAGGAGAATAGATGTCACAGCAGAATTCTTCAACCTTAAAACAAGGATTCCTAACTAATGTTTTTGTTTTATTTTTTCTTGAAGTTTATTCTTTACACTACTGAGTCCATGTACATAATCACTTTTTAAAAAAAATAACTTACTCATAATACCACCTCCTCTTGCACTACATTTTTCTTTGATGAACTAAATAGTACATCTCTCAAGACTAATTCTGTACTTATTTAAGCCTTTGATTATTTTACCATGTGGTTTGCAATGTCCTAAATCAGAACCCCCTGTTAGCAGTTGCACATACTATGGTGATATATAATGCTGCATTATGCCCAGGAGGAAATATCTATTGCAAAAATGAAAAAAATTAAATGGTTGTAAACATTACATACTAACTTTAAGCACTATTTTTTTTCTGCCTCCAATGAATTAAATAGCATTTCAACTACTTGAATTGTTGTTAATAACGAAACAAATTAATTCTATGTGATTATTGAGCATCTACTATGTATAGCAAGGAAATAATTGAAAGTCATTAGTATTTACAATCACCTCTCTGTTCTGCCTTCTAAGGGGTGACTTTGATTTGAGTGATACACTGAATTAAAGGAGAACTGGAGAAGTCAAGAAAAGGCTAAGTTATGCAAAATATGGGAAGAATATAACAAGCCCTAAGGAAAGTTGAGTGATGTGATACAAAAAGCAGTAAATCAGGAGTTGGTGAGACTTTGTTGGGTAATATTGGTGAGGGAATTCTGAAAGGAGTGGAACTTAAAAATAATGAACATTGAAAGAGAATTTTTTGAGAAATCTTACTGTTATTGGTGTGACATACGTTCTAGCCTGAAATAGTAAAACGTGACCCTACTTTTCAAGGATTTGGACTGTAGGGGTTTCTATGTGTGTGTGTGTGTTTGTGTGTGTGTGTGTACTACAATACTAGCGTGTATTTTGTGTGTTTGCAGTTACATTAATATTAGCATCTAAAGAATAATGCAAAAGATGACTAGCCAAATCCCCAATAATGTGTGACATTTAAATTATAAAGACACAATCAAAGAAGACACTTTATTAAACTAACAGAAATCATGATATGTATTTGTGTTTATGCATATATTTATAAATATATCAGATTCTAAAATGCGCTTATTTCTAACTCTTCCATTTGTTGACATGTAAGTCTATACTCATCATTCTTTTTACTTTTGGGTTCTTTGATTAAAGTTCATAGTATTGTATTAGGAAATGACAAATTGATTTCAGTAGATTTTTAACTATGGGTATTATTGAATACTTATTACACTTATTATATTTCAGGTTTATATTTTTTAATTTCTATTTTTCTTTAATTGGAAGTAGCAGAAATATGAAACATAATTTCACAAAGTATTTAATACTTATTGCTGTGCAAAACCTTTTATAAATTCTTAGAGAATTTTCTAACATATTATTTACTAATTATGTTGTATAAAATATTTGTACGGTTATCTTTTAAGTGTCTAAACATCTTTTTAAAACACTTTAGCATAAACAAACTTATATTTAAAGTTATATAAAATAAAAATATTGTGTTTTCATGTTAAACAAGAGAAAAATATATGTATGGCTACTTAATTACCTAAATTAGATAGGTAAATTTAACTATACATCTTTTACCATTGAGTAGATTCTACATTTGTTTTAAAATCACTGATTTAATGTAGGTGAATTCCTTAAAGACTTTGAATTATCCATATTCATAGAAGTACTTCACATTTGACTCTATATGATTCTGAAATCTATACCTGGAAATGTATTCTATAAAGATATACACTATTATTTTTCACAGTGAAGATTAGAGTGCCTGGTTGAAACATAAAATAAATGAAAATAAGTAAGCCTTGGTGATAGATCAACTTAGCACCTAATTTCCTTACCTGGCATACTCATGTATTTTCAGGCCAAGTGACTTTTCCACTATTAACTTTTATTATGTTTTGGCATATAATTTAACAAGATAAAATAGCAACTAAATGTTTTATATGAGTATGCTTGTCTTACTGCTTATATGTTTACATTGTGTTTCCTTTATTGAGATTGCGATGGCTTTCAAATTTACATCTAAATAAGTGCAATAGTCTCTTGTATCCAGGCATTTAACATGAGGTTTCAAATATTTATAATCAACCTTATAGTAATGTGACAAATAGTAATCAGTAATTTTACTAAAGTCCTAATTTGAATCACTCTTGAAGCTTTTGTTGACAAAGATGTTGATGGTCTAGCTAGAAAATTCATCTCAGGGCTGCTTTGTTCTTCTTCACTTGTCATATGCATATTTTATGCTTGTTTTTGTCAGGGTTGAGCTCAGGAAACAGAAATTATGCCACTTTCAGCAGAAAGTGATTTAATAGAGTTAATTAAGAGCATATAGACATATTAGAAGGACAGAGGACTGAGTTTTATTGTAAGTCCCAGGAGGAACTCTCAGAACCCCCAGAACTGACCCACCGAGGGAGTTACTAATTCAGTAACCGTTAGAAAGGCAAGAAAGTTAGAAAACACCACAAGAACAAATTAGTTCAAGAACACACCACCATAGTTACAATGCAGGAAGCTGCCCCTATGTCCACAGCCCTAGGAGACCATGACTGGATGCTGGAAATCTGTTGCAGAAAAAAATTCACATATACAAATCATAATTGCTAGGAAATAGCCCAAATCATCAGTGAGATAGCATCTGCCTTATCTATTGGCATTGATTCCTGTGAAATATATCTAATTGTTAAAACCTAATTTGCATTCAGAACTCTAGCTGTAAGAGATACTTGGGAATATAGATTTCCAACCCCTGAAATACAGGAAAGCACACTATAAAAAGGTGGAAATGGATGCTGAGAGTTAATTGAACATATTCTGCCAAAATATTTTAATTATATTTGGAATTTTTAGATTTTATTAAGATCTTAGGCTTATTCCTCTTGCATGCCAAGGATCTTCCACTGTACCACTGTACTTAATTATGTACTATGCTTAAACTTCCATTTTTGGAAAAAGAGAAGACAGGGAGGAGATGGAACTTCCCTTTCTTTATTGCTTCAGTGTAAAAAGGCTGACTCCTTACAGTATTCCAGAATATGCAAGAATGAAGGCCCTGCAGTATGTTTTTAACATTCCAGGTAGTGTTAAAGATTTTTCGTGGTGATGTGTATTCATGTTTTATCTAATCTTTAACATTTACATTTGTTAAATATGATGCACAACATACATAATTTATTAGTACATACTATGCATTTATTTAAAAATAGATATTGACGATACTTGTTCAAAATATGGTCTTAATAGTAATGCATGATGAAAAATATCCAGAGACCACCAGTCAAAACCAACTTCATTTAGCCATATCCATCACTGAATTATTCTGGTAATCCTTGCCTTCTACCTGTTCTAGAAAAAGTATAACTTAAAATTTTTTCAGGCAAGTATATTTTTCTGTGTACGATTTGGGTATAAGCTTTATTTTATATTGGGCACTGCATTTTGTTTGCCTTCCCAGAGTCTAATAGTAACGTGCACGAATATAAAGCACCCTACACGTCCTATGCCTGAAAAATAGCAGAGGAAGAAAAGGAAGAGGGAAATGCTCTTTGGGCCTGTTTTATTTTCACACAAAATGACAAAAAACACGGCCACCACTGCCTGATTTCTCAAGTACACTTTCCAGCTCTCAATCAAACAAGCAGAAACTTAGAGGCCATTCAGAGCTCCCTATTCTTTGTCAGATGCACACTTGTCCCTTCCTGGCGGAGATGCACATACTGTCTGCAATACACAACTAGATGTATAATGGCTTTTTTGCAACCTTGGATTGTTCTCCGGGCCCTGGCCACCTACACTGAGCAATAAGGGGACAAAATTGAAGAAGCTTTTTAGCTTTTATAGCTTATTGATTTTTATATTTTCTGATGTATTAGAGCAATTTTTCAAACGTATCCTCCTTACCTTGATATCTTGAGTGTGGAGAGAGGATTTCACATTTATTAGCTTTGCTTTGGTAAAAAAAAAAATATATATATATATATAGTCTCAGTGTTATCTCAGAGATATAAATGGTTTGGTAAAAAAAAATCAATTCTCAGAGTAAAATTCAAAGATAGTGTGCAAGTGTTACATGAAAAGCAGACAACAAGGAATATACCCTTTCCAACCATGTAACAAAGATGGTTTTGAAAAGTGCAGTTTCTGGACTGCAGTTAAATTCAGATGCTCAATACTTTTCAAACAGAAAATTTCTATCAAAATGGAGAGCATATAATGTGGTAAATACTTTTTTATTATCTCTGATCATCCGTGACAGCATTAAAGAAAGAAGTACAACAGAAATGTCTTCTCCAATGGGAGTAGTCTTTTCTCAGAAGTCAGACATTGAGTCAAGATGTGAAGCATTTCATGGTAAAGATTCTTTGAAGTTTTGCGTTTTAAAATAATAGGTCCAAAAAATTAATTTCCTTCTATTTCATAGAGTGTATTGCTTTATAGTCAAGAATTTAACTTGAATATTTGCAACTTTTAAAGTGAAATAGAATCAGGCTGATCACCGCCCCCTACCCCCGTTTTTTGAAAAATAAATTCCATAATATATCATTATCATTAAAAATACCTCAAAAACTGTACTTGTAATATAACTAAACAGAGAAGAAAACTTCAAGGAATTTTTAGAAACCCCACGTATTCCTACCTCCCAAAATGTCTCCTATCATTTTGATATAATGACTGAACTTTATTAAGTTTTATTTTCCTTGAGGGTATTTTTTTTCTTCAAGAGTTAACTATTAACAATATAGAGAGCAAATTAAGTTAAATAGATATTTCTGATTTAAAACAAATTACAATTTTAGATTTGTTTCATTCTTTACAATGACCTAAATAAAAAGCTAGAGAATGATAAGTTTTTGTGATGAAAGGGGTAAGAAAGATAAACATAAATGACAGTGCTCAGTTAATTATTGCATGACCGTAATAAGTTACTAAACCTCTCTGATGATGTTGGTTCATCTATAAATTGGGAATATGATACTTAAACACAGGTAGTTTTGAGATCAAACAATATAACTGGCATGAAAGACAAAGCACTCAATCAGGGATGTAGTGTGTACTCAAAAAATGGTAGAACAATTTCTTGACTGTTCAATTTCATTGCTTATGAATTCTTTTGATTCGGAGGATATTACATTTGGAAAATAGTGCTGATGGCTATTAGATGTGGTGTAAATGATGAGAGGTATTATACAAGTCAAGTGATATAAACTCATCTCAGGAAAAATGTAGGGACTACCTGGAGGATAAAGAAGAATAGATTCTGGAAGGAAAATGTGGATAAAAAGAGTGAACAATTTCAACTGCATTCTCATTTTATCTAAGACTTTCCCTGAGTTTTGCTTTCATATGTACAGAAGTTTTATTTTAAATTATTTTTTGTTTTTTAATATCTAAAGGCTGTGACACCTCAAGTTGCTGTGACTCTGGTTTATAAGCATTCTTTCATGTGTTATCCTCAAGTCTTCAGTATCAATGGGCTATTGTACATCATTTCCTCAGCATCTGAAGTTATTGAGAGTTGTCCATTTTAATTAGCTCATTTATGTCTTTTGGCAAGGAACAATATGCCAATGTGGAATATGCCTTCTTTAGTTCACTTCAATGAACAAAGGTAGGGGTCGGGCATCATGGTTGGAAAACTGTCACTTAATTCTCAGTGGCAGTGTGAATGCTCTAAATAGAGAATGGGCACCCCTAGGCTCCTTGTACAATTGGAGTAAATCTCCATATGGTCTTTACCTCATTTCCTATCCCATACCTTCTTTTCATCCTTGAAAAGCAACTGCAAAGCACTGCCATCAGTTCTGCTTTAGGAGCAAGGAACAAAGATGATCTGACAGCCCATTCTGTGATCATCCCACAGCAGATTTCTGGAGTCCAGCCCAGTCTTTGGAATTCTCACCGAAGTTCTGAGCAGTAGTAAAATCCCCTTCACCTGACCCTGATGGCTTTGACTTCAATTTTCTGACAAGTTTGTTTTGAACAAATGACTGGGAAAAGAGAACAGTTGGAGTTGAAGGGAGCAGGCTTTCTAATACATTGAATGAGAGCAGTACAGCCTTGAGTAAACACTGACTTACATTGCTGCTCCAATCACTACCTCAATGGATTATCTGCCAGACGTGTACTGGTTGTGTAAATGAGGATTTTCCAAGTATGGTTTAGCTTGAACTTTCTTGGACAGGATCTGTAAATGGTCTTAATTTCTGCTACAATTTACTTATAGTCGACCTTGTATCATTTCCTTTTCATAAATGCCCTCTTTTCCATTTTTCTCAGCAATTATTTGATTGTATAATATTAAGTGTCATATAGATTATGGTCCAAGCCAGAATACACTTGAGAGTGGAAGAGGGTGAGGCAGAGAAAATATAATCAGAACTCTAGGATAAGAAGACAAATAGGCATAAACTGGGATATCCCAGGCAAAAACTGACACAAATTATCACCCTAATACTGTACGCATTTTTTTTTTATCTCTTAGAAAAGAGTAAGGCTTTTGGAAATAGTAGGTTTGGATTAAGCATTTAGATATAATTATGTTTAAAGGATTATCTGTCATGATGAGTTGGAGCAACAACAACTTGAGGTTAAAGAAGTAGCCCCTGGGCTGATTCTGATCCTGCCCTTATAAGAATTATGGAGAAAATACCTTTAATAATATCTACATTTAGACTTTTGAGAATTAAACGAGATACTATTTTAGAAAATGCCTTTTAAGCTACATAACCCTATCAAAATTTTAAAATATTCATAAGCAAAGTGTGTGAAAGCAGAGAATTATTGGTTGGTAACACTATTTTAACAATATAATTCTTAATAATAAAGATAATTTTGCTATTATAGATGTAAAATTTATATTGCTAGTAATGAAGGATTTTTTTGTGGGCGTATTATCTAGGGTCCATATTAGAAAAGTAGAAATAACCATAGTCCCACCATCTAAAGGATCTTAAAGATTATCAACCCACCTCAAAGGATATCAAATAGGCCTTTTTTCCCATTGCCCTGATAATTAGTGCCTAGCTCCGTTTCAGCCATATTAATCCTACTAAGCAGTCTCTGGGCCATAGTTTTGGTTTTCTCTACTGAACATGCTGTTCATTCTCTACAACATAGCTTGGCTGTGTATTTTTCAAATATTTCTGCTCTGCTTCTCTCTTCTCTAGTAGGTCACTGTAAGTAGTTAGAAGTAACCACTAGTTACTGAGTGCAACCTGAGTGCTTTGCTGCTTAGAAATTTCTCCCACCAGATATGCTGTTCCATTACTCTTAAGTTCAGCCTTTCATGAAGTCCCAGGGCATGGAGACAGTTCAACCAAATAAATTCCTTCTTGCTATATAACAAGGACGGCCTTTACTCTAATCCCCAGTAGAATATTCCTCATTTCCATCTGAGACCTCTTGAGAATGACAGTTACCGTCTGTATGTCTATCAGCATTTTGCTCACAACCACTTAACCAATCTCTATGAAGTTCCAGACCTTCCCTAGTATTCTCATCCTCTGAGCCCTCATGAGAATTACCCTTAATGCTCCATTCACAGCAATACGGGCTTTTTCTAGCCTGCTCCTCTAAATTTTTCCAGCCACTACTCATTATCCAGTTTTAAAGCTGCTACCGCATTTTCATGTTATCTGTATAACAATACTCCACTCTTCAGTACGAATTTTCTTTCTTAGTCTATTTAGTATTGCTATAACAGAATACCTGAGGCTCAGTAATTTATAAAGAAAAGGGGTTATTTGGCTTATGATTCTGGTGGCTGGATAGTTCAAGAGCATGCCACCAGTATCTGTTTGGCTTCTGGTGAGAGTCACATGCTACATCAGAACATGGCACAGGGGGAGAAAGGCAAGTGGGTGTGTGCAAAGAGACATACACGAGAGGATGGGCTTACTGTATAGCAACACATTTTCATGGAAACTATTCCTGCAAGAATGAGAATTCACTTCTTTGCATGAGATGGCATTTATCTATTCATGAGGGCAGTGCCTCCATGATTCAAATACTTCTCACTAGGCCCCACCTCCCAACACTGCTATGTTGGGAATCAAATTCCAACACGATTTTAAGAGGGAACACACTCCAAACATAGCACACCCAAAGTTCAACCTTAAGGATCTGTTTATTTATAAAGTACGCTGTAAAAGTACACTGCACCTTTAAAATGGGGGTTCGGCATTCAGAAAAGTCTTTTTATACTGATGACCCTGGCTTTTGTTTTAAATAGAGATAAGAAATAGATAATGTATAAAGCATGAGTGTAGAGAAAGAGAGAGAGAGAAGGAAAGAGAGAAAAAAAATTATTGCATTCTAGGTGATACATTACAGAAATAGAAAAAGTCCCTGCTCATATTCAGCCTTCATGAATCCTAATGCAGAGACAGACACTAAGCATGCAAACAAATAAATTAACATGTTGCTTTTTGATTGTGTTAAAAGCAGTGGAAGAAATCAACAGAGTGATGTCACAGAAAGGGCTCAGGATGAGTGGAATAAACTTAGAAAGGATCATCAATGAAGGCCATTCTGAGGAAATGCAATTTTAGCTTGGCCTTGGAGGATGAAAATGAGCCTACCATGTGAAAAGCAATGCAAAATCTGCATCACATGAAATACTTTAGGATTTGAAGAGTAGGAAAAAAAAAAGTTAGAATCAGTAAGCAAGGCAGGAAATAAGAGGAGAAGGGTAAATAGGGGTCAGTTCTCACCTACTCTCCAATAGTTTACAATCAGTGGAGTAAAGTATATGCTACTTTGGGGACATTTGGAAATGTATGGTTGTCATGATGTATGGAGATGGGCATCTGCTGACAATACCCAGGGACCAGTGATGTACTACAGGACCATCCCTCACAATGTAGAACTCTTCTATTCTCAATGACCATACAACCACCATCAACTCCTTCCCTATTGAAAAATAACAATGGGGTTTCTATTTATGATAATGAGCTTTAGATATGGTTCTGAATACTTTGAGAATAAGATTTTATACACAGGAATGATCTGATCTGAATTAAATGTGTAAAATAGGTAGTTATGTGGGGAATGGTTGGTGGACACCATTAGCTGCATCATCTTAAAGATTTGGTAAAAAAACATTTGTATTTACAACCAAAATAATACTTTGAAACTGGACTACTTCCACTTTTTTTCTGCCTTTGTAGTCAAATGCATGCTTTAACTGAAGCAAGAAAGAATAATCTAAATTATGAAGCACTGTTTTAATTCATATTTTTATCATTTTTGGAATTTCCTCATCTCTACGACCCTCAACAAAGATCAAATATTGAATTAGATAATCTCAATTCTGGCCTCTTCACAAACTGAAAGTGCCAGCAATTTTACATAAATCTCTGGAGCTAAATTGTAGTTTTTATTAGCATTTTAAAAGCCAACATTAACACGAACTTTTCAATCAAGCAACACATAACAGTTTAACCCTATGACTCATTACCATTCCTGTCAGATGCCAGGCTGGCTTGAGGTACCCAGCTGAGGAGCTGGAATGCCCCTGCCCTTGTTTGAATGCTTCCATTACCTTGCTTTCTACATTCAGACCTTGTGTAGGCTGAATGTTAGGATGTGGATAATGACGCTCTCCTTGATCCTCTGGCCCCATCAGTACCTATGTCTATTAATTCAGGACCTCATTTCAGTCCCCCTTCATTACTGACACCAAACTACCTCCTGCCTAGTCACAATAAAATATATTCAAATCCTCTTAACACAGTTGCTTCTGCTTAAGGAAATTCCCAGTAGTGACTACAAAGGTTTCAACCTGGGGAGCGATATACACCAGCTGTGTGATTTGCTAAAGCAGGAGGTCATTCTAGGATTACAAAAATATATCATCACAAAAGTCATAACATTTTACAACAGGAAGAGACTATGTGTTGCAAATACAAATATATAGAGAGGCAAGCAAGTAACAAAAATGAGTAAAGTGGGCATCCTGTTTCTCACTCAGAAGAATTAGGATAGTGGAAACTGTGCAGAGTAGCCTCTTCTGAGAGCAAACACTGTTGCCTTCTGTGGCATGAAAAGGAACATGGGCTCTTGCCACCTGCCATTTCTTTTCAAAGGAAGTTAGAAATCCAGACTCTAAACAAATACTCAATTTGGGACTAAAAATCATGAATATCAGTTGCCGATTTAAAATATATGATAGTCCATTCTCCTATTTCACAGAGGTATTTGACACGTTTCTCAGACAGAGAGAGAAAATGAGAGAATTAGTGGGAAAACCAGAAATGGAATCAGAGAGACCCTGGTTTTCAATTCATCGTTCTTTAAGTGTCAATTAATCTTTCTTTTTATTTCCATTACAATGTAGCCAACTGAGTCATAGAACAGCTTCTCAGTATGTGTTTTCAGCTAACTGGGACAGGTTTGTGCAGTACATTTTATGTGACGAAGTGATCATCACTTTATTCTACCAGCAAGTTGAAAATCTCTAGGACTCGCAGAAATGTGGTTGATGGATGCAGAGGCATCTTCATTTCTGGGTGCCTTCTCCTGGTGTGTATTACAAGTTATAGAAAAACACTTTTGAGACATGGCTTGAGAAAATAGAATCACAGATATATGTAAAAGATCAATCAGGTATCTATTAACATTGATTTGTCATATCCAAGGAGCTCTAAAAGCATGGAAAGTTGGAAGAGCAATATATGACAGTTTAGCCAGTTTAACATGTAAGACTAACGTGGTGTTAGAGCCCAAATCCGCAGGACCGCAGGACAGAGAGACAGAGTCACGGAGGCTGTAATCACCAAAAGGAGTTTTATTATCTAGCTAGCTAGGGTCCAAGCCTCAGAGCACCAATGCGGTGGCCTCTATTCAGGCAGGGACCTCGAATGGGGTGGGTGTAAGCTTTTTATACTCAGTGCACATAAGCTGTTCACGCGCTGATCATGCATCTGCCCTTTGCAGTGATTTGTTCTATATTCTGATCACGCAGCTGCCCCTTACAGTGATTGGTAAGCTCCTTATCTGTCATTTTTTCAGCCTTTTACGTCACCCTGTCCTTGATTGGTCCTAATCTGTTCCGGGTGGGCTCCGGAATCAGCACTTTTTCCTGCATTTTGTTTCAGCCCATAATGCCCTGTGGTAAGCCGCAGTCAGTAAGCAAGCAGTAAACAGAAGCTGAAGGATAGCCGTTAGTCCTCATCTTACAGTGGGAGAAGTTATCAAATACTAATTCAATAGAAGGTCATTTTAAAAGATATTTTGGGTAGCTGTGAATACTATTTCAATAATTATGGTAATAAAATCACATTAATGGCCAGGAGTGGTGGCTCACGCCTATAATCCTAGCACTCTGGGAGGCCGGGGTGGGAGGATCACTTGAGGTCAGGAATTTGAGACCAGCCTGAGCAAGAGTAAGACTTCATCTCTACTAAAATTAGAAAAAATTAGCTGGCCAACTAAAAATATAAACAAATATAAACAAATATAAACAATAAATTAGCCGGGTGTGGTAGCGAGCTCCTGTAGTCCCAGCTATTTGAGAGTCTGAAGCAGAAGGATGGCTTGAGCCCAGGAGTTTGAGCTTGCTGTGAGCAAGGCTGACACCACGGCACTCTAACCTGGGCAATAGAATGAGACTTTGTCTCAAAAAAGAAAAAAAATCACATTACTTTATATGTATTTACTACATGAATCAAAGTAAATAAATTTATTTTGTTACAAGTCTAAATTTTACATATATATTTTATTTCAGTAGTTTGTATTTTTCGTAAAGTTTTGTTAAATGGTAATATAGAGGAAAGGCTGATATAAACAGTATTGTGGAAGAATTCAAATTGAAGAGGGCAGTTTATGTGTAAGGAGGAAATATGCTTAGCTCAAATGTATTATAAAAGGAAGGAGTTTAAATTATTTTTTTAGGAAAACACATGCATATATATACATATATAAATTTACTATAAATAAAAATATAAGAAGTTGGAAACGTGGGAATCAATTGAACAACTGACCAACAACTGCATCCAAGGATTCTCTGTATATTTTTTAAACTACTATAAAGCTAGGTAGCTAGGGCTGAGATGGAGGCAACAAGAAAAGCTAGAGAGCAAGGGGTCCAGGATGCCCCAGGGCTGTCAGGGAGGCAAAATGAGCCTTGTGCTCAGCTGAGTTAAAAGTGGCTTTGTCCCTGAAGTGCTCACTATCGGGGAGTCTGTGGGCTCCACCAAACATCGAGCTTCACTCAATGTCCACAGGCCTCACTAGACATCCGATTAACTCACCATTAGTGAGGAAGAGACAAGGAAGGAAACCCACAGGTTTCAGGGGGACGCAGCCCTGCCAACACTTTGATTTCAACTTCTAGCCCCAGGAACTACGAGGTAATAAATTTCCATTGTGTTAAGCCACCAAGTTTGCAGTACTTTGTTATGGCAGCCCAGGAAACTAATACAACTCCTGATCATTTTGACAAAATGATAGGCTTAGGAGGCTACATGCTCAGGCATGCCTTGCATATAAATTCTAGAAGAAATATTATAATGGCTATGTTGTTTCTCACATAGAGTCAGTAGTTATAATCCTACAAACATGATATCTTTGTAATTTAATACAATAAAATTAATGCTCTCCATGAAATCTCAGCCGGAGTCTACACTAAACCCAGGGACAGGACTCAGGCCCCTTAGGGCTTATCTCACTAATGATGAGTGCAATATTCTGAATGTTTGTGTCCTCCCACCCCAAATTCATATGTTGAAACCTAATCCCTGATGTGATGGTTTTTGCAAGCGGGGTCTCTGAGAGGTGGTTAGGTCATCAGGGCAGAGCCCTCATGAATGGGATTAGTGCCCTTATAAAAGAAGCCAAGAGAGCTCCCTTGCCCCTTCCACCATAAAGAGACACAAAGAAAAGACAACTGGTCATCTGTGAACCAGGAAGTGGGCTCTCACCAGACACTGAATCTGCTGATGCTTTGATCTTGGACTTCCCATCCTCCAGAACTGTGAGAAATAAATTTCTGTTGTTTATAAACAAACAAACAAACAAAAAGGCTAGGTAGCTAGGTAGTAAAGTACATGCAGAAGTGATAGAACTTGTGCCACAAATCATCTTTTGTTGTGATGAAATTCAAATTTCATATATTTGAATTTCAGTGTTTTGAAACTGTTAAACTTCAGTTGCTCTTTGATTAGAGCTAACATATTTTAAGTATATGGGAAAACTCATTATAGTGGTATTCACAGAAACAGTTTAATCTGCATAATTCTGAAACTTGTTTATCTACATCTTTATCAATGCTAGTATTTATTAGAAATAATTATAATTTACAAGCTTTATTTTTAAAAGTTCTCTGAAGAGCCTCTATATCCCAAACAATAGAATGGGATCTGGAATTTGACATTGAAATTTAAAACTCTAAAAGGTAGATCTCTAAATCCAGCTATCACTGCCACATTTCTTTAACTTTCTACTCTCTCCAAGATTATCAACATTTCCAAAAGAATGAAATAAGATATTTCTTCATTTTTACTACAAATATGCACTGAATGTCTTCTATCTGCTACATACTTTTCTCAGAATTAGGGATATATCATTTCACATGGGAAAAAACATCCCTTCACTGATGAAGCAGGAAAATATTTTTCTAGTACATAAAGACAAACAATAACTAGGTAAATGAATGATCATTTAACATATATATCTATATATATGTTCGCTATCTATAACATAGCTAATAACCATTACAAAAAACAGAGCAATGAAGGGGAATACAGAGTGCAGGTGGGAAAGGAGTTGTGATTTCACATGAAAGGCTACTGAAAGCCCCATGGAGATGTTACATTTGAGAAAAGGCCTACTGTTGTTAAAGAAATAAATCATGCAAGTGCTTTAGGAAGAACATTCTGGGATGTTAGGAGAGTAAATAAAAAGGTCTGAGTTTGGAACATGCTTGCATATTCATAGAACTTCAATGAATAGCAAGAAGTCAATTTTGGCTGGAAGCACTTGGTGTAGGGAGACAGTGGTGAGGTGACTAGCTATAAGAACTTTAGGGATAGGGGCCATGATGTGAAGGAACTTGTAGGCTTTTAGGAAGACTGTCTTTTACTAATTTACTTATGAGAAGACATTAAATGGTTAATATTTTAGTATTCTTTTGCTACATAACAAATGACCACAGACTTAATAGTTTGAAACATCCACTTATTCATTCACAGGTCTGTAGGTCAGAAGTTCAAGCATGGTATAACTGAGTCTCTGCTCAGGATATCACCGGACAGATATTATGGCATTGGTCAGGCTCTAGGGAAGAATTTACCCATAAGCTCATTCAGGTTCTTGGCAAACTTCGTTCCTTGTGTTATAGGACTGAGTTCTCATATTCTTGTTGGTTGTCAGTTGAGCTCTTCTCTCAGCTCATATGGGCTATCTGTATTCCTTGCCATGTGGCCTCCCTCATTTTCCAAGCAGGAAATGGACACTATCCTTCACATTAAATGCTTCTCATTCTTCAAATTTCTTTTAATCGGAAGAACCTAGGCCCTTTTAAGCACTGACCTAATTAATTTAGGCCCACCCATGATAATCATTTAATTTTGACTGACTGGAAATCTTAATCACATCTTCAAAATCCCTTCAAAAATCACCTATATTAGTGTTTGATTGAATAACTAGAAGATTTGTGTACGCTAAGAGCTGGGAATGTTGAGGGCCATCTTAAAATTCTGCCTGCCAAAGTTAGAGTGACATTATTTCACTTACGTTTTAACTCCAGCTGCCAAATTAAGACTACTTTGAAAGAAGGATAGTGAAGAAACAGAAGAAAGAAGAAGCTATTACAATTGACTATGAGAAGGACGGTTGTAGTTTAGAACAAGGTGGAACAATATATTTGGTCACAAATGTCAGATTCTTAATATGTTTCTGAAAATAGAAAGGATAAAATGATTTGTTTGGTCAGATCTCTAGTGTAAGAGAAAGGCAATTATTAATGATGACACCAAGGTTTTTGGGCCAGAGCAACACGTCATTAACTGGGAATGCTAAAGTAGATAGTATTTGAGGCTAGAGAAGATGATCTCAGCCACTATGGACTCTGTCCCTTCAGATACATTACATATCCTTCTCTCCTATGCTTTGTGCTCCAAAGTCTATGGACCAGAGTTGGGGCTTTCAGTTGAATTTGGCCATTAAGAAAAATTGTCAGGACAAAAGACACCTGAGGAGAAAAAGTTTAGGGTGATAATTCTCTTACTATCTAGCCTACCTCACTGTGGCTCTGATTGTGGCTGTGTTTCTCTGTGCCACTGCCCCTGTCATGTGACCATAGGTTAGTGGCATGCTGAAAAATGATGAACAAGGTGGCTATAAGAAAAAAAAGCCAACTTCATAGCCTTTTCCACTTTCTCTGGCATAAATATTACCACCTTGGCCAAGTTGGGAAGGCAGGAAGAGTAGGACAATGTTTGATTTTTTATTATTTCACACATACAGACATAAACTACCATCAGAACATAGATAGCAGTAAATTGTCATAAAATAATTATGAAGTACTAATATTTGTTTTTGTTTTTGACATAATTCCTTTGATTGAAAGTTTATATAATTTAATTTTTAATAATGCTGGGTTTAGCTGCAAGCTTGCAAAATTTCTGGAATTCTAACCATTAGCCCTTGTCAGCCATATGACCTGGCTTAAGTACGTCACTGACCATTTCCATAGCTCCAGCAATTTATGGAATCTATTAACACAACTTCGTGCCACACCCCTTCAGGCCTGGAAGGCCAGCCTGCTAGTGCTAATACCTGCATGCTTCATCATCTGTTAGTAGTTCCCTTAAACCTGCCTCTAAATGGTCCCTTCTTTAAATTCTCTTCAATGGACACTGAGCATGCCTGCCAAAATCTTGACTTATCCAGAGGTGGCATGTAGATATTTTGGCAGGCAAAGGACTGAGCCCTTTGATGTTACAAAATTAAAGGCTTGATAAAATGAGGAGGATCTAGTACAGTAGATTGACAATAAGTGGCCGGAAAGGTAGAACAATGACAGAAGTTATGTTGTATTCTGGCAACCAAACAAAGAATAACAAGAGGATTACCAACTTTGTCAAATGCTCTTGTTGTATCAAAAAAAATGAAGAGTAAGAATTAACTATTGGGTTTGTCATTGCAAAAGAAATCATGTACTTGATATGCACAATTTTGGTACATGCTACTGGCACTGTGAAGAAGATAAGTAGGTTGGTAGCTAGATAGGAAAGTGGAGTACAAGAGATTTCGAATTTTTTGTTTTAATTTTTAAGATGGGAGAAATGACATTGTGTTTTTATGCTATTGACAATGATGGTACAGAGAAGAGAACAGGAGGAATATTTTCAGAGTATGTTGTTGAACAGATGAAAATAGATGAACTCTATTTTCTCTTAAAAATAGATGGAAAAAAAGTGGAAAGTTGGACTTTTGCTAAAAGAATAGGCAGTTTAGACTAAGTTATAGTGGAGAAAGTAGAGCTACATGGAGGTGGATAAATAGATGGTGGGCACTAGTGAAATTTCTCTTTGATTGCTTTTATTGTGTCCATGAAATACAAATCAAGGTCATCAAGTGAAAGACAGGATGGAGAGGCAAGGAAAGCTCAGGAAAAGTGAAAAGTCGTAAAGAAGCGACTAGGAAAGTGAAAATGTGATTGGATGAGGGAAATGTAGCATGAATGCTGGGCGACATTAGGAATCACTGGAAGCTAATAAATATAAATTTAAAGTGAATCTGGTCAAGAGGGTTATTTTTGTTCTCCAGTTGTATTCACCTTCCTTTTCAGAAACAGAAGGAGATTTAGTTAAATTTAACCAGTTTTGAGTTTAGGCAAGTAAGTATGATGAGGCCAAGTGGTGTTTGTGAGTTGAGAATGTGTACATAGCAGTGGCTACAATGATTGATTTTAGCTGGTTCTGTAGGGAAGTAAGGATGAGATAAGGGTAAGGCACTGATAAAGATTGTAGGATCAATGGACAAGATAACTAGAAGAAAAGAGGCTAAGGAACTGAGATAACAGGGTATGGAAAAGATTGGAATTGAATATTAAAATTTAAAACAAAATTAACAGAGTAATTTCAGAGACACTGAGAGTGAAGAAGGAACTAAAATTTCTAAGCAATGAGGTAGAGCAACTCGGGGCAGGAAAGGGCTGAAACATGGAAAAGTAGAACACATAAGTTAATGGTATGTGCTTTAAAGCTGGGGGTGGGAAGGTGTTTATAAAAGTGGATAAACTTATCTGTCTATAGCAATAAAGAACAAGGAAGAAACATACTCTATCTGAATGTCCAATGGTAAAATGGATGTGGGAGAGGAAAGATCAACTAATTGGAAGTTCAAGAGGGAAACAGTGTCCTTAAAAGAGAGTAGGTCCCAAGGAGAGCTAGAAAGAACGATACAATAAGAGAATAGTTTGCAGAAGAAAATATATTTTGAAAGCATGTAATTTCTAGAGGGATCAGAGGAAGTGTCAGGAGTTGATAAATAGGACTGGAAAAGGGAACTCTTAGAACTCATAGAGCCATGTGGAAGTTAGAGTTCACAGGAGGATGGGTGATTTGGGGTATCTGGGCCAAATGGAGATAATAGGCATAATATGATTTGTTCTAATGTTCCTAGGGCTGATGGAGGTGGTAAGGCTGAGCATGAAAAGTAGAGTGAGAGGGGTGTGGTTGCGGTAGACTGTATTTGATCATATTTATTCAATTCTGCTTCTTGCAAGTGGATCATACATCTGTGACTTTGATGTTAGGCATGGCCATGTGACTTATATTGCTCCACCCACATGCACACAAATGCACACTCCTTACAGGAAGATTTGACATTCCCACTGGCTTAGCTCAGGAGTGATCATGTGACTTTCTTTGGCAAATGAAATGTGAACAGAAATGATGTCTATCACTTCTTAACATAATCTTTGAGTCACCCTTGGCTTACTGGGTCCCCTTTGCTTTTGCTACAATACTGCAATTTCCCTGGTAGTCTGCTCAGTCAGCTTGTTCCCTAAAATAAGATGATTTTGAGCTGAGTGACAGCCACCTATGATGGGCATGTAGTATTAGTAAGGTATTAATCATTGTAGTTAAGTCTCTGAGGTTTTGGAATTGTGTTATTGCAGTATAATTGTTCTGAGTGAATCAGTGATCTTACCGTTTGCACAAAGAGTGTTCTGATCAATATATGAAGTTTGGAAAAATATTGGTCTTATGGCAATCTGTGGGGTTTCCATTTGAAACATATACATGGTATGATCTACCTATCCCCATCAGTACTTTTTAAACATTTTTAAATTGTCATATTAAATTTTAATAGTTCAAGAAATTAACGTGTAATATGTGCAACAGCCACACATCTGTTCTTGTAACCCTATTTCCACATAGACATTAAGTGATCTCTTTTAGATTTCTTTTCTATACACTTCTAGTATTATGACAATTGTTCCAACTACAACTTTTTGTCTAGTCTTTTAACCAACAAGCAGTTAATTTTATATAAATTAACTGCACTATTAGAGCTATTGTAAGAGTAAATTGAGCATCATTAGTTATCAAAAGTTTAAAAAGAATTCTATTCATAAATATTACAAGTCACTTAGAATGCAACTGGTTTCAAGCAACAGAATATTTAAGAAACAAAAACTTCCTTGGGCTCTCATCACTGCAAGTCTAGGAACAGAACTTGAAACAGGTACGTTCTCTCTGTTTTCAATTCTTTATAATGCATTCACAAATATTAGACCATATATTTTTATTATGAATATGTATATGGCTCCTATTTAAAAGGCCTTTAAATAGATTGGGCTTCACTTAACTTACTGTCCAATTTGCAAATATATGTCTCTTCCCACAAACATGAGAGTAAAACTAGTCAATCTTATAACATGTTCAGGTAAATTCTCTTGTCCTTCTCTTTTACTTATTTTTTTTTAATAAGCTCTACTATCTTAATATTATCAGTGCTTTGTTAGAGTTAAAAATGAGAAAGAATTATAAATATATTTACAACTAACTTCTTAGTAAAGTGATTATCACTAACATGTTTTGAGGTCCATTCTAAGTACTTCTCCATAATTAATTCTGTTCACTGGTTTGATATCTATGGTTGGAAGAAGATTTTGAATGGTATCTATAACTCTTTTGGCTCATTACACTATACTTTGGATCTTAATATGGCTTTTATTTTGGTATTAACCTCAGGAGAAATAAAAAAATAATATAAATTTTTAGAAAATGTAATTCATGAAAACAGTAATTTTTACATTTGGAGGATGTTTTCAATATTCTACTCAGGAGGACCATTAGATATTATTTGGTGACATCCAAGTTAATCCATATTTTATGCCCTTTGGACAGAAAGAGTAGTGTGTTGCCCTTGGAAACACTGTTTACTGACTTGGCATTAGTGAAATCCACTTGGCCTCAATTATGGAGTTAGTGCAGTCCTGAAGATATGAAATTATTCAGGTTTCTAAAAGGGAATAAGAATAACATTGTACATTTCACACATCATCTCTCAAAATATTTTCAAGTTTTACAACCTATTTTAAATCATTTATCAACCCTAACTTTAGATTTAGGGCGTTTTTTGTTGTCGTTATTATTGTTGTTATTTTTGCTGCTGTTGTTGCTGTATTGTTTTAATTACCGTGACTAGTATTATAGTGCAATTGACATTTTTATTATTCTTTGTATTCAGTCAAGTTAAGGTAAGCTAAAGTCTGAGTTATTGTCAGGTACTCTTCTTATTATTACATTGATATTTTCTCATTTTGCATACAAATTGAATGGTCTTCTGTACCAATTTTCATTTTCCGAATTTAAGTGTAGTCAGAAGCTGCATAATGCAACAGACTGCATTTACTATGGTGGTCCTGTAAGATTATAATACCATATTTTACTGTACCTTTTCTATGTTTAGATATATTTAGATACATAAATACTTTCCATTGTGTTATAATTGCCTACAGTATTTGGTACAGTAACATGCTGTGCAGGTTTGTAGCCTAGGAGTAATATGCTCTAGCGTATAGCCTAGGTGTGTAGTAGGTTGTATCACCTAGGTTTCTGTAAGTAACTCTATGATATTTGCACAATGTCGAAATCTCCTAAGAATGCATTTCTCAGGAAGTATCCCCATTGTTAAGCAATATATGACTGTATTTGTAATATCATGAATTTGGAAAAAGTCAGTCCCTTGCTAAGATATAAACAGTCAGGTGGTACATGATTAATAGCATATTAATGGCGTGTACATTGCTGCAAAGAATTAAATTGACTCCTCTAACACCTGAGCTATTCCATTTATTAATTGACTTTCTCCTCCAACTTCTATACATTGATAATTCTCTTGACTATCTGGTTTACCAAAGAAGTGAATTGTGAGCATGAGTACCTAGTTTTATGAACCAGAATCTGTCTTATTGTCAGTCATCAAGACAGCTGCCTCCTGGTAGACAAAACCACTGAGCAAGGTTAATAACTCAACTATGGGGATGCAGTTCGATTTCCTTTTGTGTATCAGTCCAACTGTGAAATCAAGTGAGATTATCAATTTATGCTCATTGAATATTGTGTTATTGTGCAGGATCAGGGGCTCTGAACCACTAGAGGATGTCCATTTAAGGCATTGAGGAATTGACCAATAGAAGAAATGAGTGACAGTAAATTCCCAAGCATTTATGATCCTAATCTTCATTAATCTCTGAGTTTAATGGAGTTAAACTCAGTTTATATGAGTTTTAATTTTTATTTTAATTGTAGTGAAAACATCATTAGATCTTTATTTAGCTATATCCAGTTCTAAGAAGAACTAAGAATGAGAAACAGAGATATGAGGGCACCAACACAGGTAGGGAAAATTAAAACTCTAAGGAAAAGAACATGATTTATTTTCTATAAAAATAGAAATAGAATTGAGTTCAGCCCGGTTAAAAAAAAAGTAAATTTTTACTAATTTTCCAAATACCAGAGAACAGATTTGTATGTAAAAAGATAATTTTATAATAGATATTGGACATATATTGTTTTAAATGAAATATAATAGGAGATAAATATATTTTTCTAGAATTTTACAATCTATATCATAATAAACACATATTTATTTCTATGTTAGAACTCCTGGAATAAAATGAATCAGATATAGTATACCTAATAAATCTCTTTCATTACATAAAAATTCTTTGACAAAATGAAACTCAAAATTTCAATTTTGACTATTCTAACAGAAGTTCAACACTAATTTTAGATAAACATGTAGTTTGATAGTATTTAGTGAACTCATCAGTTAACCCAATCAGTTAACATTCACATTCTGTAAGTCCTTGAGACTCCCTCTTTAAAGGACTGAGTAATGATTTTCGGTCCCTTGCCAATACTCTTCTACATGAGTCCTGTATTGACTTATCTCTTTAGTGAATCGACATACTATTTGATTGGAATGATGAATAAATTCAATTAAAAGGATAAACTATTTTGCACAAAGGGCACTAAGAGACAACATAGCCTAATGGTTTGTTAGAAATATTCACCATAGAATACAGGTAAAAAGAACATCATATTATACTACTAAATCAAGTTAAACTTGCTTCAGTCTGGAAAGAATGTAAACTTTTTCATTCACAATATGGATTTTTAAAAACAATTTTTTAAATTATATTGAAATTTGATTTTTTAGTTTTATACCTTATTTTTCTCAAAGGTCATAAAATACAGCCAAATATTCATAATTAAGGTTTATTAGCATACAAGTTTATAAATATTTTTTATATTCATATTCTTTTCTTATTTCATGAATAAACAGTCTATTTTATAATTAATTATCTCAAAAATCTAGTTAAAGAAAAAATTTTCCATATAAACATGATAAAAAGAGAAAATTGTGCAAATGCACTTTGTGTGCTTGTGTGTGTGTGTGAGTGTGTGTTCTTCATACAGGAAAAGTTCAATTAATTGTATAGTGGGTGGTTGAGTTTTTTCCTTTCTTTTTGTTTTTTTGGTTTTTTGGGGGGTTTTTGCCAAAAATTATTTTAGGCATTCCTATGTTTTTGAATTCTTAAATAGTCAGTAGAATGGACTGAAAAATTGTACAAAAATATTTATTACTATTATTTTTGTGAGAACAAATATTTTTAAAAATTGATTAATGGTACCAAATTATGATGAGGGAAATAATTTAAAATAATATCTATCTACTGTATTCTTTTTCAGATAAGTTCTAAAAAATTTAAATTAGATATTTTCTTTATTATAAGAATATCTCTATATTGGAATCTGAAACTCAATTCAACAATATTAAGTAAGAGCCCCAGAAACTCTGCCTTCCCTCAAAATCTACGACTGTTAGACTTTAGGATTTATTTCATTCTTCTTTCTTCTAATTGCAACTGGAAGTCCAGGATCATATATCATATTTTATTCCCTTGACTATAATCTCTATGTGATGCTATATAAACCTCTTGCTGCCTACATTTACCACTTCTTTCCATTTCCTGAAGTTCCATTGTTCCATTCCATTAACTCAAGGTTAATAATAAATACCTCCTTAATCTGTAAACTCCTCTTTGAATGCTATTATTTTCTTCACCTTCTTGCTCTAGTTCTAGTCTCATGTCATAAGCTTTCTACTATCCATTACCTCTTCTTGTTGTAGCCATCTATAACCCACCTATCTTCTCCTACATTCTTGAATATTTTATGTACCTGGATAACTATACCTCTCTCTAATAATGCTCCTGTTACAACTCTTGGTGATTTTAATATCCATGTAAATTGTCCTTCACCTTAAAATTTCAGTTACATGAACTAACTTCCTCCAATCATCTTGCCCTCCACATACTACCTCAGTCACTCTATGATTAATTATCATATTACTATTTTCCAAATCAAATTCTCTATTACTACATTGACAGCAACTCATTAAATCAAAGTTTAAACTCATTGACGCAAAAGCCTTTTATCTCTTTTCATTGTTATCTGGGAGGGGGGTGGAAAATGCCTTTTATCCACTTCTCATCCCCCTCCCCATGAACTTTATTCCCTTTTTAGCCAACTTTATTTGTCAACCATTTTAAGCTTTCCACTGCACACAGCCTTAGCTCTCCTGCTTCTCTACCCTTTCGCAGTATTTGTTCATGCCATGCAATCTAGTTAAATCTAATGACATCCCATTTATGTTTTAGTCAGCTCAACTTCCTCCCCAAAGAATGTACAATCATGTTACTAGTCTCAATTTAAATTAATAACTAATCACCAAAGAGAATTTTGATGCTTAGTCCATTGTCTTTTCTGTGAAATATGAAATACGATTTTATATTTTCTTTTCATCCCTAAAAGCTGCAATCTCCTTTCCTATCCTCAGTATGAGCTGATACTATTTCATTTTATTTCACAAAGAAAATTGGTATGTTAGAGAATTTTCACTTCCATTAGCTCTTCCTACTATAATCTACCTAACAATATCCACTGGGGCTCATGTACTATGATCTGTATCCTATTACTGAGGATATATTTACTCCCTATGCTCCTGATTCTTTATCACATACTCAAGGACATCATCAATATTTCCCTCTTTATTGCATCATCCCCATCAGCAACAAACATATCCTTATTTCTCACAGCAATCAAATGGCAAAAAAATTATTTTGAACCTATTTACCCTCCAGCTATAACTGTTTATCTCTTTCACTTTACAGCAATACTCCTCAAGAAATTATATTTATACTCATTTTCTCCAATTTCTCTCCTCCATGCTCTGTTAAAGCCCTTTCAGTAAAGTAGGTGCTCATGATGTCTTGCTGCAGCCATTATAGTAGAATTTTAGACAGTTGCTTATTCATAGGACTTTTCTCCCCAAACCAATTTATCCATGTTCAACATAAATTGAATTTCTCCTCCTCCTCTCCCATTACTTTTTAAACACATCATTCCCTCTGGAAACATCAGAATTTTGCCATTTTCTACATGTGCCATGACTACTCATAGCTTTCAATCTATGGTCAATTTAATGAGTAGAATTAAAAAACATTTTCCTTTTTACCTGACTTTTGATATCTCACCAAACCTTCATGACACTCAGTAAATATCACTTTGTGAAGGATTTCCCATTTTCTCACAGGAAATTAATAATTTCACTCTCAAAATATTTGTAGCAACTATATTTGCATAATAATTAATTTGAATATATGCATTTCCTTTAATATACAGTAAGTTTCTTGAGCCATTGCATTATTAATTTTAAGTTTTTGATTACCTAGAATCCAAGACTAAGATCTGGCTCATTTATGTGTTTAGCATATGTTTTGGATGGAATTTAGGATTGAGTGAATGAGATGGCAGATTTTCTAGTAGCATCCTTGTTTTGTCTAGCTTCTTAGGGAGAATCTAGATGTATGAAATATGATTATTAACTTTACTTCTAGACACGTATATTAGATCAAAATCCCAATCAAACAAATGAGTTGAATACGTCATGTTAAACATGGTGACATATTCATTATTAGTTCCCCAAATTATTACTTTAAAAGGAAATGAGCATGTCTTCTTGTGACTGTATCAATGACATAGACTCATCCTCAGGCTGGATTTGAATTAGTTTTCGTTTGTTAATGATGTGTGTAGGATTTCTCTCAACTTTAGAATTAAAAACTTTTCAGTTTAAAAGATTATTTCTTCTTAGTTGCTTTAAAAATATATATATACATACACATATGCATATATAAATATACACATATATGAGAAATATACTGCTACATAAATATGGAAATTGAAACATAAGTGTGGCTTATTAGAAATTCAAATTTTTACACAAAATTAATGATATGAGCATATTCTCATAGCTCCCTTCATTAGCACACATAGTTTCAGCAGCTAAAATACCCTTCTTTACATTAATTGAAGACTTTTTCATTTTCCACAGTACTCAGTTTTCTCTGATACAGTAGCCAAAAGAAAACTTTTGACAAAAATTCAGACTCATGGTCTATAATATTACAGAGTATTTTTTCCATCTTAATACTGGCAGATCAAAGTAACTCAGTGACCACCATTTCTTAAGTATAAACATAAATCTCCATGATTCTCCATTGGAGATAGAGCTATTATTGCCACAAATAGAAAAGAGATCTGAATAATATTTCTGAATGTATCTGTTTGTAACTACAGCTTTTTGGATTTATTGGTTATTAAGCTCTTACCATGTCTCTAAATCTAGGGATAGTGTCACTTCTACTTTTACTCCCAACTCTCTAAAAAAAGTGATACACAACAGTATCCAGAGCTTTCTGCACTGTTATGTGTCATATGTCATTTTCTGACTCTATCCATAGCAAGGACATGCTCACTATTATAGTTTCGCTCCAGATAGCCTCCTTGAAGCCCTTTCCTTATACAATTGACATGATTGATATGCTTCTGCCCTCTCTAGCTCTGTATTTAAGATCTGACTGCAATATTTTCATTTCCACACATATACTTTTGATCTCCTATTAGAACCTGAGAGCTCTAACTCAGAACTTCTCAAACTTTAACATGTATAGGATTTAACTGTGAATATTTTTAAGATGCAAATTTTGAACCATATGTCTGCTATGGGCCCTGAAGTTCTTCATTTCTAACAAGGCACGCAGGGATACCAATGCTGTTGGTTTGAAGACCACCCTTTGGGTGCCAGGTTTCTAGCAGATTTTTGAGATTCTTTTTAAAGAAATTCCTCACATCATTGCTTGTGTCTTTATTTCATGCATCCTACTAGATTTCAAGCTTACTTTAGGAGAGTGAGATGTCCATTCATCTTGTGCGTGTTTGCGTGTGTGTGTGTGTGTGTGTGTCAGAGAGAGAGAGATTTCTTCTCTGTACTCTAAATCATTAGCAAGTATTTCAATTTTAGTAGTTCCTCACTAAATATCAATCACAGATGAATGGATATTTCAGTGGTGTGAATAATTAGGGGAGGGCTAAAATAAGCAACAAACCATCTCATTTTTGTAGGCTTTATGTGTCTCTGTGTGGCAGCGAGAGAGTAGCAATTTATGTTTGTAGAAAATGAAAGTTAACAAAAATAATTTAGTATGAAAAGGTAATTACAGAGTGTCTGTGTAGAAGACAAACAACTAAAGGAAAGCAGAATAGGCAGTCTGTGGAGAGGCATATCTTTACAATTCGAATTGACCATATGAAAATAAAATAAACAAGCAAAAACAACAAAAAACATTGGTTTTTGTATCTCTAGACGCTTGGTCGATGTGAGAATGTTCGCAAAAGCTACCAGAGTGATCAACTCTGATCCAAGAAAGAAGACAGAGTGGCTCTGCTCAGAGAATCATTTTTAGGAAAAATGTTTTTAATTTCCTAGTGTAATAAACATCTATACCCACCTAAAGAGTAATTTTAGACAAAAGAGGCAGACATACTGAATTAGTGACTGGAAATTAACTCGAATGCAAGCATCTTAAGTGTACTAAAGATCTTAATAACTCTTAATCTGAAATATAGCTGAAGTGAAATGACTTCTTAAAAATATGAAGGACCTTCTAAGATAAGTCATTTATTTTTCATGGACTGTTGGTGCCAAACATAAATACTGAGATCATCTCGACCTGCCCAGGGCCTTTGTACTCTATGCCTATGTATGAGTTCCTATCAGAGGACTGGGAATTTGCCAAGCCTCATATAAAACTGTAATGACTTTTAAGGCCACTCAGGCCATTTCATCTACTCAAAAATGAAATTAGGCTTCTTTTTATAGGTTTGAAATCACCTAAATTTGACCTCTATCTAGCACATCTTTATCCATCAAAATTATCAATACTGTGAGTAGGGGTAGAAAGTTTAGAGTCAGTCACCAGAACATATCATTTGTAAGGTCTTTTATCAAGGTTTCTCAGATAAATTGGTTTTGCAAATGCATTTAGAGAGAAATAATTAACTTTGAGGGTCACAAAGAGAAGAGAATATATATATGTAGGCAATACAAGATTTTCTTTCCCTGCCATCCATTTTTTCTCCCTTTCTGTTCACTTACTATACATGGAGAGAGGGTCTTTCATAAGACCATCAAACAGAGAGATTCTGTTAAACTAATTAATCAAAGTTATACTCCAAGAATTTACCAGATTAGCTAGGAAAATACAAACATTTTCTTGTAGGTGTTTGAAGATTCTGAAGTCCTTTAAGTCTATTTTAGCAGGTCACAGTAACTTAAAGATACAATATTGCCTTCACTGGAAGTCCTGTGAGAGGACAGTGAGGATAGAAAAAGAAAGTGGGTTTCCTAGAACATACAGGAGCTTGACAGACCAGAAAGAGAGGAAAATTAATCGGTGCATAGCCAAGGTAATTTCCATATGTACTTGATAGGAAAAGTAAAGAAATGCTTTACACGTGGGACTCTGGGTGTCCTATGAATATATGAGCAGCTAATAAGAATTATGCTATTGCTGTGTACGTAATGCTTCTTCCCAGACCAGATAGACACAAGTAAATGTTTATGTTATATTGAACATACAGCAGCCAACTTTGTCCTTTTCCTCCAAATTGACCAATAAGAAGTAGGGATACCCTCAATCTTTGGAAGGTCATCTTTCTGAACTTTAGGGGATTTTGGAGCAGCATCATTATCATTGTTTTATATTCTTCTCTCCCTTTTAATCTCTAGTTGGTACAGCCCTAGAATGAAGCTTAAGATAGCACAGATAAATAACCAAGTAGAAAACCCTAAAGGACACTCTTCCCTCCTTAGAGTAATGCCTTCTATTTCTTTAGTGTCAGGGGACTTTAGTGAACTATCAGGGAAGGCACCTATCCAGGTATTTCCTTGGCTTCCTATGCCCTTCTAGAGTTGGAGCAGTCTTTCTCTACACAAAACAAGCATACACTAAATTTGAAAGAGCAATTTAGAAAAGAAAAAAAATAATTTATTATTCTTGGGAGAAAACAATAAAATCATAGTGATTCTACTCTATTACCTTCCCAAATAGCCTAACTTAAAATTGTTAAATTAGAGAAAGTTACCTTGGGTTCTTATTATTTTGCTTTTGTTGTATATACTGATCAAGTTGACTAAATATTTTCTAGTACATTTTGTTATGCAGATACAGTTTGTGTTTTATATTGCCTTTAATGATATGATGCATTTATAAAAGTGTCTATTCCTTCTATTTATTGCTAGTAATGTTTGCATAAAGAGACATTCAGTCCAAGTTTCTTCTCCAAGCTTTTTAACTGTTTTGCTTTTCTGGAACTCTTCTTGTTCCTTATGTCCAATACTACATTCAAACTATTTCCCTGCTTTCCCATCAATACAGATACAGTTTAAAGAAAGAATCATTCTCCATCTGTGCTCTCAATTAACACACTTACCTAAATCTCTCTTTCAAGTAGCAGCAGCAGCACTGGCAACACAAACCCCTAAAACATATCCTGGAAGCAAACAGAACACAGAACATACTGGGACTTTTGTTATTACAAAGTTACCTATAATGGATGACAATTAGCAGATATTTAATATGTGTAGCATTCTGAATGGCAACCAAAGTTGGCAAGAGCCCAGCATTTCAGGGTGTCTAGCAGAGAGGGAAGATTATTAATCATAGTAGATGTTACATTCACTGGCGTTTTGGTATGTGCCAAGGACTAAGCTAAATACATTCTATAGATCATCACATTCATTTCTAATTTAAGAAAAACTGACAAAGTCGGTATCATTATACTACATATGAGGAATCTGAGGCTTAAGAAAACCAAGTAACTCAGATTCAGTCTCACAGCTACTGAGTAAAAATTTGAAATGTCTAACTCTTATCAATTTCTTGTTACATTTAGTAAGTATAATGAACAGTACTTCCTTTCTCTCCAGCATACATTCCACTTACCACTCTTGCGACTTCTCTATGCTTTCACATGAATTACAATCACATTCAACTCCAGGGTTGAGCACTGATTTACCTACTTTAATTAGTATAAACACAACTATGTTTGTTGTTTAATCCTGCCTGACAAATCATCCAAAATGTAGTGACTTAAAACAATAACCAGTTCATTATCTTGTAAGATTCTGTGGTTGACTAAACTCTGGCTGGGATTCTAGCACAGCTGGTTTTATTTTTTTCTCTCTCTCTCCCCCCCTCCATCTCTTCATGCCTCTCCATGTGATTACTTCTGCAGTATCTCCAGCAGGGTCAACAAACTTCTTACATGTTTGTTCAGGGTCCCCAATGTCCAAAGAAGAAAATGTCAAGCCTTGTGAAGCAAGATGACTTGGGTCATTTTTCAAAACTAGCTGCCTTACTTTCCATTCCCTGATTATATAATAGTAATTGGTTTAGGGAAGGCACGGGACCTTCATTGGATGAAAAGGAAGAAAGCCCCAAAATATTTAATCATTTGACAAAGGAGAGTTTTCTCCTGCTAGTTATACATAAGACAGAGTGTAGCTCTAGTATCTTCCAGCAATCATCCTATTATCTTGAAAGAAGCCATTTTTAGGATAAAGATGATAACATGGAAGGTAGAGAAAAAGGTACTTCGTGTCAACCTTTTCCTGAGTCTTGGATTTTACCTGAACAGTTGCAGGAATTAATACATTTATTTATTTTTAAAGTCATTTAAAGTGGAGTTCCCCATGGCCTGCAGCAACAGCAATAATAAAACAGAATAATTGATACAGTGAGTAAAATCTATTAAACGCTTGAATTAAAAGTGCTGGAGAAGCCTTTTTATACATTATATAACATAATTTGGGGAAAAGAAAAAGTGGTCCTTTTAAAAAATTACAAACATTTTATACAACACACAGACCATGTAAGGATTATATTACTAAATGGAAATATCTACGTGGATGGTTTTGTTGGAGTTCCTGGGACAATAAACCTTATTGGACCAGTGAGTGTTCTTTGTAACGAGACACTCTTTTGTCAATTACCAATCCTGAAAAGAAGATGAAACCTATGCTTTTTATATATAAAGCAGACTGACTCAAGTGGATTATAATTAAACAGTCTGAATTTAAACACCAATACTACATTTGAAATGCAAGAATATAACTGGATGAAACAACAGAAGCAATGCCTGCTCAAACCCTCGATTAATTCTATTACAGTGCAGGTTGTTACCCCCTCCCACCCCCAAAGGAAGAAGCAGGGGTTTTCATTGGAATACATTGGATATTAAAATAATGATAGCTTCTTGTCTCCTCATCTCCACTGGAATAATGTACCAACTCTGCCTAGAGTGGATAGAAACTTTAAACTTTAACTCTTCTCATTAACTAGAGATTGTCTTCTTCCTTTTTCAAAGGCTCTCCAGATGACAGCAATACTGCTTATTTGTGTTTTATTCATATCTTGTGTATCTGTGTGTTTCTGAAAATGCCCTCTCCTTTAAAGGACATGTTTGCAATCTCACTTGGAAATAAAATTTAGAATAATACAATATGCCTTGCTACCTTAAGGATATGGGAAATAAGGTTCATATCCAAAATATATTCGCAGTATATCCTCAAGCAAATAAGTTTGTTGATTAAATATTCATTAAATACTTAATGTGTTCTATGCTGGAAATTGTACAAAGTTCTATAGATACAGCAATGAACCAAGTAGACATGGCTCCTGTCCTCATGAATCTTACCATTCAGGGAAGGAGACTTGCACTAAAGATATAATTATATTGATGAACATAAAATTACAATCTGTAATAAAGTCTATGAATTTAAATTAAAGGTGATTATGAGAATAAAAGAGGATGACATAATTTAGATCAAGGAAGTTCAGGAAAACATTTTTTGAGGATGTGGCATTTAAGCTGAAAACTGGATGATCAATGTCATTTAATGAGCCAGATAATTATGATAAGAATAGTCTATGTCCAGGGACCAAAATAAGTAAAGATAAGACAGATCTGAAAGAAAGCCAGTATGTCAATAGGGGAGAGCAGAGTGACTCAAATTGAGGCTGTAGAAGTAGGCAGTGGATACTTCATACATGGCATTGAGGTTCAACTTCAGAATTATGGACTTTCTTATATGTGTAATCTAAAATTATTTTAAAAATCTAAGGAAAGATTAAATTTTCTCTTTTTTGGCATTTTTTTAATTTCAGCATATTATGGGGGTACAAATATTATGGTTATGTATATTGCCCATGCTTCCCCTCCCCACTCGAGGCAGAGCCTCAAGCATGACCATCCCCCAAATGTTGCACAGAGAGATTAAATTTTCATTGTGAAAGGTTACTATTTTTGGCATATTGTGAAGAATGGATTAGATAGGGACAAACAATTTTCAGTGGGTCAATTTAGAAGCTCTCCAGATAAAAGATGATGGTAGATGAAACTTACATTTTGTGGTAATGGAGGTAGAGAGGAAGGAAAAGAGTCAAGAAGCATTTTCGAGGTATTTCAAGATCAATGCTTGATTTGAATAGCTGAGTGGTTGGAAGTGTAGTTTATCAGGCTATGTCATACAAAAGAAAAAACAGATTTGTGGAGTGAAAAAGAGTAAGAAAACAGTTTGCTATCTAAAAATACAAGATCCTTGAGAATCCTAAGTATCAGTATTAAATAGCTACTTATTTTAGAGTTATTTGGAGAAGAAAGGTCTGTGATGAAGACACAATTCTGGCATATGAATGAAATTTAAAGTCACTCAAATGGATTGCCTAAGCAAGAACTTAAAGCAGGGATTGGAAAACTGTTGGGTTTGTTGTTGCTGTTGCTGTTTCCCTGTAAAGGGATATATAGCAAATATTTTAAGTTTTGTGGGCCATACATTCTCTGTTGCAACTACCAAATATTACTTTTGTAGTGTGAAAGTAGCCAGAGACCACAGTAAGCAAATATGTGTAGCTATGTTTCCAACAAAACTTTATTTACAGTGATAGGTCGTGGGCCTAATTTGGCCTGTGGGCTATAGTTTTCTGACTTTTCATTTAATGCATTGGAATAACCACAAAATGTGTTGAGAGAAAGAGGGAGAGAGAGAAGAAGAAGAAAAGGAAAAAATATTAATACCTGATGCCTATCTCCATAGATTATTATTCACTTAGTCTGAGGTACCATGTGGATATTAGTCTGGGATACCAGCTGGGGATTGTGAGTTCTAAAAACTTCATAGATGGTTCTACTGTGCAGCCTTACCTTAGAACCACTGATTTAGAGTGAGAACAGAAAAATCCTAGGACCAATCCTTGGGGAATTCCAATATTTAAAGATTAAATAGATAAGGTTGACAAACTAAAGGAGACTAGAAAGTGTAATAAAGGAGAATGAAAGAAAACCGAGACCATGTTTCAAGGAATACAAAAAATAAAATGTTTCAAAAGGAAAAAGGGCAGTAATAAAAACATAATTAAGAGCTAATATACACATTTACTATGTGATGGCAATGTTATATATGTTATACATTTATTAACTTATATAATGCTTATGAGTAACCTTTTTGATAGGTACTTTTATCTGCAGTTTTTAAAATAGTTGATTAAACTGAGACATAAGCAGATTGAGTAATTACCCAAACATCAAAAAGCATGAAATAGCGGAGCTGGAATTTAAATATAGAAAATCTACCTTTGGAACACTGAGCTTGGCTTAAGTGTATTAAGAACTAAAAAATGAGAAGAGTATCCATTGTTTGTAGAAAAAATAACATTTTCATTTTTTAAGTGTTTTTTTATTTCAAAATATTTGGGGGGTACAAATGTTTCTGTTACATGGATACACTGTATAATGCTGAAATCAGGGATTTCAGGGTGCCCATCACCAGGACAGTGTTCATTGTACCCAACCAGTAATCTTTTATCCCTCAACTCCCTCCCACTCTTTCCCCTTCTCAGTTTTCAATGTCCTTTATGTCTCTTTGTGCCATGTGTACCCATCATTCAGTTCCCAATTATTAGACAGAACATGTGGTGCTTGCTTTTCCATTCCTGAGACACTTCACTTAGGATAACGGTCTCCAGTTCCATCCAAGTTGCTGTGAAAAACATTATTTCATTCCTTTTTATGGCTGAGCGTAATTCACAATTGAAAAGATGCAGAATCAACCTAAGTGTCCAGCAATTCATGAGTAGATTAACAAATGGTGGTGCATATATGTACCATACATTCCTACTCAGCCATAAAAAGAAATGAATTAATGTATTTTAGCAATTTGGATGGAACTAGAGACTATTGCCTTAAGTGAAGTATCTCAAGAATGGGGGAATAAAAACACCACATGTACTTTCTAATAATTCGGAACTAATTGATGGGCACACATCTGCACAGAAAGAGGTAAAAATCATTAGAAATCAAGAAGCGGGAAGGGGAGAGTAGTGGAGGAGTAAAAATGTACCAAACTGGTACTATAAACACTATTTGGGTGATGGGCACATTTATAGCTCTGACTAAAACATTATATTAATAAAAGCTATCCATGCAATAAAAAAAAGAGTTAGAGGACACAACTAAGTATTATACAGATAAATGGAAACTCTTTTAGTTTATTTTCTAATTAATGCTTTCTTAAATAAAACAAAAAAAGATAAAATAATTTATTTAATAATTTAATTGGTCTAAAATAGATTCTTTGTACTTAAAAAATCTCCAGATATTTTCCTCTGTGGTATCAATGGATTGATATCAATAGATTATGAAAAAAATCCCTTAGGTTTCATGATACTTTCTTATCATAGATGAATGAAGTATAGAAGGTAATTATAAATGTTAGAATGTTATTTAATTCCTACTTAGGTCTTTTCATTATTTAAGCTGTGGTTTCAATATTCTATTTGTGGAAATTTGTATGACATAAAATCAGGAAAGGATTCATTTCTTTGTTTTCTTCCTGGGCTCTTTTAGGAAACAAGGAATACACATGTAGCACTTGGATTCTACCATTTACAGGAGAAGAGAGGAGAAAAGAGAAGTGGGGAGGAGATGAGGTCAAGGAGGAGAAGAGTGGGAAAGCAAGTAAAGAGAAAGGGATAGAGACAGCATAAAAATACTTTGGAGATATTCTAAGAAAAATGCTATAGTGAAAGATACAATTTTTTAAATGAATCTTCTCAAAAACTGGCCAAGCTAATGGTCTCTTTTTCTTCTCCCTTCTCCACACCCATGAATTGAAATGTCTCCATCCCTACTAAGAAGCTGTACCCAGCCATTAAACTGGATAGAATTGCATTGAATAACAACCAGAATAAAGATATTATCCCAATGGAAGAAGTTTTCTAAATGTCCAAATTAAGAGTGTTCATTGGATTCATACTTCTCAGTATAGAATGACTACACTTCTGTTAATTAAGTTGCTGAGCATTCTTGTGAAATAGAATTGCTCCTCTTACTTCCCAAACCTTGTGGATTTTATATGGGTTGGCAAAAATATCTTAACCTAAGATACTATGCTGATTTTTAATATGAAGATTATGCGTGTGCCTGACAACCTGACACAAAACAAACAAATGCAAATATATTTGGTAAAGAACAGTACCACTCTCGACTTCACATAGATGTTGTTAGTATCTATTTCCATTGTCTGGACTAAAGATTAGAGGGAAATTTTTACTGGTTTAACTATGATCATTTCAATTAATTCCATATTGGCAATTAGAAGAAATTTAAATTATGAATTCTGACTTATTCGAATGTGATACATCCTGCATTCCAGGTAATATGAGGTAATAAATCTTCTGAAGTTAGCTTTATCTTATTTTCAAGGATTTTGAGAATGTTTTGACATGCTGTTTTCATTTAAAAACCATATGCCAAATATCTAACATATGTGTACCATGAAAAATACTAGATACTAGATAAATAAAATAGTGTAATGTGAGAGAAAATTAAATATACTAACATTTTAGCTTAATGATTGCTGAGAGAGGATAAAGCCTGGATATTATGAGGATATATATGAGTATACTTAATCTAGCTGTCAGCGTTATGGAAGGCTTCCAGGAGGAAGTTGAAGAATTGTAAACACTGTAACATGGCTGGAGCATTAGTTTTCAGTTGGTGTTTTCAGGTTGGGGGTGAGGTGTTGAGAGATGAAGTTTGAAAGTTAGGTAGGGGATGGTCTATGAATAGCATTATTTGGAACAGTAAAGAGTTTGGAATTCTTCCTGAATGCTATTCAAGCCACTGAAAGGTTTTTGGCAGGGGAAAGATGTGTATAAATTTGTATTTTAGATAAATTTATACATCGTTTCTTTGGACTATATTTTGAAAACCTGAGATTGGAAGGAGGTCAATCAGGAAATGATACATGTTTAATAAGTCAAGCCACATAAAACCAGTAGAATCAACAGATTTGAATGACTGATTGAGGGTAGAGAGTAGAGGGTGGGGAGCTAAGAATAACATTTGAGTTCCTAGTTTGGACAACTGACAGACCCTGGTGCCAGTGACTAAGATGTATAATGCATGCATAAGGATCGGTACATTTGGGGAAAGGCTTTTGCCAGGTGTATATTTGTTAGTTTGACTGCTCATTATCCACTCTTAAGTATATTTAATTTAGGTGAAATATGATACCTTGACTGGACACATGGACTTTGCAAGCCACTCTAACAAGGGTATGAAGACAATGTTTTAGGTCTCCATGTATTAATGTCAAGTCAGACTCTGGGTCCAATAGTCCATAAAATGTCTGATTCCACTCCCCTCTTTCTCCAATGCATAAGCACTCATTTAAAGAAGAACTACGTGAGTCATAATGGTAGATTCTTGCCACAGTCTTGGGCTCTTTGCCTCCTAGAACAAGATAATTTCTTTAGGTGTGGAGATTAAGCAATAAATTTTGACTTTTAATTATAGTAACTACCATCAACCTCCTGTTTTTTTAAATGTTATCATTTTATGTCTATAGATGTTAATAGACACCCTTGTTGGCTGCCTCTAGGGGCACCATAGGTTATTAACCATCTTCACAAGTCCCTGTAGGTAAAATTCCACTTACTGCCCCTTCAATTTCACAGGTCATTATGTTGATTGAAAACTACTCACTTCCAACTGTTGAGGATCTGTTACTCCAAAATCAGATCATCCATGTGTATATTAAAGAGCCGTCTCTATGACTACCTCTCCTATCATCAACACTGGCCTGTAAAGGGGAGCCACACTGAAATTTTTAGTAAATCTGGTGCTTCTCTTACCTGTGTATTCTTAATGATCTTAGTGAAAACTGTGTGCTTTGGCTTCTCCGATAGGAATAAGCTTTGGGTGGGACCACCAGCCTCACATAGTATGTGCATGTTTTTATTCCCACTTTCTTCAGCCTTTCTATTCCTATCTTTACTATTTGTCAAAAACAACTCAGACAATTCCACATTGTTAATTAAATGCCATATTATAACTTTGGTATCTAAGGACCACACTAACAATGACTTTGCCCCAATGAGAAAATACAGCATGTCCTGAGAAAATACCTTTCCAAATCAATAAATTCTTGTTTATCCAACCTTAAACATTAGCTCCCTTGATGAAAAATTCCCAAAATACATTCCCGGAGTAATTCTCTGGCTCCTGCTAGTAAATGCCAGCTAATTACTGCAACTCTTTCAATATATAGTCTCTTTGTTTTCTTACTAGGACCTAGACCTCTCCAGATTATGTTGAGATATTTACCTAGCCTAAGTAGCTAGGAGAAGTGATGAGGATAGTTTCTGAGGGGGAAGAGACCTGTTGCCTTGCATGAAGACTGTTTCTGCAGCATCTTCTATCTTGGAAGAAGTGCTAGCTCTTACTGGGGAATGAGAAGCCACCTCAATAACCCCAGAAGTTTTAATGAGGATAGCAGAGCCAATATCCTCAGAAGAATTCATATAAATGTGCTAATTTTATGCCTCATATTTCCAGGTTTTTCATGATGCAGGCTTGATCTTTGTGAAGGACAGAAGAAAACACAGAAAGAAAATTTGGAGGATGGTATAGTTCTAAATTTTGCCAAGGCTTAAGGGGATTCCTTAAACCAGAGTCACCCATCAGAAGAGTTCCCATCTCTGAAGATAGGTCACCCAAATATTCATGCCATGCTCAATACTTGTCACTGAAATCATGGCCTAACACAAACATATATTTTTGTAAAAATATATTATATAAAAATATATTTTGATATATTTCAAAGTAAGGCATCTAGGACATTTAGTCACGTAAGCTTAAGTTGGTAACATGAGAGGTGCCTTTTCCTGGCCATTACATGTGAGGCAATAGGGGAACAACTGAATGAAGACAGAGTTTAATAAGAAAAGTAAGATGAAAGGAGATAAGCTTTTGTGACATGGTGAGTTTGGCTGCCATGAAGTTTCATAACAAAAGTAGCAGCAACAACAATTACAACAAATGATTTAAATTTACTTTCTTACATGTGTGGATTTCAAGAAACTAGGTTATATTTGAAGCTTGATATAGCTGCAGAGGGTTGCCTGATCTGTTAGCTGAGACTAAGGAAGGGGGTAGAGGCAAATATACATTTCAAAAACTGGCTGGTTTCTTTCTAAGCAGACTCAACTTATAAGGCAAGAGGGTGCTAGAATACTGGGCTTTCTTATTTTTTCATTTATTTGAGTTAAATTTGATTTGCAGAACTAGAATAAAAATAGATAATCACATTTATTAGAATGTGATATTTTCCATAAGAATTCTAATTTTGAGGCTCCATTATTATGTTTTTCTGTATATAATATATTGGTAGATATTATTAATGAACTCTCTGAAGACATCTGAAGGTCATCTTGACATTACTCTAATAGTTGTTGAACATGGTGTGCTACCTGACCTTAAGTTTAATACTGAATTAAATGTCATATTATTCCAAACACATTTCTCATTATGAAAATTATGAATTTTTAATTTTGCTTCCAGTAGATTTTTGGTAAAATGGCTTCTTTCAGTATCTTTGTGGATATATTTAAGTAACTGTATACTTTTAATATATAATAATTAATAACAAAATAGCAGCAAACCTTGATTTTACCATTGCTATAATTTCTCTTTATCTAGTTATATTTCTGACTCAAGTAAAGGAAAAAGAAATACTTTACACCAATCATTTCAGGCTCTTGTAAAGTGCTGTGAATAACCACCCTCTTTAGTAAGTACACTGGAAAAACGTTCCTGCCATTTTCTTTACCTGCTAACTCAACACAACCACCTGCAGACTTAATCATAAAAATGACTAATAGAATTTGCTATTTACATGTTTACTTTTGAGGAGGCAGACACTGCTAAAATCATTTATCATCAATGTCTCAGCTCTTGGCTATCATCTCTCTCTCTCTCTCTCTTTCTCTCTCTCTCACTTTCTCTCACTCTCTACCTAACCCCAAATCCAATCCAAGTTATACTTCTGTTGCATTGAGTTTCTTAGCGATATCAGTAAAATTATGTGCACCCAATGAACTTAAATTCAAGAGGAAAAGGAAAATTCTGCTTCTAGACTTTCTTCTTGATGGTGTAACAGGAACTAAAATTACCTTCTCAGTATAACAACAAGAACACAGAAGAAATACATTAGAAAAAATCATTTCTGTCATTGAAAAACTGGTAGCTCAGGATTGAACTCTGAGAGAAGGAAAATAATTGGTGTAAGTCCTATAATCACTCCAGTTTATTGTCTGCAGACTGCTTCCAGGTTTCGATGCAGGGATGGGACCACAAACATTGCCTGGTGGTCTTGTTGAGTTGAGGAGAGAGGTTTCGCAACTCAAAAAGGCTAAGGAATCTAGAATCTGCAAGGCATAGTGCTAGAAGGAGTTTCCCAAAGAAATCTCTGGAAATCAGAAGACGAATCTCCTTAAATCTTTGGAATGTTGATCTATATGTGTATGGAGTTAAAACTCCAAAAGACTATTAAAGGCCACCAGAAAGCAGCAGACCAAAGAATTTTCAGAAATATCAAGGGCTGGAAATAGTTTACATTTCTATTGCTGGGAATGGAAAGACATTACAATATATGGTACAGCAGGAAGAGTCCTCAAGAGGTCCTAGCCTGAGTAGTAGCAGATTCAGACTAAAGTCTCCTTTTGTTTCACTTTAGTAAGTTTAAAAATTAGTCTCAAAATAATCAACTTGATTATGTGTGAGTTAACTGTGTGACAGCATAAAAGCAAACATCTTTTGAAGGAATACAATAAAACTCAGCACACAATGTGCACAATTTATAATACTCAGTATTTAGTTGAAAATATGCAGGCATTTCAGAAAACAGAAAATATAAGCCATAAATAAGAGAAAAATTAATCAACAAAAAAGACCCAGAAAAGACAAAGAAAATGAAATGGTAACAAGGAGTTAAACAGCCATTATAAATATGCACTATATACTTAAGAATGTAGAATAAAACATGATCAGAAAGAGGCAAAACATAAAAGATGTAAAAAAAAACAGTTATATATTTATTTTAGAAATAAAACAGTCTTGCAATAAAAATATTCTAAATTCATTCATCACATCGTGAAAGAAAACAACAAAATTCTATGTAACCCATGGGTCAATAAAAAAAATCTATTAAGAAAAACTACAAAATATTTTAAGAGAATAATAATGATATGCAATACATTAAAATTTGTGAGCTACAACTAAAGCAGTACTTATAAAAACTTTATACAATCATATACATATACTACAAAAGGCTTCAAATCCATAATCTAAGTTTCTACTTTAAGGAACTATAAAAAGAAGAGATAATACAACCTAAAGCAAGCAGAAAGAAAGAAATACTAAAAATAAGAACAACCAAAAATAGAGAATATACAGTGCTCAATACTTTGGGAATAATATATGTGATAAATTCAAAGCAAATTGATCTTGAAAAAAAAGGAAAAATAAATTGGGAAACAATCTTCCATGTATCTCTTACATTTATGTATATCTTTTGAGAAAATTCATTAACAGGTTTTGCTCTGGATGATGCATCTTAGAAGGTAGGGATAGTGTCTCCTCCCAGGGCAAGGGGCAGATTTGTTTTCTGTCTGAGACAATAAAGATAATGTCTCCCTCTAGGGGGATTGGGGTCCTTTAGCTATGACCCAAATCACTACATGCACAGCACCCACTTTGGCCACTCTGCATTTCCATCATTGAACTTGGGAAATGTTCAACCTAAATATCAAACAGAGAGAGGCTCTCTAAAAGAAAATGATATTTATTTAAGAGTAGGGCATTGCAAAAGGAATGCACATGTCATAGTAAACTATGTGCATATCCAGGCAGATGAAAAAGGTAAAAAATGTTTAAAGATAAGTGAGGAGGATTACATAATTGTTTTGTGATAATTATCCTTGACTACAAGGATCAATAATATGTGTGTTGTCATTCCAAGGCTGGACAGGCAGTTGCTGAACAGAAGTTCCTGCAGAAGGACTTTTTGTGTAAGATTGTGATGACCACTGTGCAAGGTTTCAGTTTTTTGTGATAGTTTTTGTTATCAGGAAGATATGTATGTGAACCCTAACTTCATGGCCATTCCTGGCTCTATGTTTTGGGATGTTTTTAACACAAGTGATTCCTTTTATATTCTGACAACTTTCACATTTCTGCCTTTTGGTCAAGCTATTTCTCCAAAAGCATCACTGATCAATCATCCTGTAGTGAATTTTTGATGTCCCTTGGTACTGAAATGGACCTTTCTCAGGTTGCTGATCTGGTCTTATGTTGGAGGGAGTGATTGGTGATGAGTAGTCAATGTCAAAACCCTTTTAGTCATATTTGAACAAGGGATGTTTGAAGGGAGTGGTCTCAGGCTAAGTCTGCCTAAAATGTGTTAAGTTCAATATTGTCTGTTTTGTAGTCTCTTGCTATCATCTCAAAGTATGGGGCTGGCATTATCATGTTAGGAGTTGTATTTCTGCAAGGATTTAATAAGTTAAGAGATACAAAGTTTAAAAAGGAAAATGCAAAGTAAAAAGTTAATAGTAACATGACAATCCCAGTTTGCATAATGGTTTTGAGCCATGAACTTAGACTTAAAAGCAACTAATTAAATAAATCAGTTGACCAATTACACTGTCAAGTGAAAAAGGTAGACATTACGAAGTGTAAGAATCTCATTATGAGATGGAGTCTTGTTTTGACATCTTGGCAATAGCTGTTTACAGTGTGAAAAACTACAACTTCTCATCCTGGTTTGCAGTTTAAATGTCTTTGGTTACAGCATCAAGTGCTTTTGTGAACTTTTTGTGGGTCTCATATATCAAGCAGTACACTTGTTCTTTAACATTCATCTAGTTTCAGCTTACAAAGCTTCAAGAATGGGGCAGTTTCCAATTTTAGTAATTCCGCAGAATAAAATGGATTGGAAGAATCTAAAAAAAATTCCAGATCTAATTTAGTCTATAAGTTCTTAACTAGAACTCAAAAATAATCCACAGAGCTACAATCTAACAAGCGTATTATAGCTTTTCTTTAGTAACATGTTTTCTCTCTGTATTGATCACGTAGGAATCTCAGACTTAAAAACATCTTGAGGCTAGGAAGTCAAACCAAGGCAGACTTTAGATTTTACTTACAGTCAATGTTTCTGGGACTACCAGGAAATGACAATTTTCACTCACTGTAAAGCTAGGAAACCTTGAAACCAGGCGTTCTGTGCACTTTCTCAATTATAATATTTCCAGTCAAAGCCTTATATAACCAGAGGTTTTAATCATATCTTATTATAAAGAAACAACACGTTTTTGTTGAGCTTATTCAAATAAGTTCTTACGCCATAAGAATAATCATGAATAGTTTCTGGATTTTGGAGGAATCAAGCAGGGAACAAAAATGCTTTCACTTCATTCACAAAGGTATACTTCACCAAATTGCTGTAAACTATAGATAGCTTAAAAGAGAAAATTTTCTTAAATCTGGAAAACAAAGCATTTAATTAAAAACAACATGTTTTATTTAAAAGTCACAAAACATTATCTTCATCAGTTATTCTAGTTCATGTAATAAATGTTTGTTCTGTTTGATCTTGATTATCAGTTTTCTGAATCCATAAGTTTCTTCATTAGAATTGTGAAAAATAATTATTTAGTGGTTTTTTTTATTTCAAAGTATTATGGATGTACAAATGTTTTTGGTTACAAGGATTGATATGTAATACTTGAGTCAGGGTTATAAGTGTGCCCATCACCCAAATAGTGTTTATTGTACACATTAGGTAGGTTTTTGCCCATCCCCTCCTCCTCACTCTCCCAACTTATTTCCACTTATACTTCCCTCTATGCACATATGTACTCATCGATTAGTTCCAATTTAATAGTGAGTACATGTGGTGTCTGTTTTCCCATTCTTGATATACATCACTTAGGATAATGGTCTCCACTTCCATCCAAATTGCTAAAAAGCATTAGTACATTTCTTTTTATGGCTGAGTAGTACTTCATGGTATGTGTGTATATATATATATTTATACCACAATTTGCTAAGCTACTCATGAATTGATAGACACTTGGGTTGATTCCACATCTTTGGAATTGCGAATTGTCCTACAGTAAACATTCAAGTGTAGGTGTCTTTTTGATAAAATGACTTCTTTGCGTTTGGGTAAATACCCACTAGTAGGATTGCTGGATCAAATGGTAAGTCTAGTTTTAGTCCTTTCAGGAATCTCCATACTGTTTTCCATAGAGATTGTCCAAATTTGCAGTCCCACAAAAAGTGTACAAGTGTTCATTTCTCTCTGCATCCATGCCATATCTATTGTTTTTGGACTTTTTAACAAAAGCCATTCTAACTGGGGTTAGGTGATATTTCATTGTGGTTTTAATTTGAATTTAACTGATGATTAGTGACATTGAGCATTTTTTCATATGTTAATGGAACATTTGTCTACCTTATTTTGAAAAGCTTCTGTTCATGTCTTTTACCCACTTTTGACCGGAGTTCATTTGTTTTCCTCTTGCTGATGTGCCTGTGTTCTTTGTATATTCTGATAATTAGTCCTTTATCAGATGTATAGTTTGCAAATATTTTCTCCCACTCTGTAGGTTGTCTATTTGTTCTGTTGATTATTTCCTTGGCTCTGCAGAAGCTTTTAATCAGGTCCCATTTATTTATTTTTGTTGTTGCTGTCATTGCCACTGCGGTCTTCTTCATAAATTATTTGCCTAGGCCAATATCTAGAAGAGTTTTTCCAACATTTTCTTCTAGAGTTGTTACGGTTTCATGCCCTACATTTAAGTCTTTTATCCACCTTGATTTAATTTTTGTGAGTGGTGAGAGATATGGATCCTGTTTCATTCTTCTGCATGTGGCTATCCAATTGTCACAGCACCATATTGTTGTCTGCTTTGTCAATGATAAGTTGGCTGTATGTAGATGATATTATGTCTGGGTTTTTTGTTCTCTTCCATCTGTCTGTGACTCTATTTTTGTGCCAATACCATGCTATTTTGGTTACTATACCCTTGTAGTACAATTTGAAGTCTGGTAATATGATAGCCTGAGATTTGTTCCTTTTGCTTAAGGTTGCTCTGGCTATTCAGGCTCTTTTCTGGTTCCAATGAAGTGTAGAATTGTTTTCTCTGGATCTATGAAATATGACACTAGTATTTTGATGAGGATTGCATTGAATCTGTAAATCATTTTGGTAAGTATAGACATTTTGACAATGTTGATTTAACTGATCCATGAGCAAGATCTATGTTTCCATTTGTTTATATCATCAGTGTTTTTTTTCCTTAGTGTTTCATAGTTCTCTGTGTAGAGATCTTTCACCTCTGTGGTTAAGTATATTACTAGGTATTTTATTTTCTTTTTAGCCATTGTGGATGTTATTGAGTCTTTGATTTTACTCTCAGCTTGACTGTTATAGGTGTATAGGAATTCTTCTTATTTGTGTACATTGATTTTGTAAACTGAGACTTTGCTGAATTTATTTATTAATTCCAGGAGTCCCTTGGTGGAATCTTTGTAATTTTTTAGATATAAAATCACATCATCAGCAAAAACCAATAATTTTATCTCCTCTTTCCTGATTTTAATACTCTTAATTTCTTTATCTTGCCTAATTGCTCTAAGACTTCCTGGACTATGTTGAGTAGAAGTGGTGACATTGGGCATTCTTGTCTTGTTCCAGAACTTAGTCAGAATGCTTTCAAATTTTTCGCATTTAGTATGATGCTGGCTGTTGTTTTTTCATATATGGTTTTTATAATTTTGAGATATTTTCCCTCTATGCCAAATTTGTTGACTTTTTACTCTGAAAGTGTGCTAAATTTTGCCAAATGCTTTTTCTGCATCTATTGAGATTATCATGTGTTCTTTGTTTTTGCTTCTGTTTATGTTATGAATCGTATTTATTGATTTATGTATGTTGAGCCATTCTTGCATCCCTGGGATGAAGCTTACTTTGTCATTTGCATTATTTTTTTGATATGCTGTTAAAATTGGTTTGCTAGTATTTTAATGGAGATTTTTGCATCTATATTCACAAGAGATATTTGTCTGTAGTTTTTGTTGTTGTTGTCACTTTTTCTGGCTTTGGTATCAAGGTGATACTGCCTTCATAGAGTGAGTTAGAGAGGATTCCCTCCTTCTCAACGTCATGGAATTTCTGCAGAATGGGTACCAGCTCTTCTTTGTAGGTCTGATAAAATTCTGCTGTGAATCCATCTGGTCTGGGGTGCTTCCTTTTGTTGGAAGATTTTTATTGCTGCTTCAATCTTTTTGCTTATTATTGGTCTATTCAGGAGTTCTATTTCTTCCTACTGCGACTTGGGAGGCTGTGTGTTTCCAGGAATTTGTCCATTTCCTCTACATTTTTGAGTTTATCTACATAGAGATTTTCATAATATTCACAGATGATATTTTGTATTTCTGTGGTATCAGTTATAATATCGCCTTTTTCATTTCTGATTGAGCTTATTTGGGCCCTTCTTCTTCTGTTCCTGGTCAATTTTGTTTATCTTTTCAAAAAACCAACTTTTTGTTTTCTTGATCATCTGTATTATTTTTTTGTTTTTGATTTTATTCAGTTCTGCTCTGACATTAGTTATTTCTATTCTTCTGCTGGGTTTGGAATTGGTTTGCTTTTCCTCTTCTAGTTCATTGAGATGTGTCATTAGATTGTTAATTTGTGTTTTTTTCTGTCTTTTTGATTTAGGCATTTAACTAGTTTCATTCTTGATCCAATAATCATTCAGTAGCAGGTTGTTTAATTTCTATGATTTTGTGTAGAATTGAGTATTTCTCTTAGAATTGCTTTCTAGTTTTATTCCACTTTTTTTTTTTT
>VBSM01002608.1:44287850-44330133 GCA_008086735.1 Cheirogaleus medius
GAAAAAAAAAACATTTATTCAGGAATAGGACATTGCAATGGTAATATGCATGTCATATTAAATTATGTGTGGAAGGTAAAGAAAGACAAAGGCTTTTAAAGAAAAATGAGAAAAATCACATAATTGCTTTGAGGTAATTATCCTTGTCTACAAGTATGAATAACAAGGGTGACACCAGTGCAAGGTTTGACAGGCAGTTGCTGGGCAGATGTCCTAACAGAAGTGATTTTTGTGTAAGGTTATGATGGACTTTGTGCAAAGTTGCTGTTTTGCAGAGTCTTTTGTGATAGTTTTTGTTATCGTGCATAACTTAATCATTTATGCACAAGAACCCTCTCTTCATGACCTTTCTAGGTTCTATTTGTCCAGGTGTTTTTAACACAGTGATTCCACGCAGTGATTCCATTTTGATTCTTACAAATTTCACAAGGACAAGGTAGATTGATGGGATCATGAAGCCGATTCTACCTGATGTACCATAAATAATAAAGAGCTCTATCTCTGACATAGGAATTCCTATTCTTCTGCCAGTATTTATGAAACTGTGGGAGGCTAACCAGTATCAAGAATGAAAGCATGATATCACTACAGATTATAGAGACATCAGAATATTGCAAGAGGTTATTGTGAAGAAATTTAGACCAATATTCAGCAATTTATATGAAATGGAGCAATTTATTGAAAGGCAGAAACTACCAAACCTCACTTAAAGAAAAAAAAAAAAAAAAGAAAAACTACTTGTAGTAAATTATCTTATATATATTAAAGAAATTGAATTTTTAGGTAAAACCTTCTGAAAATGAAGACATCAGGCCTACATGTTTTCACTGGTGAATTAACCTAATATTTAATAAAAAAATAATACAATTTCTACATAAACTCCTCTGGGAAAAATAAGAGAGCAAAACTGTTCCTTATTCAATATATGGAGCCAATACTAAAATCAAACTAAATAAAGATATTAGGAAAACAACAACAACAACTAAAAGGAACAGACCAATTTCCCTCATGGACAAGATATACTGATTCTTAATAAAATTGTACCAAATTAAATCAAGTAGCATATAAAATTAAGAAGACATCCTAACACATTTTTGTTCATTCTGGAATGAAAAGTAGCTTAAATATTACAAAAATGAGTATATATCATCCAACATTAGCTAAAAATGAAAAATTATATGATATTATCATCAGATGCAGAATACTCTTTTGATAAAATTTAACAATATTCCATGATGAGAATACAGAGCTAATTAGGCATAGATGCTAACTTTCTCAGCCTTCAAAGGGATATATTAAAAATGTAGAACTAGCATTCTAATTAGGGTGAATATTGTCCTGCTAAGATTGGGAGCAAGATAAAGATATTTCCTCTTACCAGTTTTATTCAATCTTGACCTAGTGGTCTTAGTAAGTGCAATAATACAAGAGAAAAAAAAAATGGAAGCTTTGGTTCTAGTTTTGTTTAATCAACTTTCTCAAATACAACCTTATCTTCAATAAATATAGTGCTATCCATTGCCTCATTTGCACTTTTGTGGACATTTTTAAATGGCTTTATAATGTGTAGTGTGAAAAGATTTATGAAGTTTTCATCCAGGATAAGGTACATTATGCTGGAGCAATAACCAAGCTCAGAATTTCATTGACTTAGAATGGCAATATTTAATTCTTACTCAACTTATATGTCCTTCATGAGTCATTGCTGAAGTCTCTGATGATTGTATTTACTCAGGAATCTAAACTGATGGAGTACCTTACATTTCAAACATTACCTGTAATCATGTCACAGGAAAAGAAGGCACTCTGGAGCAAGTATTGTAATTAAATTGTGGGTCTATAAGTGACATATGCATCTCCTTATCATGACTGTTGGTCCAGTTCAGAGCTAGTCACATGGCCCCACTCAAACACCAGAGGGTGAGGAAAGTAGTCTCTGAAGGTGGAGTACCTGAAAAATGTATTAAATACTCTAATGACTACATTATTAGACTTTTACAGATGACCGGCCAAATACATTCAGATTATCATCTAAAACAATTTAACATACAAAAAAATCAGTCTTTAAAAATCTGTAATTCTCAACTGGCAAATACATAGAGAACAAATAGTATTTTTGACTACCCTTATTATTTTTAAATATTCCTATTCAAGTTTAGTGTGTAATTCCTAATAATTAACTTACATTTATTTACAAAAGTCCCATCCAGAGGTGGGGAATCTGCAGCCTTAAGGCCACATGTGTCCTTCTAGGTTGTGTGGTCTTTTGACTGAATCAAATTTTACAGAACAAATCCTTTTATTTTTATTAATGCATTCTTTTTCTTCTTTTATACTTTTATTTTTACAATGAACATATTTAAAGTACCAAAGAATAAAATAAGTTTCAATTAAATAATCCTCCCAGTTTGAACAGCACAATTAGAACATTAGTAAGCCATAAGGGCTAAATTGACAGCTGCTATGCTCATGATTTAGTTCTAACTTCCCCCACCTGACTGGCACCACTACTGCACAAGGTTGGTTGGTGAGAATGTGTGGGAACCAAGTATGCCAGTCTGTTATCAGCTTTTGACAAAGGTGCACTGATTTTCTGTGTGAAGTGGAATTTGTGAATAGTTGCACAGATCAACAATATTTTTAAATTCTGTCTGCTTAACAGCCCATAATGCCAAAGAAAATGAAGAGAATGCTGAAGGAAGGAAACAGATATTTTAATGAGAATTGGGAATTGCAATATTATCTTGTTTCTGCTTAAGATAAGATGATTTGCTTGCTTTGTTATACTGCAATATCAACATTAAAGAAATTCAGTGCTCAACAGCATTATAACACTCATAAGGCCCATAAATATTTTAAATTAGAGGAAGAGACACAAAAGGTTGTATTGCAGAAGTTAAAAGTTGAAAAGCAAAAGTAAAGGTAATTCTTTCAAACAACAATAGACCTGGAAATAATGCCACTGAAACAACTTATATAGTAAACTATATACTTGAGAAAAAAGGGAAGCCATTCGGTGATATAGAGATTGTGAAAAAATGCATTGTTGTAACCACAGGATGCTTAAACTCTGATAACATTTCAAAGTACAAATAGCTGCCTCTTTCAAGAAAAACTATGACAGACAGCATGAATTAGCTTTCACTTAACAGAACAACTCCATGCTACACTTCAGAAGGAAAATATGTATTATTAAATCATTTTGGATGAATCAACTGACACTACTGCCTTGGTGCAGGTATTATAGTTCATTCATGTCATAACAGATTTTCTTTGCTTCGAGGAGTTTCTCACTTTGGGTGCTCTTGTGAACAGAACACAGGGAATAGATATCTTCAACAACTTTGAAGATAAATGTCATGAAGTTGGGCTGCAATTGGAAAACTTAGTAAGTGTATGTACAGATGGTTCACCTTCCATGACAGGAAAACATGAAGGGTTTATTACACAGATAAGAAAGTATTAACAGATCCAGATGCTCACGTTTCTTTTCATTGTATCTTCAAAAATCTCTGTGCTAAAGCTACTACTAATATTTTAAGTAACACTTTGCAATAAGTTATAAGTATTGTTAACTATATTTATGCTAATGCAACATGGCATCATCAGTTTTGTAACACGTTACATACAGTTGAACAATGTGGATTTGCCATATCATTCTAAAGTGTGTTGGCTATCCCAGGGACAGGTCTTAGCCAATATTTTATCTCTGAAAGAACAGATAGTTAAATTTTATGAAGAACATAATCAGCAATATGAATTATTGAAAGAAGATTTCTATAGGAATGCAGCATTTCTTTGTGATAACATAAAATCAAAATGATTCAAATATTTATTTGTAAGGTAAAACTAAATCTATATATGATATGTGGCAAAAAAAAATATCCAAGCATTTTGAAAAAAGCTATCTTTTGTCAAAACATTTCTTCAAAAAGAAATTTCTGATGAACATTTTCCCCAGTTACAAGGTCACTGATGAGCAGGATGATATATACTAATCATTTGAAGAATATGCAGCTGCTCTAAACCTATTAATTCAAGAATACAATGAACAGTTCACTGACTTTGAGAATCATGACATCACACTCAAATTAGCATTTCAGTTTTATCTAGTTGATATCACCAAGGCACCTAAAGAACTACAAATGGAATTGATTGAGCTCTCAGTAGATGACATTTTAAAGGTATTATTTGATGCTAAGAAAGATCCAATTGAAACATGGAAAAATGCAATAGAATACTCATACCTTTGGAAATATGTTTTCTTGCTTTTCAACCACTTGTTGCTATGAATCTCCATTCTCCTATCTAATGCAAATCAAGACATCTTAAGGCCACAAATGACTGATACCCATCTAGAGGATCAACTGAAACTGTGGACCTACATGCTGCAACCAAACATTCAAATGATTTCCAACAAAAAGCAAACACAACAAAGTTATTAAAAGGTTAGTTAACTTTAAAATTAACAAATGGTTTTAAGTTTCTGAAATTATTAAGTAGATAGCAGTTAGATTTTTACAAAATAATGTACAGTTTTAAGTATATCTAATTGAAGTTTCGTGAATGTGGCCTTATTTGATTACAGCTAATCTAATGTGGACTTCCAACATGAAATTGTTCCCCACCCCTGGTCCCATCTCTTGATTGATATTTCAAATTCTGCAAATAAGTTTTTATGATTTCATGTATTTCATAAGAGGAAAAGCCATGAACTAAGTTAACATAAGTCAATAGCGTTGCTATTTTTATGCTGAAAAGTTAATATTCATATGTATGTATGTATATGTGTATATATATATACACACGTATATATATGGTCAATGTTAAAAGAACTTTCCTTTGTTTTCTTTTTCTGTTACTTATTCTCAACGATCATAACATTAGGGTAGTTTTTAGTACATACTAAAATTCTGGACATATGTAGTTATAATTTTAACGTAATAATTTTCTATTTATAGCATGGATATAAATATACATCAATCACATCCAAGTTTATCAAAAGGATTCACGTATAAATATGTCAGAATTGTGATGTTGCTGTTTACAATTAGCAAATGTAACAAATATTCTTCATGGTTAATTTAGTTTCAGTCAAGTTTATATATGAAAATTACTTGCCTAAGAAAAATATACTGACTATTTCTACTATGTCACAGCCAATTTATTTTGTACTTTTTACATGTGCAACTGTATGTACATATGTCATAAATTAGGTTTCTTTAGTATTAGAAGATTAACACAATTATCAGATGTTTTCAATTAATTTCCAAACTCCATATTTGCTTGAATGGTGACACTGTGTGTGTGTGTGTGTATTACCCCCTGCACACACATACACACACTATTGGTAATAAAAGAATAACTAGTGAAAAGAAGATTGGGGAAAAAGAATAGATAAAAGAGGTGATATAAGGAGCAAGTAATATACATTTATATTGTGTCCCCTTATCAAATGATTTGAAAAAAATTAACACAAGCAAAACTTTACAAATTAACATTATATAATTAAACTGGGCAATGCAATTAGGTTTTAATATTTGTATATGTGATATGAAATAATGTATACATTTTCAATTATTTGGCTAGCATGCACATGATTTAAGGTCATTAAATGTCAGATTATTTCTCAGCTGATCTTAATTATGGACAGGATGGTAGAATTGCATATACTTTTTAATTACTTACATGGTATTGGCACACAGTAATTATAGTAATTATAGTAATTATAGTATGTACTCTAAAATAAAATCAATCTTATATCTAAAAAAGTTATGTCAATATTTTTAGAGTTTGTATAAAATATTGGATAGAAATAGGTCTTCAATGCCATATCACTTCTTTCTTCATCTTCTTTCAGTAATGTATATAATTTTGCTTATTATCTTAACTTTACACTCAGGATGCTTATTATTACTGAAAAAAAGGGAACGTCACTATTCCTTGTTGCTACTTTTTGAGCCACAGAACCATGAGGTTTACTAATGGTTCATGAAGCAACAATAAATACAACAAATAAATTGTTCAGAAATTACTCATATACTTGTGTGTAGTTGTATTTAAATCTGAGATGACTATTTAAAATTTTCAATTATCTTTAAAATATGCTCCTTTTTTTGGCCAGTGAATGGATTGAGATAATCTATCAACAGGTTTACAAGTATATTTCTTGATACTTATATTTTAATATGGTGTTCATCTTTTAACCAAATTTTACAGATGGCTCAATAATGCAAAGAGTTTATGCAAACTGCAGAGATTACAAAATCATAGTCTCCCTATGATCAGTGTGAACCTCATACTTAGGTCGAAGAGACAACTCTTTAATATTTTCTGGATTTCATGCGGTGGCATCTGCATGCACTATAGCTCAGATACTGTTGTAAGGTAAAAGCTTATAGAATGTATCAAATAAATTCACCTCTTTCAGGTTGAGGATATTATTAATATAAACAAATAGTACAATCATTTTACCCCCCTTCACTTCCTTCTTCCCCCAGGAGTTAATCTTTTTAGCTTTTCTACTGATAAATTTTGTCATTTAAATAATTATAAATATATTTTTAAGTCATGAGCGTGCCTGCCCGTGTGTGCATGTGTGTGCTAGCGTGCTATGTATCTATAATGGTCTCGGCCTTTTGAAAAATTGGAAGCAGATTTCAAGGGTGTTTTATACCCTCAGATGTTAGTAAGTGAGGTAACTCATATAGAGCTTTAAAAATTGCAATGCCAAGCAAGCAAAATACTTGATTGAATAGAAAAAGAAGCTTTATAAAGAAAACATATCTTTCTTTGACTAGAAGTTGAAAACATGTAGTTCACCCCTGCTGTCTAGCATTTGTGACAAAACCATAATCTCTCTTCTCTTGCTTTCCCAGTGAAACTGAAAGTAGCTTTTATATACACGAGGGGTAAAAGAATGGACAGTATCAAGAAAGTATTTTAGCATTTTAATTCTAGTAAGTTGTAAACAGGCAATTAACGATTTTTATCCTGGACATAATCTTCATAAGATGTCTTTACCACCAAGTTTCCCTGAAGAATGAGATTTTACCCTGAAAGAAGATGATAAGATAAAATACCACATGCTATGTTAGAAACTATTTGGAAAAAGTAATCATTTTATTGAGTAAAAATGATGAATTAACACATTTTCACTTTTTACAAAATTTTGGGAATGCATATTTCAAGGAGAATAAAAATGAGTTAGGACTAAAAAAAATAAGTATATTTTTTAGACTAGACTGAAAAAAATCTATGTCTATCATAATACAAATTGGAATAACCCCTTATCCACCCATATTGACCATGGATTAGATCAATGTTGTGTAACTTAACTACAGAAGAAATGCAGATTTTTGGGACATCCTTTCATTATGTGGTATAAATATAACTCATATTATATGTGTTTTACATCGCATGTGCTTTCATTTTTCTTGATGACAAATCTATGGGAAAATAGTAGCTCCATCAAATTAGTGAGTAAACAAGACCATTACATCAAAATAGATTTTGCTCATTTACTCTGACAAGTGTAGCAGTTTAAATTATTTATAGTTCCACTCTGCATGGTTTTAGTAAATGCCCTATAGTGCATTTTTTAAATTCAGTAGAGTGTTAGTAACTTCTTCATTAATTACATTTATAAATTACAATCCTTACAAAAGCCCTTGAGCATGTAATTAATAAATTTATTTAAATATTTATAAACTCAGATGATACCATGTTTCATGTATAGCTAAATTTAGCTAAAATATAGATTCTTTCTATTGGTTCAAAAGAAAAATAATGTATTAGGAAGGGAATTATAAAAAATTAAAAAATACCTTGGAAGTTCTCCCAATTGTTTTAGAAGTTAGTTATGCCTTCTAAGATAAGACTTCCTCATCTTCCTTCAGGAAAGATGTGGTCATAAATGTCCTGAAACATAAACACAATAATCAATACTTTGTCAACTTGTGAAAAGAATTATTTCTAATTAAAGCAAGTCTGACAAATTATCTCACATTGTTGTGTATCAGTATAAGAGTAACTTATATTTATTAAGATCTACTCAGCCATCTAGGAAAGAGACTACAGTGCTGACAAGCTACCCAAGAGTAGCAGCTCCAACAATTTGTTTAAAAAAATTTCTCTCAGTCTTCTTTCCGCTCACACCCAAATGAAAATGCACAAAGAAAGAAAACTTCTTGAATACCCAGTGTTATTTAATTTTAACCCCACTCTTCTCAGCATCCTTCCTGTCATATGTAATTAGAAGATTCTAACTGCCAATAATGCAAGAAAACCTGAGATAGCAGGCAATGAACAGTGAGGGATGCAACATGTTTGAATATTAAATCCGCTGCAGATAGTGGCTGAGACAGGGACAGTACTGGGATCAGTGTACCCTCCGGTTTCTGGCTTCTCAGAAATCATTTCCAGAAAACTAAAAAATCACAAACCATTTATTCTTTGGGAATAATTTTGCTATTTGCTCACAGAGGGCCAGGCAATAAGCATAGGAGATAATTTACACCCAGTTTGGTAAACTGAACAGCGAAACCATCATCATTTCGATATGGGCTCTGCACAGCAAATCTCTCTTGAACATGGGATTTGAAGAAATCCAGCAGAATCAGGTGTAAACGGAGGAGGAAATAAGTAGAGTAGATTTACTGTGTTGGTTTTTAATTACCAAGTCCAGGCAAAATTCTCTCATTTTTATTTTTTAAAAAAATTCAACAACCCTCATGTCTTACTTTAAAAATGTAAAGTATAAATATTATTTTAAAATAAGACTTTAATTGATGATGTTTCAAATAGGTCCTGTAAACCATTAGTAAATGCTTTTAACCACATCTCAAGCAGGGTAACTTTCCAAGTGAAATAAGAGGAGTGTATAATGCAAAGGATAAATGCTTTGGAGTCAGGTAATTATGACTTAAAATTCTAGGCCTCACACTAATTCCAAGGAGTGCTTTTGAACAAGGTATTTAGACTCTCTAAGCTTAATTTTCCTCATTTATGAAATGGGGATAACAATACCTACTCATAGGTTTGGTTATTATGAAGAGGAAGAGAAGAGAATATGACAGAAAGAATATAATTAAAAGAGTTAATAGAGTGCCTGACATAAGGAAAAATCTCAATATAGTACTTTAATATATATGATTTTTTTCATTGATTATTTCTATGTATTTTTCATGTAGAACTACTTCATAATATTTGTAATAGCTCATTCTTTCTTTTTCTATATGTGCATATGCATATATCAAATTATGTATTTTATATATATATATATTCTTTGCCACTGACTTTGCTGATCTTCATAAGTAGCTTAAAATCGTGAGCTTTTAAAAGCAGTAGGTCAAGCTTAGGGGAGAATTTAATGGATGAGGAAGTTTTAAAAAAAGGACTGTTCATGAGTTTTCTCTTTGGTTGTTTGTCTTTCACAGGCATGGTAGTCATGTTTTAGTAGGTAAATAGACTGTTTAGGGATTTATTAAAACTTTATGATCTCTCAGCTTGAGAGGTAAGGAAAGCAAGAAAACATCAGCCCATGTGCCCTGTACTTATAAAGATGCTAAATAGGTTAACACATTTAGAATGAGCTCAGTTGTTTTGGCACAATAATTTTATTTCCAGTTACAAAGGAATTAGATACTTTTAGATAATAACTGTTTTAAAAATTATAGATCATTGTTGACTATAGTTTTAAAACGTGAAGTTATTCATTATTTTCTTTACTGTATTCCTTCTTTCCAGAAATAACGTCAGATACGTTTCTTTGACCTGTACCTACCTAGCCTGTATAAGGAGAAAATGTTACAAATCTTTTATGTTCTTTAGTTATAAGAAGTAGTGAGTAGACTCAGTTGTTGCTCTCCAAGAATGTTAATGTGACATGATCTATAAACCATTGTCTCTTTCCATCTCATAATATTATCATTCTTTCCATTTGACAGTCATTTGATGAAAAATGGAAATAAAACTTCGTGAAATCAGGAATTTATCCAATAGTTATTCATAATGGGAAAAAGAGAATTTTGAAAGGTAAATTATTCCTCTCTAGTAGGTTCTCTGGATCATAAACCCTTACCCGAAATCACCTCCTCTGGTGATAAAGCACTGATTACATTTGCCCTTGCACATAGGCAGTGACAGGGGATACACTGCACAAGTGTAGGGAGTTACAGAGAGATTTAATGGAAATATGAGAGATGAGACACTGACAGAGTGAAAATTTTTGCAGAACGTAGAGTCTGAACATGGGGAGAGTATGCTGTGGAAATTGAAGTAAAATAAATCTTAAGATCAGCAGCTAGAATGACCTAGAGTGTTAGTTTCCTCAATACTCCTGAGCCCCAAAAGAAAACCAGAATGAAAACTACGAGAAATACAAAGAATCGCTACTAAACTTGGGGCTGTTACCTTGAAAAGGAAAAATGATAACAACTTATAGAACATCCCCCATACAGAACAAAGTGACAGTAAGGCTGTACGCCCATAACAGAAAGAAATGGACTATTGATCCAGTCTTGTGAGCTTTCTAAACAAGAGGATTAGATCACCACACAAATGATTGTGAAGACGGCTCGCCTGGAGACCCAACTGGCAGTGTAGATATTGGGTACTAGAACAGTAAGATGAAGAAAATGATGACTGTGGACAGAGAATGAAAGGGAAGAAAACTATGCATAATGTTCAGGACAGGCTATTAATGTTTATCTTATGTGGAGCCCAAAGCCTGCTCTCTGTTAAACTGACTATAAAAAGCATGCACATTGCTAAATTTTCTTACTTCAAGGTACAAACTATTGCATCAGCTTCCTGAGTCTAGTTCATACATATGATTTAACACATAACAGAAGATTAATTTCTGGGGACAATTCAGAATGAATTTCATTTCTTGGTAGAAAATGAACCCTAAGCCAGAAAGCACTGGAAACCTGATATTGGTGTCTGTTTAGAATCAGTTCATGGAATTGGTATTGCATAATGTATATTTTCAGCTGGAGGCTTACTTATTTCCACCTCAATTGTTTACCTCTCAGTCCTATTTCTGTACAGCCACTCTGTGTTAGGAAAATCTTCATACTGTAAGTCGTTAGTCATTCTGATTTCTGACAAGTATACCCATTACCCTAAAGTAAGCAAAAATAATACATCATACATGACGAATTCCAATTCAAGCTAGCTGAAAGAACTCCTATGATAGTTCCATTAACTTGTGGATGTTTACATCAGGTATGCACTTTTGTTAGGTGAGGTATATAAACCATACTGTTTGAAAAAAAAAATAGTCATTTCAAATAGATCAATGTAGAGTGAGTTTGCAGGCAGACATTGATTGTTCTCCTTTACTGTTGAAAAGCCACAATATTTTCCCATTTATTTCAAGCATTGTGGCATTATATATGTTATTATCACTAAAAAGGATATAATTATTTTTTAAACTTGTTTCATTAAAGTTCTAATGGGAAAGATTCATTCTCTTGAAAATTAAATGTTTGTAGTAAGTTAATGACTGTATTATGTACACTGAATTTAGCACTTTAGTATGTTTAGCATACAAGCAAGGACCTCTCTTTTCATAATCAGCTCCTCCTGGGCTCATGACATTCCAGCAATCTTAGCTTTTGCAACTGAAGCTTACATGAAATTTAGTTTACAACAGAAAACTAATTGATTAATTCACATAAAAATATTATTGCTAAACATATGGGAATGTATATGTTACTTGGTCACTGTTATTATCTCTGGTGGAAAAGACACTTTGAAATCACTTTAAAATCAAACTTTTTTTTTCCAGTTGTGGATTATGTTAACAGAGTTAAATAATTCTACAATGCATTTCAACAAGGCATGGGAGCTTTATCAGACCCTTTACTAAAGGAGTATGCTTACCAGCACAACAGAAGATTTGTGCTTACCAGAAGATTTGTGCTCACTCTCTTCTGAAATGTGTTAAAGAAACCAAGACAGTATAATGGTTTTTTCACATTTTCCAATTCAGGAGAAGTGGTTCACAGAGTTCCCCATTTGTGGGCTCCATCACTGTTTAGCACTTAACATTCCTTCTGCTTTTTTATTTCCATATTATTTTATGACTTGCCACAATTTCCCACACTATATTATGTTTTGCATTGATTAAATCTCAGGATTGCTACTTCCCAGCAGCCTTTTGGGGAAGAGACAGGGTAACTGATTTCATAAGGAACACAAAATGTATTTTCTTTTGGAAAGTATTCCTGCTAATATGATATAATCATTATTGTAAATAAGGCGTGTCTTTTTACTGAACTTTGTCTCTTTTTTCTTTTTCTCCTTTCTTTTGCACTGCTTTCTCTCACCTCTCTGTCTTAGCTCATTTTATTCCCTTTGTCCTTCTCACTCTTTTCCACTCCTTTTAAAAAGTGAACTTGACAGCAGATTTATACAGCTTTCCACAGCGTACAACCTATATGTTTTTGTTACCAAATATTTGGGACCCTAAAATGTTCTTTCTTTCCTTTTTTTTTCTTTAATGGATGGAAGTGTGAGTATATACATATGGATTATAGTTATGGTCATAGTTCAATTTTTGATGCCAAGATAAAGAAACTTTACCAAGTAGGTTGCATTATGTTAACCCACAGACCTTGTGCCAGAGGGAACACAAGTACTCCGTGTTAGGTTACCATTCTGAGGGTATCAAAATCCTAGTGCTCGGTGGGAAACATGATGTAATCAGGACTCTATTTTCACTGACAAGGTTGGCATTTGGAACCTAATTAGGAAACAGTCAAACAGAATTAACTTTTATAGAAGTAGCATAAAGGGCTGAAGTTTCAATGACTTATAATATCCCCTTGCCACTCACTGTTCCTGCAATAAGCTCTATGAATCCCTTCTCATACCTTCTCAGACTCAATCTTGTGAGGCTGATCCAATTTCCTGTTTATAGAAATTATACTGAGGCAGGAGTTTTGTGCCTTGCCTTTGCTTTTCTCATTGACAAAAGTGTGTTTTACAGTTTCTTGTGAAGTAGACTGTGTTTCCTATTTATAGTCAAGGCCTTTAAGAGCTAACTCTGTTAGGAGTTAGCTTATTAGCAATATTTCTTATGTTGAATTGGCAGAAATTTGAAATAATGATTCTTACTGTTTGCTGTGTTAAATAATCTCATTAAGGCTACTCGTTCTCTTCTCAGAAGAAAAAGCACATATGAGTGCATGTGATATGCTTTGTTGCAATTTCATGATTGCCCGAAGACCATTTTGGACCTCACAACATGGAGCTTGGATTAAGCCTCCCAGCTCTCAAATAGTGACAATTCAGTCTTCTATGGGAAGCAAATACATGGCTTTGTATCCAGGTGGATTCCTTTTTCTTTGAAATCCAGCCTAAAATTCTTAGCGTGAAGAGGCTATTTTGATTTTTAACAACTCAGAAGGTAAAAGTCAGAATTCTATTTTACAAATACTATATACTCCACAACTGTGATTCAGAGCTGTACCATACCCAGTTGCTCATTAGTCATGTGTATCTGCGAGACTCATGAGCACTTTGAATAAAGAAGATCTGTTGTCATACGGCATCTCTCTAAAGCCTGTCTGTGTTTCTGCCTATAACACAGAGATTAGAAAGGTAAAACGTTTTGCAAATATGGCTGTATATTTCATTTTGTTTGTGCTAATGGAATGGCCTGGCTTGATATTTGAAAGATATGGATGAGGTGAAGATTGTTTTCCTTCTGTTATGGTTTCTGGTGAGCCAGAAGAGAGATAATAGAGTGTAAGCAGCAGACACCAGTATTCCTGTACCTGGTGACAGGCTGCATGGATGTGAGAGATTGTAGTGTGGACAGTAGAGGTAGACACCATGGTAGCTTCCTGATCTCTAGATCAGAACTGCAAGAAAATGAACCTGGCAATGAACAGAACAATGATCCACCATGATTTTAGGAATGTGTAGTCTTTTCATGACTTATAAGCATTAAATTTCTTTTCCTGAAGTGGTTTCTGTTTTCTACTTTCTAAACTAAGCCCTGACTGATCGAGGATTTGACTGTGAATTTATCTGTCAATCTACCTATCTCCTGCCTATTCAATGCTTCATCAGCATTCTCTACTTTAACAAATGGCAGGCACTATCATCTATGTAGCCACAGAAATCTAGAAACACAGGCATCGTATATACTTTACTTTACATCATCATCCTCATCTCCATATGAACCAAATACTACTAAGTCCACATCATTGTCTTCTTTAATATTCATGACAAAACATTAAGCAACTCCATTGGTCCAGGCTTTCATCATTATGCATGGAGTTACTCCATTCTTGCCACTTTCTCCCTTTTTGTTGCCACAAGATGATTGTTAGAAATTCCTGAAGTTACGAACTTCTGTGGTAAAATCCAGTAAGAAAGAGAATAGCAAAACAAAATTTCTTAAACAAAAAGTTTCAGAATACAGTCTCCTTTATTTGACTTCCCTGAATTGGGCCCTGTGCCTACTTATGAAGTTATACTATCCAGGAAGATGGAATATGATGATTGGTTTAAATTAAACAAGTCAATCCTTAATCAAGGACAGGACCAATATAAGCCATATCATGGAATCAGGGGTAGTTTTCAAAACAGCTAATGGGGCAAAAATTTCCAACATAGCTGCTTCATTCAGTCCTCTTATTGTTACCTCAGTGACATTTCTAAAATGCAAATATAAACATGTCACTCATTCTCTTAAATCCTGTCAGTACCTACACATTTCTCTAAGGATTATGTCCAAATATCTTACCAAAGCTAGCTCTTGATTACTTTCTAATTTACACATGATTATCAATTATCTAATAATGACACTAATTAAAATAACTACCACTTAATGGGGTTTTACTACACATACCCGAAAGAATACTAAATACTGCATAATCAAAATCACATTTAACCTTCCCCAAAATGTTCTTATTCTTTGTCTGCAAGTGAGGAAACTGAGGCTAAGAGACATTAAGTAAGGTCACAACGATAAATGGCAAAGTCAACCTCCTGGGCTTTCCACTATACTCTTCTGCTCAGCAACCATTTGTTTTTCCCCAGCACAGTATGTAGAAATGGAAAAACCATAAAAATAATCTAGTCCTTTCTTTATATTCGATATGAGGAAATAAGTTTAAAATGCCATTTGGTCTAGACTGTAGCCTTGTAAGCTAGTCTAAACAAACATGATTGTACCTTAAGACCATGAAGTTGTTACAGGTAATGGACAAAGTGTCCAGATTTGAAAACTACCTGTAAATAAAGCTAAATAGTATACATGATTATTAGAAGTTTAACAAAAATAAAGGAAACAACTAATGCCTAGCACCATGTGACCCCTAGTATTTAATGTATTACTTTAAACAATTGTTATTACAATTTAAAATTGACAGACTATGCATTAATATATTCTCAGAGCCAAAATATAAATTGAAGACATTCTAATGATATACACGATTATTTTCACTGAACATCTTTCTTGAGCTGTATATAAATATTGCTGTGGTTCGAATGAGTCCCTTCCAAAATTCAGGTGTTGCCAATGTGGTGGTGTTGAGAGGTACAGCCTGTGAGAGACGAATAGGTGATGAGGGCTGCTCCTTTTTCAGTGGGCTTAGGGTCCTTATAAAAGAATTCATGCAGCGTTTGGCTAACTAGCTTGTGCTTTCTGCCTTTGGCAGTGTAAGTACACAGCAAGAAGGCCCTTACCAAATGCAGGTGTCTTGCTTGACCTTGGACTTTCAACCTACAGAACTGTGAGAAATGAATTTTTTGTTTCTTTTTTTAAATTATCCAGTTTCAGGTATTCTGCTACAGCAGCACAAACAGACTAAGACAAACATATCTGTGAAACATATCTATATTAACTCATTGTGTTATTGTGATGTACATGAATTTATTCAATATGTCTTGTTGGTATTAAAATCTTACAGAAACCAGACTTTCTTCTGATAAATGTAAAGAACATATTCTTCAATATAGGTCAGATAAAATTTTGAATTTATCTCAGAATGTTCCCCGTCAATCTGGTAATGTGAAGATCTCTAGTTATTTCTTTTCTGGCTGTTTCAAGTTGCACTTGAACATTCTTTTCCTGGAACTGATATTTTTCTTTACTTTCCTAAATAAGATGAAAAGAACAGACAGGGCTTTACTCAGAGGTGGTTGTATTCATGATTTCCAATTTCAGCATCTCAGATATTCCCATACCAGAAGGTACTGTGACACTTGTCCAGTTTTGACTATATCAAGCTAAGTTCCCAAACTGATTGTGTTTCCTTATTTGTAAAATCATTAATCACTTAGGGGAACAAACTTCTCAGGCAATAAGGAAGAAAATATACATATCATGTTTCATTTTATTTCTTCAATAACACTTTAAATCTTGTTTACAAATATTCTTCTTCTTTTGGCTCACATTGCATAGCCCAATGCCAACTTAGGAAAAAATATGGGTAATCATAATCATACCTTTTGGCATACTAAATAACAATTGGAATATATGGAGAGAAATGGCATAAGAATAAATTTCTAATTTATTACAATTATTGCAATGCTTCCTTTTAGGGGTGATAACCTATTTTGCTTGCTAGAAAATTTAAAAATATATCAAAGAGATGAATTACTACATATCTAAGTCACTATACTAATGGTGATAATAAATAATTTTTGCAGAAATATATTTCCTTTGTATGTATACAAAATTACAAAATTCAGAACTAAGGGACATAAAATAATTTGAATCAATATAAAATTAAACATAAATTAAAAGAAAAGTTCCAAGGTGGTGCCCAAGTCTATTTTTCTGATCTTAAAACATATTTTCTTCCTATGACACAATATAAAATATAACCAAAAATGTTGTTTTGTAAATCATCCCAAAGTATACTGAACTATCTTTTCAAGAATCTTTTTTATTTCAGCATATTATGGGGGTACAAATATTACGGTTACATATATTGCCCATGCCCCCTCCCCCCGAGGCAGAGCTTCAAGCGTGACCATCCCCCAAACGTTGCAAGAATTTTTTAATAAGAAACCTCCTTCAGAAATAGAGGCAAAGTTCCCCTGTGAAGCAAAGGGAAGCTGTGTTTACTGTCCACTATAAAAACTTGGGGACCTCTACAGTTGCGGTTTCTCTCTTGTAATGTTATCCACTAGCTGTACAAGTGCCATGTGTCCCTCTTTGGGTTGCCCTGTGAGAACTGGAGTTTGATAAAGTCACACATGAAAATGCTATTGTTCCATCTAATGTTATTACCGAAAATAATATAGTCTTTTGTCTTTGATCAAGGTGGTACTATTCTGCCAGCATCCATGAAATGTGTCAGACTAATTTGTTAGCTTGCAAGTAGGGTGATATTTCAGACCCTCCAGAGTTTTTGATAATCTATGTTGATAAATTTATACACACACACACACATATACACAAATACATGTAGAAAGTCTGAAGTGGTTCCATATAGCATGCTAATATTCTGGGAGGGAAGAAGGGGTAGAGGAGAATGGAATCAAGACAAATTATAAAGGAGGCTGTTCAATAGCATCTGTAATGCTTCATTTCTTTTAAAATAATCTGAATAAAATGGTAAATTATTAACTTGAATGTTGACCAAATGGTTGTTTGTTGTATTGTTTTCATACTTTTGCATATATTTTTAATATTTCATAATAGAAACCCAGAAATATGATTAAATCCCAAATGATTATTGAATTCTATGGTTGAATAGATGGTTCCAGTCACCTAGTATTGCATACATTCATTGCTTTATTCTCTTTTGAAGATAGCCTACCCAAGGGGCTATCAAACTTATAATGAAACAACTAGAATAAGAAAAATCTTTTTTTTCTAGAAAAGTCCATTTTATCTTTAAGCAACACTCATTATTAGAAAGATCCTCCTTATTTTTATCCATAACTCTCTCTTATAGCTCCCATCCATTAGACTTTATTTTATTCCTGGGTTCATATAGTCAACATCTTAAACATTTTTTTTTACATCTGTGGTATTGCACATGCACACACACACACACACACAAGGTATCAGAAATCAGAAAATATCAGTTCAAGTGCAGAAGTTACCATTTGCTAATTGTGTAATATTGCCTAAGGATCAGAACTCTTATGACCCTTATTTGCTTCAATTATAATACTGGGATAAAAATTCCTGCCCTTTATTACTGTTGGTGTTGTTGAGTATTAATTGAGTTCATTTGTGTGAAGACTCTTTGTGAGCATTAAAGCACTATAAAATATGGTATTTTTAAAGACAATGGTCACGCTCCCTTGCTTTTATCATATCCTCATTTTTGTTTTACTCCAGACAAACTTACTTTCACTTACCATTCAGCATAAAAGCTGCTTTAATATCCTCTCATCATCCTGATCTTTCTCCCCTGAATATGCTGAGCAAAGGACTGTCTCCTTTCTAATACTATTTAAATTACAAACTCAAAACAATTCAAGGACATAAAAAAAGCAACATGGTATGAATAACTAACTTTAAAACTATGATAATCAATCATAAAAGGACAAATGCATTTATAGTTTCTTTTCCAATTACAAAGAATAAGATATTATTTTAAAACACATAAAGGTGGTTTTAGTCTTGAGTTAAAGCCAAAAAAATCAAAGATTATAGTCAAGGAGCCTCAGAGATTTATGAAATTGTATTTATAGGATAAAGACAAAATGCAAAGCATGAACATAAATGTTAAGTCAGCAAAGACAAGTATAGGTGAGAATCATGGCTTTGGAATCAAACCCAGATTCAAATATTGCCCCAGCTTCTAACAAAACACCTTTTAAAAATCTGTTTAAATATAGTATGTGTGCTTCATAGAACAAATTCAAATATAGTAGTCCCATCCGTAACAGTTTTATAGTCCAGTATGTTTGTGAATACCTCATTTCTGCACCTCATCTTTGTTTAAGTGCAATCTAATTTTAAGAATTCTTAAATTCATTCTTTTTCAAAAATTGTTTTCTTTTCCTATGCATTTCTCCCTTCTTCCTGAGGACAGGTCAAATGTCATTGAGCCCTTTTATGAACACAAGGCACATGCATTTTATATAATGATAGATGTTCCTGCTCTACAAAAACCTAAATTGTCAAATAGGGTTACAATGAAAACCCCCACAGCATTATTCCCTATAATAAATCTGATATGATGTTGATGCACATTAGTCAGTTTTTAATGTTATTGGGCCTGGATCCTAATCTTGGCTAAGCCACTTGTTTGAAGGACTTAGACTTCTCCTATGTAAAATAAAGGTGTTGAACTACAGGGGTGTATCCCAAACTTAACTTATTTCTGTGCCACCTTGTAATTGTTGAGACATCCACAATTATTTGTTATTTTATTTATTTAATATTTAAATTAATTCAATTTTTGATTTCATATGTCTTTTAAGTGGAAACTATAGTATTCTACCATAAATGGAAAGCCAGTATTACTTTTTATTAATAGAAGGCAACCATAAAATTGTAATTAAAGTGGAGCTGGATCGTCCTACACGGGCAAGACTCATTCTGTTCTTTGATCTCTCTTTGGGGAAAGGGGATATTATCTCCTGTTAGAGAAATGTCAAAGACAACTTAAATTAAATTATCTATTTCCTAAACATAATCCAAATACTCAAAAGGGAGTTAAAAGGGGAATAACTTCTTCATTGGCATTTATTTAATGTAGTGCTTCACCTGGTTCAATGATTTCTCATGTTTGCTCTCTCTAATGGCCAATGCTCCTAGGATTTGTAAGTGCAGACGAATTTTAGGTGTACTAATTATAATGATGTTAGTACTGATAATTATTTGGCTTGATGTATTGAGATCTTATTATGTGCCAGAAAATAATCAAAGCACTTCGTATGTTTTTTCCCATTTAATGCTCATCACAAATCTATAAAGTAGGTGATATTATAATCTATATTACACACAAAGAAAGGAAGACAAACTAAAGTAGTGATCCCATGGTAGGGATAGAGAGACAGAAAGGTTAAGAGAGACTCTAATAGAAATAAAAATAAAATTTAAGAAAACGAGTAGAATCTTAAAAGCATAATTTGCAGGGGAAAATTACAAATTAATTTAGTCATAAAGAAATTTCTGAGGATGTTCTTAAATGACCTTAGAATTATTATTTTTTTATTTTTTAAGAACATGTAAAAGGCACGAGTATCACTGTATCCCTAATGCCTAGAGTAATGAATGACACATAATAGGAGAGCAGGTAGGTAGAAAGGTAAGAAAGAATGAAAACCTGAAAAGAACACAGAACAAAGAGCTAAGTAGATAAGAAAAACATAGCCTGAACTGTACAAGTAATGTCAGAATGGTTAGAGCCAAGAATTTATCCTGGTAACATTTGGACTAAGGTAAAGATGCTAAGGCCTTAGATGATCAGCTTGTCAAGACCCTCCAAATCTTTTCCACAAGTATCAGGACTGCCTGTCCAACAGGAGTTCTTTTCATTAGTGACATAGGGAGATAATTCTGGGTAGTACTGGAGAGCATGCACAGAACACCAATCTGCAAGAACATTTTAGTTTAGATTACATATCCACCATTAACCTTATACTGAGCTAAATTATACTTTGGATTTGTACATTGTGGGTGAATGGTGAACATGGGTATGAGAGGACGTTGATTTAATTTGCCTAGAATAAGAATGTTATAATAACAATGGAAATAAGGTTTCTGGATCTTAGCCAAACACTAAAACAAATTGATGGAAATTTATTTTTCATTATGTTTTGGCTTCGTTTATATTGACATGACTGTAAATATAGATCTCTGTGAATAGACTAACCACAATTCAGTGCAAGGCTGTTTGATCTAGGAGCAAAAAATTAAAATACAGATGAGCTTTGGAATCCCAACATTGCTTTTTATCTGAAGACCTTGGAGCTCTTTTTCAGAATTTTAACAATATAAGATGGCATTACTTGCAAAGGTTTACATGTTGAGTGAAAAAGGGAGACTGTGAGGTTTCTCCATCTCTGAAATATTAGATCCAGGAATAAAATACACTCCTGTTATTTTAATTAACTTGGATTTCTTGCCAAGTTTTGCTAATTATTATTGCTTTAAATCTAGTAAGACAATTTTTCTAGATATCACTTACTCACCATCAAATATTCAGAATTTAGACAAAAACTTGGGGATAAGAAATTAAGTCTTTGATGAAATAAAAAGGAAATATGAAATTTAATCATTACAAGCCCTTATACATCATTCAAAAATACCCTAAATTTCCTCCTTTCTCAGTCTAGATTTTTTCTTTTTTTTAATTTTAGACATGAATCTAATGAGACTGTTCATTTGATTTCTTAAGCCACAGCAAAAACAACAAATTAGAACAGTGTAATTTTGCAAAGAAGCTGGCAAAATCAACAGTTGCAAGACATAGCAGCTGTAAAATGAGAAGAGACAATAAGAGAGAAATACTGCTTCAAGCTGAGACAAGATGTCAGAGGATGACATTCTGGGGTATTTATTGAACAGGTATTTTTCAGACCTTGCTAACATCAAGGGAGACTGCAGGTCCCAATTAATCAAAGCAGAAGTTTTATGACAGCAAGAGTCAAAGTGTTTTATATTCCCTATGTATTTTTGCCCTAATCATATTAACTAACATTTAGACAGTGTTCACACTGAGTTAGCGGCTGGTGAGATAATATTTTACAAAATCCTGATCAGACCTGGAGCATTTACTTTAAGGGTGGCAACAGCCACAGACACTGGGTTTTGCCCACAACCAGAATACTACCTCAAAGGAATGGAGGCCTACTCTCCTTATGGCTTTATCTGGAGCAGAAATAATGGGTCATATTTGCAACAAATAATAACTTTTTACCTTATTTGAATCAGAGTCCATATGCAGATTGCTTTCTTTTTCATAAGAACAACATTACACATAATTCTCCAAGAATCACGTTTGGATGGTTGCAGTGGGTGTACATGTCTTGGTAAAATCTTGCTACATAAATTGTGGTTCTTGTACCAGTAGCATGAACTACACCTAGAGTTTGCTTGAAATGTGGAAACTCATAACATAACTCAAACCTCCTGAATCAGAATGATTAACAATATTTTAACAAGATCTCCAGCTTATTTATATGTGTATGAACTTTGGAGAAGCACTGTTATGAAAAGTGACATGCAAGTTTTGTGACAGTTTGATTAAAAGTCACTGTTTATTTAAACATTTTCTTAAGAGGTTAGTTGTGTGGGGCTTCTTTGAGAACTTCAGGACTACTGAACACAACTTTACAATGAGTGCTTCAGAACAAAAGCATATATTTTTACAATATAAGGGCTATCAACCTATGAAAATACAACCACACAAGCAATATTCACAGAAACTATGTTGAACCACATGAGTAAATCTTTAAAGTTAAATTATATTCAGGGTATTTTCTTTAAGATTTTTGAAATGTTTTATTGAAATAGTTCTCCTAAAAATGTTTGAAATAGTTACCTTTTGTACCTATTGTTGCATTGAACTTAGTTTTATGATTTGCCAAATAAACAAGGTGATACTTTATGCTGTCTAGTTTCTGAACACCAAAAACAGAGACACTCTATTTGCTTGCTCTTCAAATACTTGACAAAGTGTGTTTTGTATATAACACCTACCATTATGTTTTTTGAGTTTAAGACACATTGAAGTAAATAAAGCAAAGGGAAAGAAGGAGGGAGATATTAGAATTGAGTTATTGATAAATCCAACTATAGTATTCTCAAGGAGCTAGAAACTGAAACTTCAGAGATCTATATTTGTACTTATTTTGACTTTGCAAATACAACTTGAGCATACCTGATCTCAGAATCCAAAATCTGAAATGCTTCAAAATCCGAAGTTTTCCGAGGGCTATCATAATGACACAAGTGGAAAATTCTACACTTGACCTTATGTGATGGGTCATAGTCAAAATGCAGTTAAAACTTGGTTTCCTTCATAAAATTACTAAAACTATTGTATAAAATTACCTTTAGGCTATGTGTATGAAGTGTATATAAAATGTAAAAGAATTTTGTGTTTAGACTTGGGTGTCATCCCAAGGTATCTCATTATGTATATGCAAACTTTCCAAAATCCTAAAAAATCTAAAATTCAACATACTTCTGGCCCCAAGCATTTCAGAAAAGGGATATTCAACCTGTACTTATAGCCAATAAGTGTTGTAACACCAGAAAAATGTGATGCATGCATTTATCTATATTTTATGTCTATATCTATGTAGAATAATTTTAATATCATAAAAAGCTACTGTGGAAAACGCAATCAGAACATTATCAGAAAATTGTATCTCAACGTTTTACTAATTTTTTACTTTTTACTAACTTTTTACTAATTTACTACAAGTACAGTAGTTTAAACTTCTTTACCATTTCTTAGAGGCTCTCAGAACATGTAGAATCAACTATTAAGCAGGTATTTGTTGGGCATTCTTGAAGGAACTTCAAAGTGCTACTCCAGTGAACACATGAATGATAAGAAAGCAAAACAGCCTTATTGTTGATATAGAGTAAATTTTGTGTGGTCTAGATAGAAGATCAAATAGACCACAACAACAGCAGAGTCTTAACTCTTTTCAATTCCATGAAGGCTGGGAAAGGCAAGGAAGCTGCAGAAGAAAAACTGTAAGCAAGCAGAGGTTGATTAATGAAGTTTAAGGAAAGAAGTTATCTCCATAACATAACAGTGCAAGGTAAGGCTGAGGTGAGTTATCCAAATCTATAGCTAAGATCTTTGATGAAGGTGGCTATGCTAAACAACAGGTTTTCAGTGGAGATGAGACAGTTTTATATTAGAAGATGCCATCTAGGACTTTCATAGCTGTTGAGAAGTCATTACCTGTCTTCAAAGCTTCAAAAGACAGGCTACTTCTTGTTAGACACTAATACCACCATTGACTTTTAAGTTGAAGCCAATGATCATTCACCTTTACAAAAATCCTAGGGTCCTCAAGGACTATGCAAAATCTAGTCTGCACTCTATAAATGGAACAACAAAGCCTGGATGACAGCACATCTGTTTATAGTATGATTTACTGTATAATATTTTAAGCCCACCATTCACACCTACTGCTCAGAAAAAAAGATTCCTTTCAAAATATTAGTTTATTGACAATGAACCTGATCATTCAAGAGCCCTGATAATATGTACAAGGAGATTAATGTTGTTTTCACACATGCTAACAGAAATCCATTCTGCACCCCATAGATTAAGGAGGAATTTCAACTTATAAGCCTTATTGTTTAAGAAATACACTTCATATGACTATAGATGCCACAGATAGTAATTCATCTGATGGATTTGGGCAAAGTAAATTTAAAACCTTCTGGAAAGGATTTACCATTGTAGGTAATGACTAGAATTTATCATTCTAGTTATCAAGAACATTTGTGATTCATGAAAGGTGGTCAAAATATTGATATTAACAAGAGATTGAAAGAAATTGACTTCTACCTCATGGGTGACTTTGAAGGGTTTAAGACTTAAGTAGGGGAAGTAACTCCAGATGTGGTGGAAATACCAAGAGAACCAGAATTAGAACAGAAGCCTGGAGATGTGACTGAATTGCTGCAATCTCATGATACAACTTCAACAGATGAGGAGTTGCTTCTTATGGATGAGCAAAGAGAGTGATATTTTGAGATGGAATCTACCCCTGGTGAAGATTCTGTGAACATTGTTGAAATGCAAATGTATGAATTAAAATATTACATAAACTTAGTTGATAAAGAAGATCCAGGGTTTGAGAAAATTGTCTCCAATTTTGAAAGAAGTTCTACTATGGGTCAAATGCTATCAAACAGCAATGCATGCTGCAGAGAAATCTTTTATGAAATGAAAAGTCTATCATTTCAGCAACTTTCATTGTTGTCTTATTGTAATAAATTGCCACAACCACCCCAATCTTTAGCAACCACCACCCTGATCAGTCAGAAGTCATCAACACAGAGACAAAATCCTACACTAACAAATAAGATTATGACTCACTGAAGGCTCAAATGATCATTAGCACTTTTCAGCAATAATGCATTTTTTTAAACAAAGCATGTACATTTTTTGACACACAATGCTATTGTACACTTAATAACCTACAGGATAGTGTAACATAACTTATGCAACAGGAAAACAAATAATTTATGTGACTCGCTTTATTGTGATATTCGCTATATTGTGATGGTCTGGAACTGAATCTGCAATATATCCAAGGTATGCCTGCATACTATTTTAAGTTCTTAGTTTCTCAGTTAGATAGCTTTTATGCAATTAAGTTCCTCAATTGGCTAAATTGTAATTATTAAATTGCACTTCTCATTAAGAGTGCACTAATTTTCGATGAAATGTAGTTTAGATTTTGTTTCACTTCATAAGATTTAATTCAAAAACACTGATTGGTAATTAAAGATATTGCTCTCTATATGGAGCAGAACACTGTAACTGAGAGCTTTCTCTCTTCTTTAACTTTCTTATTTCCTTTCCCTCTCTTTAGAGGGAATTGTTTCATCTTTATCAAAAACAGGGCCACATAAAATGTTTGTAGATTTTGATAGAAATCAGCCTATAATACACAGAAATTAAGTGTTGGGCAACCTTTGTAACACATCTGAAATACTATGGCAGTCCCTTTTTTTTCTTGAATTAATATTGACCTTTTTTTTTTTAGCACACTATTGTGATTCTGAAGTTGAAGTGCTTAAGTGTTTGAAAACCATTATTTCAAAGAATAGACAAAAGTTAAAAAGTCCATTCCAGCATTGACTGAAGTTGAACTTGATAACCTTTCCATTCTTGTAAATGGTAGTTGGGGAAGGAAAGTTCAAGAGTCTGTAACTATGACTAGAGTTGTTTTAGCCTGGTACCAAAGCATCCACTGAATCATAGTTTACAATTTTCAAGAGTGCACTTAAATGCCTAAGTGGCTCATGGCATGAACAGTCTAAAGAATGGTTCTGTATATTAAGTGATCATTATTCAAATGACAATGTTGTTAAATGAAATCACAATAATATTGAAATATATGTTCCCTAACTGTATTTACCAATTGTAGGAAACTAACACATTTGTAAAAGTTGATTATAGACAAGAATGGCGTTTTGGAAGCAAAACACATATTTTCCCCACATACATTTAATGTGTAATACCCAGCATTATACCTAGAAGAGAATGCTAATTATTTTATATATTTGAGCACCTCCTTTAAGTCTCAAACGTCACCTTGGTAAAGTCTTCCCTGATCACTGTATTAAAAATTGCAATACCCATCTATGCCACCACTCCTTAACTCTCTTCCCTATTGTACATTTTTTCCTTAGCATTTGTGTGTGCGTGTGTGTGCGTGCATGTGTGTGTGTGTGTGTGGCTTGTTTTTCTTTTTTTTTTTTTTTTTGAGACAGAGTCTCACTCTGTTGCTCGGGCTAGAGTGCTGTGGCATGAGCCTCGCTCACAGCAACCTCAGACTCCTGGGCTCAAGAGATCCTCCTGCCTCAGCCTCTCGAGTAGCTGGGACTACAGGCATGTGCCATCATGCCCGGCTAATTTTTTCTATATATTTTTAGTTGGCCAATTCTTTCTTTCTATTTTTAGTAGAGATGTGGTCTCGCTCTTGCTCAGGCTGGTTTTGAACTCCTGACTTTGAGCAATCCACCCGCCTCGGCCTCCCAGAGTGCTAGGGTTACAGGTGTGGGCCACCACGCCCAGCCCTTGTTTTTCATCTATCTTCCACCACTGGAATGTAAGTGATATAACCCTGTTGTTCACTGCTATATTGCTTGGACTGAGAAAAATGCTTAGAATTTACTAAATGCTCAATAAATGTCAAATAAATAAATCTTAGACTTATGCTGAAGAGTGAGAATTATCATGAATGATTCTGTTTTAGTGATGTAATAATTTTCTGTATTGTTATTTTGAAAATAATGTTCATTAAGATATTTTCACATTTAGAAACCTCATGAGCAAAGATTATCAACACATTCACAGTTGCAACAGTATAAAATTGTTGTTTGTGATCATGAAATAGGCTCGGAGCCAAGAAATAAACACATATAAATATTTGTAATATACCCCATGTGTATACACACACATACACATACACAGCAAATTCATGGCTCAGGTCAGAATTAATAAAATAAACTGTATCCTCCAGCAGAGCAAAGACTAGTAAGAGCAACATACAATTGGGTTATAATCTAACTTATTAGGAAATGGAAAGATTTAGGTGTGAAGAGGCATAATCCTTGGGTTATGTAGCAATAGTACCCAGAACAGAATATTTTTTATAAATCATTCTCTCCGTCTTTGTGCCTATTATTTTCTTCTATTATTAATAAGTAATATATTTGCATCTACTTTGTAACTTTGAAGGGTTATATAATTCAGCTCGAAAAATCTGAAGTTTAAGAATTGAGAAACAGGAGGTGCAAAATAAATTAGTCCAGCCTATTTCTAGACATAACAATGCCTTGTCCATGCTACTTTGGAAAATCAGGCTTTCAGTTATGCGTTGAAGCTCATCCCTTTTATCTACTCAAAAACTCCTTCAAGCAATTATCTCCTCACTTTTCTGTATCATGAAAATCTCTACTGGATCTTCACCTATAATCCTTTTAGAACCATCAAACAAATAAACACACATGCACACAGCAACAACAATCTGCTTTTGCTAGCTCTATATCCATGCCAATGGAAAATGCTGTTTGCTCAAACTTTAAAACGTAATCGAAATTGGACTGTTTCTTACCACCTACATCATTACCAAGCTGATCTGAGCATGCATCTTCTCTTGCCTGGGTATTTGCCTCCAGTGATACTTTCTCAACATGGTGGCCCAAGGGATCCTTTTAGAAGTTATAAGCATGTCACCATGTTACTCTTCTGCTACAGATCCACCTTTCCTCTGAGTGAAAGCCCAAGTTTTTGTAGAAGCTTATGAAGTCCTGTAGTAGGGATTGTTTTTTGCTCCATAGGCACCTTCAATACCTGATTAAGCCATGGACACTTCCCAAAGTTCATGTTTCCAAACAAATAAAAATAATAAAATTCTAAAGGAACTAAATTTTATTGATACAGTAATCAATATACTAAACATATTTATAAATTTATGGTATAGCAATACATATGCTTTTCTCATTAATTCATTAAATAAAATTTAGCAATGAATTTTCCTGGCACTAGATATGATAACTACTATAGTTTTGATGTATTCTTGACCATAAACACTAGCTTTAGATACTTTTAGGAACTATATATGATATGAAAATATCTGCCATTTACTTTTGTGACACAGTTACATGTACTGTTACTACTACTATTATGTTGAGATAATGTATTTCACTTAAACATATGTATTAGTTTCCTGTGGTTGCTATTAAAATTGCCACAAATTAAGTGGCTTAAAAAACCACAAATTCATTATCTTACAGTTCTGGAAGTCACAAATCCTAAATCGTTTTTATTATGTTAAAGTCAACATGTCAATAGGTTTTCACTTTCTTAAAGCTCTAAGGGAGAATCTATTTCCTTGTCTTTTCCAGTTTCTAGAGGCTACCTGCATTCCTTGGATAGTGGTTCCTTACTCATCTTTAAAGCCCCTAACTCCGATCTCTGCTGGTTTTTTCATCTTCTCTCTCTAATTCTGATCCTCCTGGCTCCCTCTGCTAATGACATCTGTAAATACATTGAGCTCACCAGATAACCCAGCATAATACCCTTCTCTAAATTCTTAATAATATCTGCAAAGTACCTCTGCCAATGTAAAGTAACACATCCAGAAGTCCTGGGAATAAGGATGTGGATATCTTTGGGGACCCATTATTTAATTTTCCATGACATGACCAAAGATATATTTTTCATCAAATTTCATGAATATCTTGCATTTTAATCCACACCAGAGTTAAAAACTCTTGCCTTATAAAGCCTTTCTCACTATTATTTCTTTGATCACTGCTTCTACTACTGTCTTTCCTTGATAAATTGTCAATATGCACACAAGCTTTTACTACGCTCTCATTTTCTCCATACCATGTGTCACCTTCTAACTTATTATTTTATCTACTTATATATTATCCTTATTATTTATTGTGTTTGCTCTGCTTTCAGCCACCCCAACTCCCACTGAAATGGAAATTCTGCAATGACAGAGGTCTTGGTTTTAGTCACTGATTTATCCCTGAGTTCCTCAGAAAGATTCCAGTACTTAATAAATACTTCTCAAATCAATTAAAATTAACAAGGTGACCTGCAGAATAAATCTTAGGCTGTTAAAGTCTTTGCTCACTCCTGCATACTTTTTTTGTTGCATGAATATGGTTTTTCACTCTTCTTGAGCTGTCATAACAAAATACCATAGACTGGGTGGCTCAAATGACAGAAATTTATTTTCTCACTGTTTTAGACTTTAGACTTCTGATATCAAAGTACCAGCCTGGTTAGTCTCTGGGGAAGACTCTCTTTCTGGCTTCCTCACTGTGCATTCACATGGCCTTTCCTCAGCTTGTCTGTGCATGTGCGAAGACAGAGGTCACTTTCTCTTCCTAAAAGTCCATCAGTTCTATTGGATCGAGGCCCTATACTTATGACCTCGTTTAACTTTAATTACTTCAATGAGGGCTCTCTCTCCAAATAAAGTTGCATAGATTGTTAGGGCTTCAGTATATGAATTTTGAAGTTATAAAACCATTCAGTTCATAACATGTGGAATGGAAGTATATGTGAGTACCTCATATTAATTCTACCACTGTCTAAAAAAATCAAACTTTCAATGGAAGTTGGGTCATCTTATTTTAAATATGGATGTTGCCCAGAGGATGAAAAGAGGAAAGGATAAATCCCAAAACCATTAATATTAATAATTACAGAAACCTTAGCAAGAATTTCAGAAACCTTGGTTAATAATAACAGTAGTATGGCTCCGATAAGAGGAAGTTGTGTTTAACTAACCTATTGGCATTTTTGTAGGGTAAATATGCTTGTGTAATGAACAAAATAGACAGTACAATCTCTTTAAACTTTTAAAAATCCTTGAGCACATTTCCATAGCTAACAAAAAGAAAATTTTATAGTAGCTGTAAAATTGAAGGTGACTGGCTTTTCCTAGATAGAAAAATAGTTGAAGGGCAAGAAACAAAGTTGAAAATTATTGGTCAAATATGGTACAACATTGTAAATAGTTATTTAGATGGTGGAGCAAACAGTGAATAAGCACAATAAGAAGTACAAACAACTGAATTTTTTTTGATGTATTGAGAGAAGTTTTATAGAAGTTTATATACAAACAAATGCAAATAATAAATTTAAAAGGAAATGATGTGTATTTTATTTATATGAACCTTGAACCAAAGATTAGAACCCAGGATTTACCTTATACAGTATGTGAACATGTGCCCAAATCCAGCATCATCATGAAGTTGGTGTTTCACACTCTCCTCTCTACAGTCTTATTAAATTGTGACCAGAAGGGGTGTGAAATTAAATTTTAAAAGTATTTTAAAAATAATAACATATTTTGAATAGCTGTGTCAAATAGGCTGGTGTTAAATTTTGGATTTGGGAAATGTATGCTTTTAAAAAAGTGTGGAAATTGTATTTATATTTATAAAAGTGTATAAAAGTTTCAACTGGGTCATTTTATGCTATTTGGCTGTGGGAAAATTAATGTTTTAGAATTGTTTTTATTGCAAGTGATTGGAACATATCAAACCAGCTTAAGTAATATGTCAAAAGCAAATTCTTTAACTCATATAACTAGGAATGCAGGATATCCCTGTCTTTGTTGATTAGACAGCGTAATGTCATGTGGCAGGAAATATACTTCGATCAGCCTCTAGTACCCTATACCACCAACTTATGAACGTACTAGAAAGAACCTGTACTTAGAGCTCTAGAGAATAAAAAAAAGCTCTGTGGCAATTCATGATAGACTAGTGTTGGATCATGGGGGCATCACTGAACCAGTTGCCTAGCCAAGGGGTTGGGTATAATATTCAGCTGTGCCCCACACTCCTATCCATATGACAGCATTGTGGAGAGGGACCAATATCACTCAAACTACATATACTTTTCCCTTGGGTCAAAAGGAACCTTTGTTAAAAATAAAAGGTGGGAAGAAGTACTTTTCAAATAAACAAAAATAAACCAAAAACCAACAGCTAATTATAAGAATCAATTTCCAATATAATAAAGGTAGACTGGCATTGTAGGGTCTGCCTATTGTTCTGTGATCAGTGGGCAGCTGTGAAGTATAAGCATACCTTGAACACTTTAACAAGTCACCCTACTGAATGGAAACATGGTTGGAAGCTTCTGATCTAAGAGAATGTAACTGGGAAGCCTTAGAGATAGAACATCTTACATACTGCTTTCTCTGTAACTATGGATACTCTAAAACAGAGGGAAATGACTTTGTTCACATTGTCACATGGCTTTCTTTTCAGAGAAGCGTATATATCACCCTGAAAAAAGTGATCTTTTTTGACAACCCTAAATTCTCTGTTATTGTTTAATATAATATTTTTGTATTATTTATTTTAACTATCTCAAACTATAAATAAATGCTTGTTTCTTTGATATTATTGTCTACCTTCACAAAAAGAAACATGTAAATAATACCATTAGATAATCTATCTGTTTTGCTTTTATTTTCTTTTCAGAACTGAGCAGCATGCCTGAAAAATTATAGGTGTAAACAACTGAATAAATATGGATCAGAGTGCTCAAACTTCAAAGTGCTGGGTATCTCAAAGCTTCAAAAATGGTCTTCATTAAGAGGAGCCCTGTCTTGTGTATTGAGTAGTTTTTATTTAATGTGAGGATCACAGGTGGGCCACAGTCTTTAAAGGCAGCATAGATTTGTTGTTTACAGACGTCTGGTGTTGGAGTTGCACTTCAGAGTAACTTACAGGTACATCTTGAATGGTGAGTCCCAAGTACACAACAGCTGAGCTGAGAATTACAACCCTCATCCTTGTTAGGGAGGAATTTTAAGAAGCCCCAATACAGGATGTTTATAGTGCTTTGCTTATACTACAGCTTTATTTTTAAAATTTTGTTTATTGAATTAATAATGTACTTGAAATAATAGTGTGTCAAACTGGGATATATTTTTATTCTTGATAATTCCTAGAAATAGTCACTGTATTATGTGCTGCAGACATCGTCCTCACAATCATCTGGACCTCCTATGAGTGGAGGATACATCTTCACAAATTTACTTTGTATTTAAATATCTAGATATTTTTAAAGTTAACAGTAGAGAAATTAACTTGAGACAACATAGATTAGTATTTCAAGTGAATCCAAATTTTGGAAAGTATGTTAAAATCACATTCAGGTACACAAACCAGGTATAAACTTTTCTAAAAGAGGATGTAGACAACAGTTTACAAACCCACTTACAGAATAAAGAGAAGAAGGGAGGAAGGTGGTAGAGAGAGGGGGACAGAGAGAGAGAGAAATTCAGAAATATTAAAATATATTGCATATAATATATATAATTACAATATTTTATATGTATATTCTAAAATCCCACTCAAGACCTGTTGAATAAGACTATCCAGAAATTATATAAGAAATATATAATTTATAAAATCCCAAGTTATTTTAATGCAGCTAGGTAACCAGTTTGTCTGTACTCCATGAAGCTATGTGAGTATACTAGTGATACAGACATGTATCCATTAAAATTAGCATTGACCATGACAATGAAATAATATATAGATCAAAAGAAATTACCTAAGGTTAAAAGTGTTCCCAAACTTGACATTCCACCATATTAAGACTTGCCTAGCAGGACCACTTCTCTAAACACCCAGTGTGATGGTGATTTGGCACTCCGCACTGCTGCTATTAATGGGTATACAGGTGAGGGGGTGGTCATGGCTATTGGTGGTATATAACTATTGTTTCAAGGTCGTTGCAGTCATTGACAAAAGTTTCTTTATTTATTTCATTTGGATGAAGAAAATTTTATAGAAGTAAACAAATTCAAACACAAGTAAAGCAGACATGTCATTAACCTAATTGTAATTTGCATTTATATGTGAATTATCACTCAAATCCATCACATATGTTATTATAAAATACCACCGAAAAATAAGTTTACTATGCTTGAGCTATAAGACTCATGCAGGGCAGCATGTCACTGACCACTAGAAGTGAGTAACTAGCATTCTAGTGCTTGTATCTGGGCCTGCTCAGCTTTGGTGACTGCCCACCAACCCACAGCTGGAGCCTCTAGGACCTGGTTGAAAACAACTACAACAAAACCAGGAAAAATAATGCTAAGAACAATTTTTCTTTAGGAAAAAATGATTAATAGTAGAAACTTACATTTGGAAGACTAAAAAATTTTCAGGGTATTTTCCAATGATTAAAAATTTACTTTACAGTAGTTATTTTGCATGAAATAGCCCTAGAGTAGAAGACAATTTTCACTAAGAAATTACAGTAATCTTTATCATAAAATATAGGGTCTATTACATATTTTATGATAAATAGAAGCTAAGGACTTACATTATGTCAACTCCTCTCTAAGAAGTGACATTATTGGGAGGTTGAGGAGGGAGGATCACTTGAGGTCAGGAGTTTCAGACCAGACTGAGCAAGAGTGAGACCCTCGTCTCTACAAAAAAATAGATAAATTAGCCCATTGTGGTGGCTTGCACCTGTAGTCCCAGCTACTCAGGAGGTTGAGCCAGGAGGATCGCTTGAGCATAGGAGTTTGATGTTGCAGAGAGGTATGATGATGCCAGGGCACTCTAGCCTGGACAACAGAATGAGACTGTCTCAAAAAAAAAAAAAAAAAAAAAAAAAAAAAAAAAAAAAAAAAACAAAGAGAGAACTTACGGATAGAAAAGAATGAAAAAAGAGCATTTTAAGTAGATAGAAAAGCAGAATTATATCAGTCAGAATTGCTATTGGATACAAATACTAAAATAGTTAACAAATACTTATAATTCAAATGCAAGCTTATTTTTTCTCAGATACTAAATAGTTTGTGAGTATTTAGGAAGTGGTTGGCAGGAGTTCTTCATGTAGATAGATTCAAAACTTGTGTGGAATTTATATATCTAAGATTCTCTCTCGTTCCCTCACTGTGATCACTATTCTTGTCCACATTCCAATCATAAAAACAGACTGAGGGAAGAAAAGTGTTAGCACCATGCACTTTTCTCTCTTTTATGAGTACATGGCTCAAGCAGATTTCTACTTCCACGCTTTTGATTAGTATTCTGTCACATGTATACTACTAGCAGTGAAGGTGGCTAAGAAAACAAATATTTAACTCTTCTGGTTCCTGGGGTGGAAACAAGAAGAAAACCTTATATGTTCTAGGTCATGAGGTATGCAGCCTTAAAGTAGGTTCATATGACATAAAGGACACTATTTCAATTCAGTTCTTATTATTCTTGAAAGACTGAATGAATAAAAAAAGATGGGAGAGAAAATAGGCAATCTGATAACGGGGCCAAATATTGACAGGCGGGAAAAGTACTTTAGATATACTTGGATACATAATGGAGAAATTGGTGACTTTAAGCTAATGGCTTCCTTCCTTGAACTTAGTGTGGGAGATTCAAGCTTAGGAGAATGTGAAATATAGGTTTGGCTCTACTTCCCAGGTGGTGTGGGAGAAATTACACAGTACCAATGGCAAAAGGCAGGTAGAAAGAAGGGATTGATGCTATTTTCCTGACTTCCAGTGTCTTACTCAGGATACAATGAATGTTCACATGCTCCCATGAAGGAAAACAATTATATCAAGCATGCTAGTAAAAATGCATGCTAACAGAATAAAGCAAATGCCATGGGCAGAGATATCGAGACCAGATAAATTATCCAGAACACTTGGTCTGGTGATGAGACCAATCACACTTGTGTGGACACCAACAACAAAGATAATTAAAACACAATGCAGTGTGGAATGATATGGTTCCCTCTCCCATCTTTTCTTAAAGACAAAGTAATCCTGTCCCTTTTCCCCATATGCGGGTATCACATTAGTGAAAAAAGATAAAAGGTACAAGATCTGCTATACTAAGCCGTCAAAAGGAGCCTAAATCAACTCTGAAAGGAAGTTGAGAGGTGAATTGATGGAATTTTTAAATTGGAAAAAAAGCTGTTTAAATCTAAAAGAATGGGAAAAAATTTAATTGGAAAAATTTAGTGTATCTGCTACTCAGGATGGTAAAAATTTAAGAAAAAAAATCAGATTAGTTAGAGAACTGTTTTCTCTACACATCAAAATATAGATAGAGGAAATACATTTTTGACTCCACTATTCTTCAAATATCTTATTCTCTGCTTATTCAAGCCCTTCTCTCTTTTCATTCAGATCAGCATAATGATATGCCCTGTTAACTGATAATGTTAAACTATACTGCACTGTTGCTGAACATCCTCTGCCACTCTGCATAGCAAAGCAGCTCAAGGTGTTGTCTGTACTTTGTGGATCCACAACTTCACTTCCCATTTGTTCTTGAAACCCTCCATCATCCTAACCTGCCTCCTCTCCAGCACTTCCATGAAATTGCTCTTGGCAAGGTCATGAAGATCTTATATCCCAAGTCCACCGGATCCTCCCCTCCCCTCTATCAGTTTAGTTAGATGGAGAAAGAAAGAAATAGAGAAAGAAAGAAAGCTTGACTCAGATCCAACTGGCCACTGGGTTTTGAAATTTTCTCTTCACTGACTTTCCTTTACAGTATACTTTCTCATGTGATTGGTTGTTTTAAGCAGCTTTCCATAAACCCAACCACTGTATGTGGAATGGCTTAGGAAGCCTTGAAATTATTCTCCTTTTCTAATCACTTTCACCCATTCCAGCGGTATTAAATCTCAACTCTGGGTCGATGAATCCAAAATGCCTTCTACACTTAATTCCTAATTGCTTGCATGTTTATTGGATGTGCCATTATCCAAATTTATAAGCAAAGGTTCTTAGTTCTAACCCCAGACTATATAGTTTCATACTGTCCTAGATCTTGCCATTTCCATTGTACCACGTTAAGTCAGATAACATTATCTCTTTCCTGAAATTCTGAAATAGCCACCTAACCTCTCTGCCTTCTTATACTATTATTTTTCAGTAATGCCTTTCCCAAGCAGCAGATGTACATATATATATACATATATATATGAAAATCTAATCATATCATCTATTTCCTCACAATTCTTCATTGGCTTCCCTTTATAAGTCTGCTATGAAACTGCTATGAAACCCTGTCATGGACTATTTCTATATGCCTACCCCAGAATCAAATGCTTTAGAACAAAAAGAAAAACTAATGTTTTTCAACAAAAACATATATTTATAGTCCCATTAATGATTGACTATAAGAAAAATATTATCTATTGTTTTAGAAGACGCTTCAACCTCAACATGTTTCTGCCTACCATTTTTTAAGTCAAGTATAAAACAATATTTATACCCGTACCATGCTGTCTATTTTACTATTGATTTGCAGTATAATTTGACATCAGGTAAAGTGCAAGAAAAAAAATCAAACAAACCCATTAAAAAGTGGGCAAAAGACATGAACAAAAGAAGCTTTTCAAAAGAAGATAGAAAAATGGCCAATAAACATATGAAAAAAGCTCAATTTCACTAATCATCAGGGAAATGCAAATTAAAACCACAATGAGATACCACCTTACCCCCAGTTAAGGGCTTTTATTAAAAGGTCCAAAAACAACTGATGCTGGTATGGATGCAGGAGAAAGGAACGCTTATACACTGTTGGTGGGACTGCAAATTGGGACAACTTCTATGGAACTGTATGGAGATTCCTCAAAGAACTAAAAGTAGACCTATCATTCAATCCAGCAATCCCACTACTGGGTATTTACCCAAAGAAAACTAAGTCATTTTATCAAAAAGACACCTGCACTCAAAATTTTATTGCAGTACAATTCACAATTGCAAAGATGTGGAATCAACCCAAATGCCTATCACTTCATGAGTGGACTAATAAAATGTGGTGTTTAACCACTTCAGTACCACGCTCAATGGCCACGAAACCTTGCCCACAGCCAGCACTCATAGTCCACACGATAGTCTGTGCTGTGCATTGACGACGAATCCGTTTTGCTCTTGTGTGATGAGGAAAGCTTTAAAACACTGAAAGCTTGTTTTACTTTACAGGCAGGTTTACTTGTAATGTAAATCAGAATAGGTAACATATACATGTATGTTTTCATTATGTTATTTTTAAATGTTCACAATTTTATTTTGATAAATGAAAAATTAGAAAAGTCATATCACGGCTGTCAGCTAAAGTCAACGCTTGGCTGTGTGCCTTCATATCACGGCTGTCGGCTAAAGTCGCTGTGTGCGTTCATCTGTGGCTATCGACTGTAGTTGACGCTGGTACTGAAGTGGTTAATATATGTATACCATGGAATTCTACTGAGCCAAGAAAAGGATGAATTAATGCATTTTGCAACAATTTGCATGGAACTAGACAACATTATCCTAAGTGAAGTATCTAAAGAATGGAAAAACAAACACCACATTAACTTCATCTTAATTTGGAAGTAACTGATGGGCATGCATGTGCATAGAGGGAAATAAAACTCAGGGGAAATCCTATAGGGTAAACAGGAAGGAGGGATTGTGAGAAAAACTATGTAAACTACTTCCCTTTCTCTGTTCCACCATCCTGGAGCACTGAGGAAAACAGCTAAAAGAGCATGGTTTCTAAATCTCAGTAGAAGGAAGGGTAGAGGGCAAAATATAGTTATAATAATTTTTCACATAATTCCCTGTCATCTCATTTGCCACAAATCAGGATAGGAAATTTTGATTTTTGTATAAGTATGTTGTAACCCAAAATATAATAGACGTTCTATAAGTAAGATACAAGGAGAAAATAGATATACAGTAGAAAATTAATTGCTGGGACACTGTCAACACAGGATCTAACAATACGATCATTTAAAAATTCTCCTGCTTGTCAGCTGCCTTAATATCCATTGTTGAAGTGGATGATTTTCTAACAGTAATGAAAGTAATGTTAAATATCAATTATAGCAACTTTATTTTGTTGGAATGTTATAAGCAACCTATCCGTTAATACATTGTAACTTTTTGTCACGTTCTAATAGTCATATAGGAATTATTAGAGAAATATGAATCTATAATGTAAAATATTTTCTGCGAGGCACAGTTTCTTTCAAATGTAATTTGAATCTTTGGAAAGCCACAGCTTGTTTTGTTTATTTTTTCTTTTCTCTGTTATGACTGATCCATAAGAACTATAGATATAATTTCAACTGAGGAGCTATTAATACTTCAGGACAGTTTAATCATTAGTTATATCCAACACTCCTTGAAATACATAAAACAATTCCGATTTTATAAATAGGATTGCTGAGGTAAAGTAAGGGCCCATTCTTTGCTGGAAAATTTACTCTATTATTATTAATTCTGAAAATGTTCTTGTTAGTAGATCAACTGCATAAGAGACTTTCTTATTACCCTAAGTTCCATTAAAGTATTTTAATGCTTCATTAAAGCTGACGGATGGTACACACCTTTGATTATTCAGGTGCTGATTAGTTGTAAAAAACACTTACACCACTGAAGTGTCAGCTAAATAGAGTTCACATCTTATGGTATGTTACGGATGTGCCTGCAAGGAATAGATAAAGTCAGAATAGGAGCTCTCTTGGGCATTATTTAAGAACCATTTTTATCATCATATTTTCTTTTATTATTTCCATTAATGTGTAGAAATTTAAAACCAGAGAAACTATAAAAAGGCAGTACTTTAAACTTGTAAAATGTGTGAATAACAAAATATATGAAAAACAATGAAACAAAGAATTATATGGTTCTTTTTTTACTTATAAGCATTTACAAATATATATTTAGCATCTCTCTGCTAAAGCATCTATTTTACTATTAGAAGGCAATAACTGTCTTTTTTAAAACTTTAATTGGCCACATGGCCAAAATAAAATAGAAGCCAAAATAAAATAGAGGTAAAACATGATTATGAAATTTAATTTATAACAGCAAAACCTTTTCATAGCATCAGTATTTTCTCCAGAGTCTGATATTTGATACTCCATGGCAACCAGCAATCAATGAATGATATACAATTAAGAGTCAGCATCTATCTCTAGCTCTAATGTTTAATGGATTCCCTACTGTTTTTCTCTTCTTAAAATACATGTGTGGTTTATTTGCCTTTTTTACACCTCATCTGTTGAGCACTTCAAATAATGATTCTTTTTTCCTAATACTTATTGCATAACTTTTAATAATCAAAATTATAGGTGTTATTTATTTTAAATAGACTCATGCATTAGGAAAAGGGTATATTCACACAGGACCCTAGGTCAGAATGGCTCAAACATAACTCATAGTCATCCATGATTCCAAGAATTTCATCTCTTTCTTTTGGATCTCTTGGAGAGCTTGATGTCTCTGCAGTGTTTGCCTCATGAAGTTTGCCTCATTGGAATGGTTTGTGAAATGTGCTTCTTTAGAGCAGCTTAGTGTATGTTATCATATTGGGAGCTGACTCAGATAAATTCTAAATTCTACATAACAATGTCCAGGAACAGTTGCAGCTCAAATAGTCTTTCCATTGCCTTGGAACTAAATGAAAAAGAGATGTCCCTAAGTTATATGTTTCTATGGAGGCTTAGGATTTAATTAATGCCTTTACTTTATTCTATAAGCATAATATGTTGTAAAACCATTAAGATATGATTTGAGAGAACAGTTTCTATCAATAAGTGTGAGTTCTGCATCCAGGTTGCCTGGGTTTGAAACTCAGCTCCATGAAAATTAGCTTTGCAAAATTTTGTAAATTGTAATATGAGAATACAAACAGTGCCACTCTTAATAACATTGTTGTGGAAATTAAATGAGGTAATGTGTATAAAACACTTAGCAGACCACCTAGTCCTTAGTAACTATTCAGTAAGTATTATCTATTATTCCTATTATTGTTATTACCATGCAGTATTTACCTAAAACAAAGAGTATAACAATATGGTATTTAATGGATATATTTTGTTAACTATAAGTCAAGAAAATGATCTTTGGTGAATATGGATTAAGTAAGAATATATTTGAAGTTAAATAAAATTTTGGCCCATATACACTCAATATTTTTGATAATTCATTTTTTGGGCAAAAATGAAATATAGTCAGTATTCAAGAAAAAGCATATATAGACATTTTGTTATATTCTTGGTAAGAAGAACAAGGATCTTAAAAATAATTAGAAAGTTAGCATTACTACAAGCAAGTTCATTGTTAAAAAACACTCATCTATAATACCTTACAGGAGAGTTACCTATATATCATATATTCAACATGTGGTTTCAATCTCATATTATACAATGAGAGGCTTGATGTTCATTAAACAATGTATGTTGGTTTATATTCCTATCTTAAAAGCAATTGCATTTTTAATGACTCCCCTCTTTTTCTTTCTTTTTGACTTTTTCCTGTTGAGCCTTATGTTTCTCTGCTGCTGAAGAAAAACATATTTAGCCCTATTGCCCAATGGCTACTTTTCAGGGCTCCACTGAAACTCATCACTGTATGTAAGAATGCTTTCTACTGCTTCTATGTACTCTTTTCCATAATCTTTATGGCCTGCTTAATAGGGACCTAGTAGTCTTTTTCTATTGCATAAAATTTATGTAACTTTGTTTCCTAATCTTCTGCTAGTAGCTCTGTGGCATTATTATCTTTCTATGTTCTTTTTACGTAGCAAGGTCTAAAAGCCAGGAAACCCTGTTTTCCAGAATTCTTTACAACATATTAGAATTCTTCACTTCCAGGTTAGATTTCACCAATGAGAGCTCTTTAAATGAGATTTGATAGGTTAGGGAGATTCAGTAGGAATTACTTTTTTATCAATGGTGACCAGATGCCTGCATTTTAGCAGGTGATCAGCATGAGATTAGCTGAGAAGATTCTGGCTGTTCTTTAACAGATCACCCACTTTGATGCTGAGGACAGTGGACAATATAAACACTGGTTCCTATGATTCTGGCACTACCTGATTTCTTGAACACTCAGTGGTGTGTTTCCTGATAGCTACTTTCCTAATCCTTCCAACTGTTTTAAGCCTTTATTTCTCTAAATAAAAATCCTTCCTCTTTGAAATAACTAAAATGACTTTTGTTTACCTGACTAAATCCACACTGGAAAGCCGCTGTGTACAATGCAAGGCATATGGATAAAACATATGAATATAAAATACTATAATATAATGGATTGCATACATCTGCAACTTAAATGATGTAACTGGCATTTTAAAGTCAAATAAGACTCTAAAGAGCATCCCCCACCTACGAAAGAACTTTTTTTGTTAATATTTCTACCCATTTACTATTTTATGATAATCAGAAAATTGATACCTAAGATGAAATTGGAAAAGATATTCTTATATATCCAATTATTAATATATTAACAACTATACTATATTTTCAGATGAATCCTTATCTGAACTAAGTTTAAGATGATGCCCAGGCTTCTCCCATGAGTCTAAATATTCATCAGGTGGCCAATACACCACTGAACTTAAGTGATTATATCAAGAAGATCTTTTGTCTCAAGCACTGGCACTATAATTTATCTAAGGAGTAATAAATTGTACATATAAATTACACATATACAATATGTATACATATTTTTATAGTCATGGGCCACATAATGATATTTTGGTCAATGTGAGACCACATATATGACGATGGTCCCTTAAATTTATAACACTGTATTTTTATTGTACATTTTCTATGTTTAAATATGTTTAGATACACAAATACTTAACATTGTCTTATAATTAACTACAGTATTCAGTATGGTAACATGCTGTGCAGGTTTGTAACCTGAGCACAATAGGCCATATAGCCTAGGTGTGTAGTAGGCTATATCATGTAGGTTTGTGTAACTACACTCTATGATACTGACACAAAAATGAAACGCCTAACTATTCATTTCTCAGAACATTTCCCCATCAGAAACCCTAAGTTTTCAAAGAGTCAAACCCTAACCAACAAAATATTGGACCTTTAGAGAAAGAAAGTAAGGGAAGAATAAAGAGATAAGGAAGTGGAAGATACCAGCTGTGTGCAAAATGAATCATCTATGTGACCGATAAAGATTCATTTTATTTTATTCCTGAATCCTTAGTGTGATGAAATTTTGTGTGTATGTGTGTATGTGAGTGTGTGAGCACACATACCTGTCGGAAGCTGTCCCAGACACGGGGAGAGTTGGGGTACGGCTGCTGCCCAGA
>VBSM01002608.1:44330233-44371990 GCA_008086735.1 Cheirogaleus medius
ATCCTCACCCCCAAACTCTAGGTGCCGCACGTCGCCGGCTGGCTCCGGCACATACCAAACAATGAAAGGAGTAAATTGGCTTCTACACTGATGCAGGCAAAAGATAGTTGGCTTGTGAGAATACAGATGCCAGGAGTAGCCAGTAGCTTGAATACAGGTCCTTGGGAATTTGTAAACATTAAGGAGAAAGTTTTGAATTTCTTCAGGTCATGAGTTAAAGTCAATGTTACCTGGATTTTTGAGGTGAACATCTCTGAAATTCCTTGGCTACACAGCTCCATGCTGATTCTGAAACTTGTCAAGTGCCAATAACGATGCATTTTTTTCCACTCTGAATCATGTTACTTAGCATAAAAGTCATCACTGTTATTCTTGTAAATCATTATAGAAGTGTAAGTAGTAAAATTAACACTACTGTTGCTCTTTTCAGTTTATAAGTAGTTCATACATAAAGTATTTTCCAAGGAACTTGATAATCCTGTAATGAAATTTAACCTCATTATTTTAATCTTAAAAGGGTAACACAGAGACTCTTAATTGTTAAACTATAACACATGCTTTAGTTTAGAAAATAAATGAATAGTAAAGAATTGGAATCACCATAGTCTTTTTACTATAGCTCTCTAAGTGATTCATTTTTCTGGGTTAAGAAAAGGTATGAACTGAAGGATCTTTTATTCTAAAAAATAAATATAGTGGATATAAATATACAATTTATATTTTCACTCTGCTGTCAAAAAAATGACTTTTTTGATGACAGTCATTTAGGTTACTGTCGACCAAGCTGATGTTTTTGCTTTATTATATTTCATGGGCAATTATGATTAAAATTGTTTACTAAAATAGGATTTTTGTATAATTCTGTTTTTTTGTCTCATGCAAGAAAAATTCCATCTCTAAATCTGACACAAACATATTTCCCTTCTCAAAAGACTAAAAAAATCAAACCCTAGACCCTCAAATATGCAGCAACATTTTTAAAATTTGTAAGTCATAAGTTCAATATTTCTTGTTCTCATTTTACTAGACTCCTAGAGTAAATAATCTTGTAAGAAGATTTTTGTTCGTAGCTCTTAAATGCTGCTTTTCAGTTTTCCCTTTCCACAAATGAATGTATTTTAATCAGGTTTGTATTTTTGCAAAGTGTTTTTAATTTACATATCATCAAAAGTAATTCAGCATAAAGACAGTTGGTTTTGATAGTTTTATTTCAGCTTTCTATTATTAAATAATTTTAGATTTAGAGAAAAGTTGCAAAAATTCTACAGAGAGTTCCTGTAGCACAACTTCACCCAGCTTCTAATGTTAATAATGTAACATAGCCATAGTATAATAATCAAAACCCAGCAACTTGCTTCTCTTAGTGCTAGGGAAACATACTCTTATTGTAAACTTTAAGTACATAATAAATCTTAGACCTTATCATATATAATACCAGAGAAATAATGCAGTTTAAATGTTATTTATTTGGTTATATTTTTCTTTTAACCTTTGCCTTACGACAAATTTATTAAGAGCATAGAACCTTATGGGGGGACACAATAAGAATATTTTGTATTTAATATTAAATATTTATTGCAAACACTATAGTAATTTTTATCCTAACATGCTATAAAATGTTCTCTTCATGAACAAGAGGCTAATTTAAGTTTTCTACTACTATTTTAATCACCTGACTTTTTTGGAATAGATATCTTTTTAGAACTTCTCCTGATGAATTCACAAAAGTAGGAGACCACTATCAATGTCTCTGAAGCAATGAAAAAGCTGTATTTTGTATGGGACTGTTTTCCTCCACTATGTTAATTTTATCAGTTCATCCCTGAATATACACTCTGAATATTACTGCCAGTAATATATATTTCTTTTATGAATAAGTACATTAGATAATTAGGATAAAAGATAAACCTGATTATGATCTTATTTTGAATTTGTCGAATAAATTGTCTAATACTGTGAAATAACTGGTGAACACATTCATTCATTTGAAAAACTTTGTGCTATACTGGGTATCTTCCATTTGCCCCTCTTGATTTACTTTCAAAATCTACCTGTTCTGTGACTAAATGGACTGTCACTGGGGTCTGCTGCACTGTGGCTTCTGGGGGATGAGGAGCATAGGCAAGAAATGAAAACTAGATAGAGAAAAACAAGGTCAAAGTAATTATTCACTTGACTCATTCTGTAAAGGGTTGCTGCAATTGACTGCTTTTATCTAAATGGTGGTTCTGACTCAGCATCCTCTCTCTGGGTGCAAATGATCATAGCCCTCCCCAAACCCCATTCAGGCTTGAGATAGCAAAGATGCCCATTCTTGGTAGTCCTATGACACTGTATTATCCATTGAGATTTATCTAGACTTTGCACCTGTGTGTGTGTGTCTGTCTATGTATGTGGGGGGAAAGAGAATGTGAGGGAAAAACAGGGAGCAACAGATAGAACAAAAAGAGAGACAACAGAAAACGGAGAAGTCAGAGCTCTAATTTTCATGGCTTCAGATAACAGAGATAGGGCATACGTGAGGTAGACTCAGAAAGCAAGAAAATCTGATCAGAACAGGTGGCTCTGGTGCAACCTGGGAAAATCACAAACTCATAATCTTCCTACTTTCCCAACTCAAGTTTTTTATTTTACCAATATGTGCCAGTCTCACAACTCTTTATTCAAATTTTAAGAGCAAATTTCTGCAATTTGACCTGTAACAAAAAGCATCTTAATAATATGCTAGTGTTTAAGATAGTATTGATAAATTCAATTCCCACCTGAAATACATGTTTATATTTCAACAGTATTATAAATATATGTCTTTCTAAAGACATAATGCATGAACTGTGGAAATTGTAGGTGCTAGGTATGAATTAAAGAGAAAGTTTGAGGGTACAGTGTGTTGTAATCAAACTATGATGGCCCAGCGACCTTGGAGGAACATAGTAATGGCCTCAGATGGACCAGTTCTTCCCATTTTCCTGCTTGTAGTTTTCAAGAATAACTATACAGTGTGCTGGAATGTAACATCCTGAGTAGAGGAGGGACTAGCTGGAATGGCTCTGGTTCTGTTCCTCTGTGCCCTAGAAATAAGATGTCCTTCAGTGTTTCAGCCTAGCAAGTCACAGAACCACTGAGGTATATAACCTGGGTGGGCTCCTTTCTGGGCCCCTCAGCTGCAGTGCAAGTGAAGCATGCTTAGTTGAGACTCCTTCCATCCTGGGCATCTTTCCTAAGCCTTGGAAAACTGACTTGCAAGGAATCCTAGGCTTTTGTTTTCACTTGCTGCCTATCTGTAAATAATAAACCTGCTTCATGTAACTTGTGTGCCTTCATCTTCTGTCTTACCAGACTCGGACAAGTCAGTAAGCAGTGCACAGTGAACCTGCTTCAAACCCACAGAGTGCAGAGGTTTGGGTATGTATTCTAAATTCTCAACTATTTGAAAAATGCAAATACATAATACCTTAGCTACCATGGCCATGAGATTGACATTGACAAAATGAGATGGCTTTTGGGGAACTTTAATTGTAAATATTAATGTGTAATTAATTTCTATGCAGAGTGTGGTGTTCTGTCATTCTTTAAACCATCTATCTGTTCCCTTAATGTGCCTGTCTAGCTTGGATGATCTCTACCTTCAGATGATTCAGCATTACAAAAGAGTAATTCTCCATTTGCAAACATTTTTCAGACTTCTTTTGCTAAATAGTTTAGGAGATTATTCCATTATGTTGCAGTCAAGATCCTGGAAGAGTATTATTCTCTGATCAGAGGAAACTGCAGAGCAATGGATGGCAAAACAGAATCAGGGACAAAGGGAGGGACTATTGCTTAACAAAAGCTCAATATAGTTTTGGATTAGGCTCTAGTAATCATTTCTACTCTACAAGTAAGAAAAAATATATACATATTACTCAAATTGATAACAAAAAAATTGTGTGAGAACCAACAGTTTATAAAACTTAACAAAAAGAAAAAATCTGTGAGGTTGATTGAGGAAATTTGAACTTATATCTGATCCAGGATAAAGAAATTCATGAAAACAGGGTGACTATTAAGAATAGGTCCCACTTTGACATTGGATAATGGAGCTGAAATTTACGTAACTAGAGAATGGCCATAGAATCAGGTAAAAAAAAAATCCACTTCAGATAAAAAATTATTCAAGAGAAGGAATAAATGCATCAGGGAAGAGTGAATGTTCAGGATCTGGAGTTGAGACAGTCCAGGAAGAATTAAAATCATAATATACAGTAAGCACTCAATAAACATTGGTTAGATGCATTTAGAAATGTCGTGATGACCTATAACATTCAAGCAATAATCCTAGTGGTACAATTATGGAAGCACCAAGGGTAAAATATTGAGAAAACCTATTTTTATATCTGGCTTAAATCTTTATTTTTTGCAGTTTTCAGGGCCAGTGGCTAGTCTACTTCTTGTATGAAGTGGAAGAGAGGGTGATTCCTTCATTAGTTATTCTAAGAAAACAACTGAGGATGTTTGCTAGCCTTTTGTTTATTTTGTCTGTTAGAGGATCTGTAGCTCCAAAATAAGCCAATTTGTTCCCAAGAGTCTGTCCAATTTTGTGTGTTGCTCATTTGAATTTCTTGCTTCTTGACTGAAAGAGAGCAGAGGAGTCATTAGAAAATAATCTACACTTTATTGTGTGTCTATCACACATTCTGCACTGTGCTAGAAACACTAAATACATATCTATGTATGCAAACATTCATTGTTTATTAAATGGATGGTATAGGAGAATACTTCACATTATCTTGCTTCTCTTTTCTCTCTCTTTCTGTCTCTCACACACACATGCACACACATACATACACACACACACACACATTTTACTCTTCACCACAAACCAGTGCATGATTCAATAGTGTGGTGATTTGTCTAAAGTTACCTAACAAGTAAATATGGAACTAAGATTTGAACTCAGGTTCTTCCAGAACACACTAGTAACAGGAAAATTGGGATACAAATCACATGTTCTTAATTCATTACACTATGATTTTAATTTTCATAAACTGCCTTTATAAAATATTTGGCAGTTTCTGTAATTTTCTTATTGCTACTTTTGTTAATTTCTGCCATCCTACATAGACATATTCTATATAATTTACCTTCTCCATTTAAAAAATAAAAAATAAAATAGACTCACATGCTTGTATCTAGAAGATGGAAAGAATTAAAATAGAGATTTATGGGTAGAATCCAGGCAAAACATTGGCAGGAAACAATTAGAAAGATTAATTGGTCAAATGCCTGAGGCTACTAGAAGAAAAGAAAGGGAGGATAAGAAACCAGCTCAGTGTAAAAATATGAGCCTACTGGTCTAACTGGCAGGGACGGCCCATGTCTCTGTAGGTGGTTCTTATAGTTTAAGAACACACACATATTCCCAATAATGAATGTTTTACCATATATTTACTCCCCTTTAAAAGTTCAATATTTTTAACTTACAATGAGTTTCAGAAATGTTCTCCTTAACATAAATCAGCGTTTGGACTAGAAAAATTTGCAAAATGCTATTCTCACCACACCGAAGATGATTTCATTTATAAAACAAATGACACGCCATCAATAAGGAGGACTGAGCTGACAAAGACAGGCCTCCCTCCCAGTACAAAAACATATGTAACTGCTTTATTGCACAATTCATCAGAAAGAATTGATTTTAATTTCTTTCTGCAATCACTCCCTTCTATCATGTATCATTGAGTCTCTCTTTCCTTTGCCTTAACCAAATTGTGGGTAGCTTCCATTACTTTGTGTTCATGTTCAAGTATGTAAGAGGCCCAGTCAAGTTTAAAATTTTACTCCAAGTTCATTTAACATTAACTTTTCTTCCTCCCATCAACACTGGCCGGGCTTTAGCAGGGGGGACTTGGAGAGGAGAAGTAGAGTGTGTCCTCTTGCTGAGAAGCCTCCTCCTTCTGCTCCACCTCTTCCTCTTTGTTCTGTGTTTCCACTCAGGTAGGTTCACGTGAGAAGGAGATACAGCTCTGAGAGGCAAGAACCTTTTACGCACATACTGTCCGCTGTCATGGCTCCCTGTTTGCTGCGTTTTCTCCTTTGGTTAAAACAAGCTGGGCTTTCTGTGAGAGGGGAACAGAAGCTATACAGAAAATGCATGACATGTGTGAGTACTTAAGGGGGCCCTGCAGGCTAAGGACCCTCTATACAATTTCCTGACGGGAGAAATGTAATCCGGAATGGCCTCTTCAATTCCATAACTGTCTACACCACAGCATCTTTGCCCAGCAGCCAGCCTCCTCCGTAGTGGATCATGAGTGATTTGAAAGTGGGCTCTCTTCACAGGGTCCTTGATAAGAGACTTCCTCATCCTTAGCATTCTAAACGAGTGTTATGCTGACTGCTGCACGGCTTTCCTGTATCCACACTGTCTTTTTCAATGATACTCTTTTTTTCAAGTTCAAATAATAAACCCAGAAGTTAGGTCAGTCAGTGTAGTATAATAGTAGACATCTTTTCAGTGAAAGAAATGTCAGTCTACATAATTACTTCAGTCCTTTTTAAAAATATGGGTCCAGGTGCAGTGGCTCATGCCTGTAGTCCCAGCTACTTGAGAGGCTGAGGCAGGAGGATCACTTGAGCCCAGGAGTTTGAGGTTGCTGTGAGCTATGATGATGCCTGCACTTTACCTGAGGTTACAGAGCTAGACTTTGTCTCAAAAAAAAAAAAAATGGGGCCATTGTTATCTATTTGTTACTAGCTTTAAGTGCTAGTAGCCAATTTTAGTATAATAATGAAAATTCTACTCAACATGACATAAAAACAACATAAAATAGCATTTTAATGAAAAAAAGAAACCCGTTGATGATAGAAACCATGAGAGAACAAAAAGCCACACTTACATGTAATGTTAAACACTTGTGTTCTATGAAGATATAATTAAAAACTTGCAAACTAGGGTTTTAAGTGCCACCCGGAAGAGAAGATGTAATAGTAGCCCAGCAGAAGCAGAAAGCTAGAACAAAGCCCTGCTTGGCTCAAAGACTAGAAAACTGAACCACTAGATTCATACTTGAAGACATGATAGGAGAGTTAGTAATTAGAAATAGAAAATTTAAGCCTGTACAGCTCATGGGTTTGAAGCTTGGAATTGCATTTCTACTTGGGAGTAGGTATCTAACACCAAAATAAAAGAATAACCTACCACATATCCAAACTCAGTGAGTCGCTACCTTTAAATCACGTAAGCCAGAGGTGCAAAATGTGTTTGAGGAAACATTCCCAATGACAAAGCATGTGGAATTCACTACAAATGGAAACAACAGCAAAAGAAAAACCTGCCCCTCAAAAAGAGCCCAAAAATAAAAATCCCGCTTCATAAGGAAATAAACTATCATGAGAAGAAGTCAACTGCTATAAACAGGTAAATTAAAACACTCAGGAAATAAATATAACAGAAAACCTAAAGGAGATTAGGAAAGCAGCATTAAGAAATACCAAATAAATAAAAAAAGACATAAAATCATCAATGCCATTAGGCAATATTCATTATGTAGATAATAGAAATATGTGAAAAAGAACTCAATATGGCTTCTAAAATGAAAATAAGTGGTAATTAAAATAAATACTAACTTTAAACATACATAGAATTGTATAATAGACCTAAAGTAGTCATCCATAACATATTATAGGGATTTTAAAATGTGGAAAATACAGAAGAAATGTTAAAAATCCTAAAGATATAATGAGAAATTCCAGATGAAAAATGGAAAGTATGAGAAATATTCTGAGAAACAATATTTAATATTTTCCAGGCTTATAAAGAGAATACTGAATCCTCACATTGTCTGTATACCAAGTCTCAAATATTACAAAAATCCAATCCTTTCTCATACAACATTAAAGGGAAGATGCAGAAAATTATATTTAGCAAATAAAGGAACTTCAACAGATTGACAGAATACCTCTTGTTTGCAAGAATAGATGCCTGAAGACAAGTGCTTAACATGTTTGAACAGCTGAGGGAAAATCTAGCTCTTGCTACACTTTTATATTCATCTAGATTATAAGACAACAATATATGTAATCAAAGCATTTGTACCCCTGTCATATCCTGAAATAAAAAAAATAAATGAAGAGCTTTTAGATTATACTTCTAATTTCATATGGAAAAAATTACTAAGGGATGAATTTGACAGAAAAAAAGAAGAAAGTCACATGAAAAAAAAGAACTGGTAAGCGAAGTAATTAATAAGTATATTAGCTAATTTACCAATCATTTGCTGAAAAATAATACTGATTAATTTCAGAGAATTTTAGAATTAGGCAGGTACAACATAAAATACAAAATTTAATACAAAAGAAAGGCAAAAATCTGAGATAAAATATTTTCTGGTTCTTTTGTTATTCAGAAGGTGATAAGCATATTGATTAACTTTTATTTTATCACAGCAAAGAAGGCACATCAGTAATTTTTAGGGACAAATAAAAGTTGAAATATAGTGTGTTTAAAAAGTAAAGTAATAAAAAGGGGGGAGAAGGGGATGGGTATTTACATACATAGTGAGTGCATTGCCCACCGTCTGGGGGATGGCCCTGCTTGAAGCTCTGACTCAAGGGGGGAGGGGAGGCAAGGGCAATGTATGTAACCTTAACGTTTGTACTTCCATAATATGCTGGAAAAAAAAGAAGATCTAAAAAAAAAATTACTAAAGACCCCAAAGAGCTTTATGTCATCTGTATCTATAGATATTTACCATGTTAAAATGTTTAAACTGATAAATATTATTTATTTTAAAATAGAAAAAATTATGTCACTGCATGTTAACACAAATAACATATTTTAATGAAAATATATTTTCTGAAACAAATAAAAAGAGTGAAAAGATAAAAAACAATTAAAGTAATAAAAAAAAAAAGATGCATATAGAAAAGGGCAAGACAGGAAAAAAATATAAACCAAAATGGTACATATGCCAAAAAAAGCCAACACAAGAACCAACACAAAAGACATGGAAAAAGTCCAAATACATCAGAACTAACAACACATATAAGTGACTTATACTTATAAAAAAAGTGTCTACAAAAAAAGTGTCACAGATTGGATTTATGAACATGCTGCATGATATTTATAAGACACATGCAGAGAACCTAATGATATAATGAGTATGTGGATAAAGGAATGGAAACAATGCTTTAAGAAATTATGTAAACATAATAATTTATATTTATATAATTTATGTAAATATTGCAGCCTAGCAATATTAACGTTACATAAAAATATTAAGAATATGAATAACTGTATCTTAGTGACAAAGGTAGAGGGAACAAGAACGATGTAATTAAGTCTTTATGTACCAAACAATAGAGCCTCAAATAGTTACAGCGCACATTAATAAAATTGCTAAAAAACATATTAGATTATTAAGTATAGAATGTTTGATTTCCTGAAGTACTAAGTTTGACAATTGATATCTCTGACACTTCACCTTGACATTTCTTTTTTCTTTTTTTTTATTGTGCAAGTACATCCTCAGTCTTTCAAATGCACATTTTGGCTTGTGATTATCTTTCAAATTTCTTTTTTGATAGCAACTTTTGTGAAACCATGGATAAGTCTAAAATTCATGTTATTTTTAAATATGAGTTCTGTCATGGAATCAATGCAATGCAGATAGCTGGAAATATCAATGAAGTGTTTGAGAAGAATGCAGCTAATGAACAAACAGTACATCAATGGTTTGATAAGTTCCATTCTGGTGATTTTAATCTTGAAAATGAGCCACATGGGTGACCTGAGACCAAGTTGGATAATAATGAGCTGACAGCTGTTGTGGAATCAAATTCATTTCAACCTACATGTGAATTAGCAGCAAGGTTTGATGTTATCATTCTAACAGTACTGGACCATTTGGTAAAGGTAAGGTAAAGAAGCTGGATAGGTGGGTACTGCATGAATGAAATGAGCACCAGAAGAGAAATCGTCTGGAAGCTTTCCTTTCTTTGCTGTCACAACATAAAGGTGAGCCATTTCTACATCGTATTATTGCATGTGATGAAAAATGGATTCTTTTGACAATCGCAAGCATTCAGCACAATGGTTGGATAAAGATGAATTGCTGAAACATAGTCTAAAACCGAATATTCATCATAAAAAGCTAATAGTGTCTGTTTGGTGGTCCAGCCCTAGCATTATACACCACAGCTTCATGAAACCTGATCAATCTCATGAAACCTGGTCAATCTATTAGAGCGAATGTCTACTGCAACCAGTTGGATGAAAGGATGAGGATGCTTGCAATTAAGCAGCTGAGATTAGTCAGTAGAGATAGGTCAATCCTCTTTTAAGACAATGCTTGACCACGTGCCACACAAACAACGCTGCTCAAACTACAGAAGCTGGACTTGGAAACTCTGTCACCCACTGTATTAACCAGACCGTGCACCAACTGATTACCACTACTTCCAGGCTTTGGACCACTTCTTGCAAGGAAAAATATTCAATTCTCGACAATCTGTGGAAAATGCCTTTCACAATTTCATTGCCACTCACTCTCCAGGCTTCTTCACTGCTGACATGTTAAACAAGCTACCATTAACTTGGCAAAACTGTGTCGATAGTTTAGACACATACTTTGATTAACTGTACTGCTTCTTGTTTGAGATATAATAAACTAAACTTTTGATTCGAAATTGGACATTTCATTTTTAATGACCTAATAAAAAGTCCAGGCTCATAGTAGAAGACCTCACACCTCCTAGTAGTAGTAATAATGATATTGTTATTAGCTCATGCTGAGAGCTTTCATAATATTATTAATGAGATACTATGATCTGATTTGAAATTGTGGCAATATGAGTGCATATGGGCCTTGTTGACTGAACTGTTTCATTTCAGGACATTAAGGTAGGGAGTAAGACAATTTTCAGTAAGCTCATTCTTTTTCTCTTTATCTTCTCTTGAGTCCTTTATTTTCTGCAAAGACAATCCTTTAAACTACTTTACAGAGAGCACTGCTGGGTGCCAGTGTCTCAGGGGTCCTACGGAATAGTCTGATAAAGTAATATTCTGTATGCAGGCATGTAATTGTTTCTGTTACCTCTTCTCACCTGGTTCCCAGCTCCGTAAATGATTCTCAACTTCCTTTGTAAGAGGTGATTCCAGGGTCTCAACTATCTCACTGGAGATTAAACCTTCATTCTTTTGCCTGGGCCTTAGGTCCCTTGCTACTGCATTCTGAATTTTATTTTGGGAGGAGGGGGTTAGGGAGGAGAGAAGGCCAACTGTACTCTATAAAGGTTTGAAATTAATTTTTCTGTGTTCCATTCTAAAACCCACTTGCAAGACCGAAGACTTTCAAAATTCTATAGATGAAATTAACAACTTTTCTGTGAGTGTTCTCTGTTGTTAGCACTTTTAGTTGACACTCTTGCTCTGAAAAATCAGCTACACTGTATCTCTTTTCTATTCAATTACTATTTTTCAAAATGATGTTAAAATTTTTTTATAATGTAATTTCTTTCATTTTATTTTTCCAAGGACATGATTTAATTTTATTTTTATTATAAGGAAAATACAACGGGTGTTACATCAAATTTTTATTTGATCATTATATTCAATATAATATTTTACTATGTTTTATAATTTAAATATTAATTGGAATATATTAATTGGAGATGGAGGAGGTTTTCCATGACTTTCTTGGCTGAATATCTGCATTGCTTACCTGTTCCTCTTTTGCCTAAAGGAGGAAGAAGTGTGAATCTGATAACTCAAAATTCAATAACATTAATTGGAACATGTGACTAGTTGGCTAGGTCACTATGTATTACAAGGCATAAATCTATATACTGTTTTCTTAATTTACATTCCTCTCTTACATGCAAGATTATTAAATTAAAGCAGAACTGTCTCTTCAAGGAAGACCAGCCATACTATCCTCTTTCTCTGTTTTGTTGACACACTGTATTTTTTTAGAAAATAGACTGTGATCTATTAAAACCCATTGTTTATTTCCCTTTCTTTAGGTAGCTTCTGAGAATGTAGTAGCAAACTATAATTTGAATATGGGCCTTAGGAAACAGGGAAGCCTTGCTTACGACTTTGGTCTTAACCATTGATACCCATCGTACTATTAACATATTTCATTTGGGTATGCCATCTGGCCCATTTCCTAATAAAGCAGTAATATGTTTCCCATTACTCAAGAACTCCAAGGAGGGAAAAAAAAATGACTTGCCGGACAAAACTGAGTTGTTATGAAATATATGATCAAAACACCATTTATACTTTTACAAATGCTTATCTTGGGAAATATAAATTAGGAATTCTTAAAACTTTACCAAGACATTAATCTGCCCTTGTCTTAGTCTACTATCTTAATCAAGAATGAAGACTATTTAGGAGTAACAGACTAAGCCTTGCAACCTAAAGATAGCTAGACCAGACAGTTTTTACAATGACCAAAAACTAAGAGCAGGCAAGAAAGACTTACTATCACATGCACTTCATTGCTCTGTCAAGAAGCAAGCTTTGATAGAATTATGTAACAAAAGTTGAGCAGTATTCTTATTGACTCTAAAAGACTGGATATTATAAAGAGGTTGAGGAAATAATTTGGCGTGTTTATTAGTTTTTCCTATTGCTGTTGTAACAAATTACTATAAATTTAGTGGCTTTAAACAATATAAATTTATTATTTTGTATTTTTGGAGGTCAGAAGTCCTACAATCAAGATGCTAATAGAGCTGCATTTCTTCCAGTGGCTCTAAGGGAGAGTTAATTTTCCTGTCTTTTCCAGCTTCTAGAAGCTACTTGCATTACTTAGCTGATGGTTCCTTCTTTGTGTCACTCTAATTTTTGCTTCCATTGTCACTTCTCCTTCTCTGACTCTGACTCTCTGATTGCCCTCTTGTAACAACCCTTGTGATTACTTTGGTCCCACCGAATAATCCAGGTCAATAAGCCCACCTCAAGATTCTTAGTTTAATCACATAGCTAAGGCCCTTTTACTGTGTAAAAGTACATATTCGCAGACTTCTGGGATTAGGACCAGGGCAAATTTAGGAGGATATTATTTTGTGCAATGTTATATAGAATTTTATAGCAAAAGTTAATCGGTATACTTATTGCCACTAAAAGACTGGAAATTATACAGGGTTAAAAAATAATTTGGTATTGCTTTTAGCATTGGTGTTTTCTAAAATACATAAATAAATAAATCAAACCACTAAACCTTAACAGACACTCAAACCTGAAGACACATAACAGCTACAGACCTTAAATATTGCATTCATACGTTAACATCTGGTTATATAAACTGCAGGATTTGCCTCTGAATCAGAATATTCAGCAAAATAAAACAATTTACTACAAGTGTTTTTCCCTTTCATGTACATAATTGTATATGTCTCTTTCTACCATACAATATCCAACTTCTCAAGCTTCTATGACCAGACTTAAGATAATGCTGGATTATCTCAAAATTAAGCACCCCTTCATGCTCTGTTTGTAGAACTAATCTGTTCTATTTGACTTCGGACTAGAGCGCCAACTGGTGTGTGCTGAAAAATAGCCAAAGAGCAAAATTAGTTGGTGCTCCCATAATTTGGAGGCAGTAATAAAAGTGTAGGTGTACACTAGAACTCTTCTAAATTCAGTGGATTAAAAATGTAAATCTCTCTCCATATATGTATTTATAAAATCTCTCTTTTCACAGACTTTTATATATGTATACATACTATATACTTAATTTAATATATGTTTCTTATTATGCATAGCTGATCATTTCTGCTCAAAACACATTGAGTTTATCTGAACTTTGGCATGCAGAATTTGAAAGGCATGCTACAAATCTTTTAAATACTTCAGGCATGGAGCACAGCACCACATGTATAACATATAGGAGTGGTTTTAAATCCAAAAATTACTCTACATCACTGATATTTAAGACATAATTACATTACTTTTCGTTTTCTCCTAAATCATGGGTTTCCCATTACATGTCCTTATGTTTCCATAACTACTTCATTTAATTCAATGATGTTTAATTTTTTCAAACACATAAAGACCTCATACTCGATCTGTCAAGGATAAAAAAATTTATATATCAATACTGATATAGAAGACCTACCTTTTATGTGGATTCTTTGGTAGAAGGATTTCAATGGTGGTAGATGCAGTGAAATCAATAAAGGCCAGAAAAAAGATTCCTTTAACAAACTAGGAAATGGTAAAATGTGTATCTTAAAGCAGAATTGATACTTAATATGCTGAACTCCTGCCCTATGGAGGTGCACTACTGATATAATAAATCTTTGGTTGAGTAGGTCGGAAATTTGGGAATAGCTTCAAAATCTATTTTCCACTGATAGTAAAGATGATGGCTAGAGTGTGAGTGACATAGTACTCCCAGGCTTATGTGTGAAAATTCACAGCAATAAGCCAACATCCTAGACTTATCTTGAAGAATATTTAAGCATCTTTTAAAATAGTATTATGGGCAATAAAGGGTAGGCAAGTTAAGATTTTGCAAATGTATTAGAATGAGTATAAGGAAAGTACCATCTAAAGGGAAGAAAATTTTCAAATCAACTGTCGCTGTATGTGATAAGTCTATTAGCTACTAATGTCCTCCCACTGAAAAGGAAAGAAGAATCCGAGTTAAGAAAATAACCAAAGCACAATAAAGGCATACCCAGAAAGCCTTCAAAAGTGACTAACAGTGTACTTTAGCTCCAAAAATGGAAAACTATTAAGTGTATTGGTTATTTGATATCTTTGCTATTTATATTTTTTCAATCATTAGTGATATGCTCAAATCTAAAGGATGATTCAGAGATTATTTTCCTTCAAATATAACCATCACTGATATAAAAAATTAAAAATAAATAAATAAAGAGGGTAGCACAAAAGTAACAATGGAAGTAAAATAATTCAATATAAGCCTACAGAAGAAATGGTAGAAATATATATTCTTTTTTAAAAATCTGATATATAAAATGATTAGAAAAATCAACCAATGATGAGTACATAGTTTGGAAACTGGAAAAAGCCCAGAAAATGGTGAAATTTAATTTTAATTTTTCACCATCTCAATCATGTATCTTAATGTTTCAATTCAATATATAATTAACATTGCTCATGTAAATTGGGCCATTAATAAATTAATCACTAAAAAATATTTCTAAAGATCTCCAAGAAGGACAGTAAAATATTTAGAAAAGTTGAATATTAGTTAGATTCAAGAATATTTATTTCTTCCCATGTGACAGTGGCTGAAATTGGGAGAAAGGGAGATGGCCTGAGTTAGTGTTCTTTATTTATGGACTAGGATGCACTGTTGTAACTTTCTTGCAAGGAAATTAAAATTACATGATATGATAGAATTGTCATAGCCAGAATACATATCTCAATTTTTTTTTGTCACATGTGACATTTCATTAAATGAATTTGCCAGAGAAAGGGCATTTTGTCAACCCAAACTATATTAGCTACGTGTGTGTATATATAAGTGTACGTGTGTGTATGTGTGTGTGTAGCAATCTCTTCCCACATCTGTTTAATTAATTAGGTGTTTTTCTTTCTTACTTTGTACTTTGTTTATGCTGTTGGAGGTTTACAGGGAGTTAAAACAAATCTAATTACTTGCCTAACATATTTTACAACACATGAGTGACAAATTAATACCAAAAGTTTATTTGAAACAAATATTGTATTTGGAGGCAAAATATTTGAAGGTTTTATTACAGTGGTCTAACAAATATTGAGTATTTAATGGTAGAGTTGCTCAGTGGAGTAAATTAAAGCTGGAAGTTGAAGCTGCAAATATTCAGAGGGAATCAGTGTATAATTTTAAATTGCCAATAGCCCGGTTTAACATTTTAGCACTCAGTTGTCTTGGTAGAATCAGTTTCCTCAACACAGATGCATAGCAGAAGCATTATAAGGACCCTGGAGAAGTGGACTTGTCAATATTTTACAGTTTCATCTTCAACGTGTTCACTGGATACAAATGCCGTATCATGTCTCAGTGAGCTTTGCTAATAGTATAAATGAGATGTTTCAAAATACTTTGGCTTTCCTAATCACAGCTTTTAATAAAACCATAAAAGGCATAATAATTTTATAGCCCTGAGGTAGAACAATTAAAAAATGATATGCTTTACTGAGAAAATAAGAATGTTCTTTGATGGAGTTAGAGGTTAAATTTGGAGGAGTGTAGATATTTAATAAACTGTAACACCAACATTTTAATCAAGTTAGTTGATTGTTGTCAAGATTGAAGCATAGGTTGTAAAAGTCTCCTGAGCAAAATATTTTTCTATTTTAAAAATATTTTCTAATGGATATGAATAGGTCTGTTATGTCATGGAGTAATTATTTGTATCCTCAAACCAATTTTATAAAGATAAGGGTGTTGGCTCTAGAACTAGACTGCTTGTTCTTGCATTCTACTCGTTTCAACTACTATGATTACTGCCCATAGAACCTCTGGTAAGTTTGATAACCTTTCTGTGCTTCAGATTACTCATCCATAAAATGTGGCTAAAAATACACTTCAAAGGGGTTAAATAAATTACTTCACACAAGCCTGAAATAAGAAGAGTTAGCTCTTATTGTTCATCGATTATTACTGTTTCTTATTGAAGAAAATTAAAAGAAACTATGATTATAAAATGTCTGATATCACAAATTGTTTTTAAGAAGCTATTTAATCTGCTTTAAAGCGTCCTGATAATTCCTTTCTTGATTGGCAAGATTCCCTTTCATCAAAGGGGGGAAAGCAAAACAAGCAAAAATAAAATTTAAAAAATAAAAAGAAACAAGCAAAATAAATATTTTATTCAAATGGTGAAATTCAGTTTACAGTCAGTTTCCCAGACAGTGCATTATAAGCATATCTTCATTTTCAGTGATAAAATTCAAAAAGCATCAATGTCTAAATAAGCCCCATACTTTTTTAAAAAAAAGTGTTTTCCATATAAATGGAGGCTTATACAGCTCTTTCACATTTCCATACCTAAGATGAACTGGTTGTAGAAGTTGATGACATGCATACTGCAAGAATTAACTGAAGCCAAAACAGCACTATATCTATGAAATTCTTTGAATTTTACAATACCACCTCTTTCCTTATTCTTGCTTCTGTGTATTTCCCAGTAAACTCTTCTCTGCTTCCTTCTGATAAAGCTGAAAGTTATAGAGGTCTACTCAGTGATTTTGACATCACCTGTACTCTCAGAAACTACAGGATGCAATCTCAGAGGGGTGATTCAAGCTCGCATTCTTTCAAGGCAAAAAGATGGTGTTGCATTTAATATGAGTTTTCTATAGTTTGAGATCTATGCAGTTGACTGAATTGAGCAAAAATATACATCCTTTTGCACTTGTATAGTTTAATGTTTATAAGGTATTTCAATATTGGTTCTCTCCATAGCTATCCAAATGTTTGCCCTTATTTTTAAAAATATTTTTTTCATATTAAATTACTTTATCATAGAGTGACACACTCTATTTCCTATATTGGTAATTGGCCACATAACCTATAAAACACACTTGGTTGACTGACCAAGTATATTATTATATGAATCTCTCAATGTTGAATAATAAAGACTGATAGCCCAAATTTTCCCTAGAAGCAGCAAATTCTTCCATTAAAAAAACAACAAAAAACATGTTTCTGCTTAGAGATCTACATCAACAAAATCATACTCCAACTTCTGAAGGAAAAACTTTATACATACATGTATACATACTCCAGTATTTCTCTTTTACCTGGCCAAAAATTCTAACAAAGAAAGAAAATTTTTCTTGTAATTGTATAATTGAATTTGTTCCCAAGTCCAGATAGTAATTGCAATCAATATCTAACAGATACAGTTCTTATCACTACATAGCAGATACATGTGTTTCAGTGTGTCTAAAGCATTTTGCCTACTCAGTGTAATAATTTTGTAGGCTCATATAGTACTCAAATGAAAATCAACTTTATTATTTTATAGAAATGTGCATGGCTTTGCATGTGTGTATGGGTGTGTGTTTGTGTGTGTGTATTATGGGAAGGGAGAACTTTTCACATAAATGGTTTTAGAAAGCCAGTTTTCGCCTTTTACCACTGCCCTACTCTTTGTGGTGTTTTGTGTTTTTTGGTGGTTTTTGAAAGGTATTTTCCAGAAGAATAAGGGCCTCACACTAATTTTAAGGAAATTAAACAAATTTAGGAAAGTTCTCCATTATCCTTTATTAAACCAAGTTTTTATCACACTGGATTAATTAGTTAATGTATTTATTTATTCTAATTATGGACTACAGATACAGAAATAAAGCAGAGGTTCTGATTTAACTTGGTATGTAGAAAGCTGCAAGATAATATTGCTCCTATACTAACAAAAAATATCCTCGTGTTCTACAAAATAAGTTTTTGTGAGCCCATCAGAAAGCAGAGGATACAATGTAACTAAGAGAAATAAATGCTATCAATAGCAAAACAGAATGCATATTAATTCTTTTTGCTAGAGCACAGGAGAAAGGGGAAGTTTCCATAGAAGATAATGCAATCAGGTTAGAAAAAATTGCTAATGAATTTCTAAAGAGTGAGTATGGATTAGGGTATCAGATTAAAATAACTGGGAGCTCTAGACACAGATAAATTCACTCCCACTAATAAGCTCATCTCCATGTACCTCTGCAAGGTGCTAATAATAAAAAATATTGGAAGCAAGAAAAGAGACTGGAAAGAGCCTCCAATACTGGCAGGAGCAGACATATAGGATGTGACCAGCTGCTACTTATTCAAGTGGCACAAAATATTGCCCATTTCCCCAAACTTTCCTCTTTTACAAAGCAAAAGCCTTAAACTTCTTCTTCAGTAGGAATAGCAAAGCCTCTCACAATGCCCAGATATGCTGGGGGAGGGTAGAAGCAAAACCACCAGTCCCTAAAGGAGGAGTAGAAAACCTTCCTTTCAACTCCTAAGAATCAGCAAAGATCCATTGCTCCTGGGGAAAGAGCTGAACAAATGCTCTCTACCCACAGAGGTTAGCAGGAAAATTTCTTGAACCCAGGACCTGCAATGATAAAAGGCAAAGATTTCTTATCACTGGTGGAGGCAGGAAAATCTTTCCTATCCAAGATCCACCATAAATATAAGGCAGAGATTGGCTTCCATGGGTGGGAGCAGGGACAGGAAAGCTGGCAAGCCTCAGAGGCTCAGAGGCTCAGAGGCCCTCTCAGTGGTGCAGGTATGTAGGGTTTACTACAAACTGAGTTAGAACAGGATCACAAAGAATGCACAGGGGAGAGTAGCTCACCACTGGAAGAATCTGAAGACTGTGGAGTACTGAGGATAATGATAACAACAATAACAACAGATAGATCAACTACAGTCTTAGACATCTATGCTACATTATGTCAACTGAAAAAGTCACAACATTTATACATTTAGCAAGGACAACTTCATTTCGTAGAAAGGGTTGCAGCCTGCAGGTTGGCCATCCTAACAGGCTGAGAAGCTTAGCCTCCTCAGCAGAGAACAAAAGCAGACAATTTAAAGAAGGAAGGATGAGACAGGAACCTATGCTGAATGGGTTGGGTAAGTACACATACTCAGCAAGTTATAGTAGAGGCCATGAATATTTATGAAGAGGCAATGCACACATGCGTGGTAAGCAAAAATGCATGTTACATATACCCCATGTTCACTTTGGGGTGGGGACTTAACATTTATATGTATTACAATTAGGCCCTATACCTCCCAAGGTAAAGCAGGGACACAAAAGTTCTCAGTGCGCAGCCTCTGTAAACTGGCCAGAACCAGTCCATGGTTGGTGGTCTCTTATCAGGGGAAAGTTACTGAAATCAGTCTCTTGTCCAATCAAAGCTGTGGTTATGGTTTATGGAATTGTGGAACAGAAGGAAGGCAGGGAGGAGGGTGGTGTCAGTCAGCATCTGGTGGTCTATGAGCTGCAATTGCCTGCCATGGCCTTACGTCTTATTTATAATTTGGTATCCTATTGCCACAAATATTCTGTTCCATCAGTCTTATGATCTCTATTTGAACAATAACAAAGAACACAAACATAGCAACAAAAAGCAACATGACACATATTTTTTATCTCACAGCTTCTAGGGGTCAAGAGTCTGGAAATGACTTAGCTGAGTCATCTTCAAAGCTAAAATCAAGGTGTCAGCCCAGGATGGGTACTCATCTGAAGGCTCAGCTGATGATTTCTTGTAAAGTTAAACATGTCTTTACTATATAAACCAGTAATCTTACCCTTAGGTGTTTACCCAAGAGTAAAGAAAACATATATCAGCACTATGTATTTGTACATCAATGTCGACAGCAGCTTTATTTCAGTAGCCAAACTTTAAAAAAAACCCAAATGTCTGTAAAGAAATTTTGGTATGTTCATACAATACAATGGGCTATTAATGAGCAATAAAAATAAATGAATTATTGATAAATGAAACATCGTGATGACTCTCAAAAATATTTTACAAATCAAAAGAAGCTAGACACAAAAGGTTATATCCTGTATGATTTAGTGCATAGGATATCCTGGAAAAGGATAAGAATATAAAATCATATTATCAGGTAAATATTACCAGGAGATACAGTCAAGAAGAAAACAGGGAAACTGCACAAGGAAAACTGAGAATGATGGAAATATTCTATTGCTCAGTTGTGTTGTGATTACACAAATGCACACAGTAGTTAAAATTCATCAATTTGTTAACCTAAAAAGGATGAAGTATATTGTCCTCTACTTAATTTATATTTCAGTAAACTTCAATTAAATAAAATGAAACAAAATAAGCAGAAAGTTATATGACAATTTTTGCATTTCTAATGTTATCTTATTCTACCATTTGTGAAATTAATAAGTTTATCATTATTATATTATTAATAGTCTATGTATATTGGTTATCTATTCCTGTATAACAAATTATTACATATTTAGCAGCTTAAAACAGCATACATTTTTTTATTTCATAGTTTCTGTAATTCAGTTTCTTTCTGAGCACAGCTCAACTGGGTCCTCTGCTTCAGGGTCTCTCACAAGAATGCAAGTAAGGATGCAGGGTTGAAGGCCCAACGGGATGAGTGTCCATGTCCAAGCTTGTGTTGTTGTTGGCAGGATTCAACGCTTAGAGTGTTGTTAGACAGGAAGCGTCAATTTCTTGCTGGCTATTGCCTAGTTGCGGCCCTTAGTTCCTTGCCATGTGGGCCCTCCCACTATGGTAGCTTGCCTTATGATGGAAGTGACAGAAGTAATGACAGAAGTGACATCCTATCACCTATTTTTCAGTGTTGCTAGAAAGAAGTTAGAGGTCCTACCCACACGCAAGGGGTAGAGATGACATAAGGGCATGAGTGCCAGGAGGTGGACACCCATGAGGGCTGTGTTATAAGCTACCTGCCACACAAAGTTTCAATGCAATGGATACATTTGTATACATAATATTTATTAATAGAAATTCAGTGGCTAAACTACATGGTGATAATTGGCATATTAGATAAAAATTAAAAGTATTTCCTATATTACATATTTTGTTTCATATTTTAATTTCTCAGAAATAACTGCTAGGAAATCAATTGTTTACCTATGGATCTCATTACAGTCATTATGATATTGATATTATGATGTCGATTTGAAAATAAAAACACTAACAGATGGAGTGCTTGACATAAACGACGAACAAGAAAATATACCAAGTACGAACAGAAAGAGATCTTCTGATGCTTCTTTAAGCCGTGAAGAAGGCCTCGCTAAAGTAATTGAGCTCCAAGAAATCATAAGCAAGCAGTCAAGGGAGCAGAGTCAGATGTCAGAGTACCTGGCTGCTGTTCCCAGTCACATGACAGAGCTGGAAGAGGATCTTGACACTGCTAGAAAAGATCTCATCAAATCTGAAGAATTGAACACAAAATTTCAACGAGATGTCCGTGAAGCCATGACCCAAAAGGAAGACATAAAAGAGAGAATCACTACTCTTGAAAAACACTACCTCGCTGCACAGCGTGAAGCCACATCTGTGCATGACCTCAATGACAAACTTGAAAATGAAATTGCAAATAACGATGCTATGCGTGGACAGACTTAAGATAAAAAAAACCGTTAGTTACAAGAACGCCTGGAATTGGCAAAGCAGTAGCTGTAGTAGACGCTCCCCCAGGTGGAGGCAGAGCTGGCCCAGAGGGTGGTGGCTCTTTCCAAGGCCAAAGAGAGACATCGCAACATTGAAGAAAGGTTACAATGGATGGAAGCACAGTTGGAGGAAAAGAATGAAGAACTGCAGCAGTTGATTTCAGAGAAGAGGTATGAGATGAAAAGACAACGATAAAATATGAAACCTCCGCTGCTGCCTCCCGGTGGTCCCCAGGGTTAGACCGGCTCCATAAAAAAGCGTTGCAAACAGTCATCTAGGAGGATATCAGGGACACGAGAAACTCCGTAGGCTCCCGGGATGGTCCCCTGAGCAATCCCAGAAGCAGCAACAGCAGCCAAGACTCAACGCACAAAGCCCCGAAGAAGAAGGACATCAAGTCCTCTATCGGCCGCTTGTTTGGCAAGAAAAGCAAAGGACCGACTTGGACCCACTGACAAAGAAGCATTAGAGCAAGCTGGTGTTTCGGAGACAGATATCTCAAGATGCCTTGGGACTTAGCAAATCGGGGGGGACAGGCTGAAAAAAAATCGTAAACTTCGAGGCAAGCATGAATTGCTCAAGGAAGTCCAGTGACAAGGTTTACGTCTTGCCCGGTGGGATGGGCCAACGGTCCTCGTTCTGCTGGCGCTCTGGGTGGGGGTGCCACCAGGTATGTCGCCGCTTGCCCAACGAACATGAAAAGCGGAGCCATCTGGTCAGCCCTGTGCGACAGGGAGATGCCATCAGCTCCCCCTGCACAGGCTGGAGCTGCGGCTGGCGGTCCAGCAGATCACAATGCTGACGAGCCCATCTGCCCCAGCCACGTCCAGAACGACCACAGGAAATATCTGGTTCACACGCGAAGAGATGGGAATCCTCCCACCTCCGCCGCAAACGACACTCCCATACTGGGACATGAGCCACGAGAGGCCTGGCAACAAGTGGCTCCCCGTCTGGGCCTCCCTCAGTACCGCGGCTAGCTCGTGGGGCGCCTCGCTGATGCTGCTCGGATGCTTGGTCTTCTTGACACACGCAGACCTTCGAGGGCAACTGAAAACAGTTGATAGTTCTCACAAAGAGTTTCCAGTGTGGAACGACCTTCCTGCGCAGGCGAAATCAGGACTGAAAAGATCTGGAAAGTAAAAAAGAAAAAAGAGTCAGAATGAAATAAAAGATGTGCTTGTTTGGAGCAAAAATATTGAGTGATGAGCTGGATCCTGTCTCTTGGTCTTAAAGAACATTTAAACAGTCTCACAGAGAGTGGCGTTCACGGTTCACGGTGCACTTCTGGCCTTAGATGAAACCCTCGATTTCAACGCAGAACACACGGGCTCGTGCTATCTTGGAAAGAGAGTTTAACAACCTTTTGGTCATGGGGACTGATAGAAGGTTCTACGATGACGATGATAAACGTTTTAGGAGAGCACCTTCGTGGAGAAAAACGTTTAGACCAAAGGACATTCATGGCTTAGCTGTTGGGTCTGCTGAGACTCTCTCCCTGCAAACTTCTGGGTTTCTTGTATGTCTGCACCCTCTCTGCAGCCAAAAAACGGACGCCAAGGTATCAGGAACACAGAAGTTGGATTCTGCTACAGTAAGGACTTACTCCTGCTACATCCTCCTGTTGTTTACTCACACTACTTCTACAGATGATTATGCAGCATTTTGAATCTAATAAAAACTACATTTTAGAATTCAGTGGAATCATTAATCTCTTAATAGTTATTATATGGATCCTAAGCTATTTCATTACAGTTTTTAATTAGTGAAAATTCATGAATACCATAGAAAAATATTTTGGAATTTAATATTTCTTACATTTTTGTAAACTTATGATTCTTCATTTATATAGTTACTTACTTTTCATATATATCCAAGCTATAAATATCCTTTCAAATCAGTTCATGTTTTTATAATCTAATTTTAGTATTTCAAATGAATATATTTTAATGTTTGTATGTATAAATCCTATAAATAAATATAGGGCTTTTGTAAATAAAAAAAGAAAGGAGGCTATATCTTTGAAGCCAATAATAATATCTGTCATATTTGTATTCTTGCTTTGGTTAAAAATGTAGCATATGATTTTAATTATTGTCTGGTTAAAGACATCTTCAAGAATGTCACTAATTTCTTTCTCTCTCTTTCTTTCTTTCTTTCTTTCTTTCTTTCTTTCTTTCTTTCTTTCTTTCTTTCTCCTTCTTTCTTCCTTCCTTCCTTCCTTTCTGTCCTTTCTTTCAACACAGAGTCTTACTATAAGCGCATGCCACCACACTTGGCTATTTTTTTTTTTTTTTGTAGAGACAGGGTCTCCCTGTGTTGCCAGAGCTGGTCTGGAACTCATGCTCTCAAGCGATCCTCCCACAGTGCTGGGTTTACAGATGTGAGCCACCACACTTAGCCTCACTAGCCAATTTCATTAGCTAGTATTCATACCTGTGAAAAACTAAGCTGACTATAAAATACTAATTCAAATTGCATTGAAATGTTTTATAATAATACTAAAAGGGCACTAACCAAAATTGTTTATTAATAATCAAGGTTTTTTATATTTTATTTTGATTTGCTCTTCCTAGAAGATACATATAAAACCAATTTATTTATAAAATTCTATTTCAGAGTGCATATTTTAATTTCTATTTTTAATTTTTATACTCAATTTTTAAATTCCATGTTTTAAATTTAATACTTTAAATTGAATGTTTTAATCTTTTTATATCAGATGTTTATATTTAAATTCTTTGCCACTTATTCCATTTATATTTATTTTTACTTGTAGATCTTTAAGGGTTTCTGACCACTCCTACTTAATATTAATTTTATTCTTTAAAAAATTTGGAATTATAAGACCATTTTTCTCCAATTAAAAAAAATAATTAGTTGACATCCTTCAGCATTTCTAGGTTTTAGGATTGTTTTTAAAACTATTCCACTATTAATCATTTATCTTATATAATTGTGATTCTATCATTTCAAAGATCTTTATTGGTTTGACCATATAGTCCACTGAAAAGCTGAGAAAAAAAAAAAACTCCTCCATTTTTATTATTATGTATTATTTTGAAAAGAAGGGTTTATTATAATATATATTATCAGTTTGCTTCCTATCAACCTCTTTGTCAGCATATCAGGAAGATAGAAATTCTAGCATTGAAAAAGACTTAGCGTTCTGTCTGATGCACACCAAATTATTATTTCACCCTTTGGACTCTAGTTTACTTTTAAGTCAATACAATTCAAATTATATAATAACAGATTTTTTATGTTTGGAAAAGTGTTTCATGATTAAAGAGAATAATGTAGTAAGTTTTCTTTTATATATATTTTATTCATATTTATATATGTATTAATTTCATTGAAAAATGTTTACTGATTCTCTCATTCATTAAATGAACATTGAATGTGTGCTATATGCAGACAGTTTTATAATCTCTGAAAATATAGTAGTGAATTAAATAAAGGCCTGCTCTCATGGAGCTCATATTCTAGTGATAGGGAAATACACACAATAAGGAAATAAATGTATCTCAATTACTGATAAAATGCTTTAAAGATAGAGAAAAGTGCACAGAAAATGGACATGGGGGGCATAAAAATGCTTCCAATTTCCCTTATGCTTTCAAAATTGGTACAGAATTTTAGGATCTACAAGGGCATTCAGAGATAATCAGATTCAAGCCCTTCATTTTACACATGAGGATATTGCTATTCAAAGTAAGGAAGCAAGTGAATCAGCCCAGGTCTTCTTAGATCACATATTGGTAAATAGGACCTAGAAATCAGGTCAGGTATTCCCAATGCAGTGTCCATTTTATATTACTAACCTACTTTGCAAGGTGCCAACTTTACTCCAAACAGTTATACCTGAGGCATAGGCCAGGACTTTTTTCCTCTACTCCTAACCCAATTCTCATATCAGGATGAATATGACCCTCACTACTGTGGATGTTTTAATGGTATTTTTAATATAGTTTTTTTGATTCCAATCACATTCTTCTTCACTCTACATTTATTCATATGGACCCTTATGATATAGACCTCTGGAGATTATATATGTATTAATGAGCGTGTATCAATATTGTGGGGGTGAGAGAGAAACTTCCCTTTTTCCCTGAAAGTTCACTGAAAGATCAACTCACAATTAAGGCAGATTCATAAAGAAAGAGGTTTATTTACTGTGCACATGGGGAGAATCACAGAATGATTACCCAATATCGCAGTGGGGTCCAGGAATTTCAATACCCTTCTTTTAGAGAGGAGGAGGAGATGAGCAATATAGGTGATTCTGTTTAGGGTCAATAAAAGATTGCTAGGGAGAATGAATGGATGGGGGAAACAGGTAGACTTGTAAATTAACCTGAGAGACAGGTATTATGTTTAAAATTATTTGAGCCAGTCTGGCTGCATTCTTGATCTTCTTTCCTGCAATATATTGAGATAACTGGGAGGGGAAGGGAAGTTAATTGTCCTTTTTGATGAGTTGATCTGGTTTATGCAGATGGAGGGAAAGCCCCTTCCAAATCTGTTGATCTTTAAGGGCCTTTAATTCAAAATACATTTTATACCAAGGAATCATATTTTGGGGTGAAATTTCCTGAGCTCCTTCAGTATAAATGTGTGTTCCCCATATCAAGTGGCTTATGTAATGGATATAGTTGACACGTTAAGACATTTGCTGCGTTTTATGAAGCACCTTCTCAGCAAAGACTATTGCAAAAAAGGCCCAAAGATTAAATAATTACACATATATTTTGATCCTGGATCTCCTTCAGTGCTTTCAATCGGGCCCCATAAGCATATATTTACAAAACCTAGAAGACCTCAGGGAAAGATGAGATAGTTGAAATCGGCTCATTTCTTCGGGTTCTTAAAATATCAAAATCATCCTGAAGCTAGAAATAAGGCCTGAGATTTCCATGGGCTTCAAAAGCACACACATCTTATCTATAAGGTTGTTCTGGGGACTGACACTTACCCTGCTATCCTTGAATACAAATTGGAGCTCCTACACATCAGGAAAAAAACAAAAAACTTTACGGTTATTTAAGAACGTGATTAGTCAATGGAAGTTTTTTATTATGTACTCAGTAACCATCTGCAGTCAATAAAAAGCTACTAGTTGGCCTAAATATGTAGAAGCATTCTGGTCATTTGTGTTTTAGGGTAGGTTTGGTCCTATGCCCACGTGCACCTGTTATCTATGCCCAAACACTGTTGTGTAGGCTAAGAGAGGCAATAAGTACAACATTGCCAGTGAGACACTCATTAGACTTGCAAGTAAGCATATTCATATTTATATTCATACTTGCTGTAGAAGGATGTCTCTACCAGTCAATGAAGGCATGCCAATAAGTTTCCATCCATAAACCCAACTTTAGTTACAAAAATGAAAAAGTAGAACAATACAAGTGAATATAGTCTCATGTGCCTTTATTTCATGAAAATATAAGTTTAAATCAGAGTTGCAGAACAACTTCATAAATTGTTTCAGGAATTACAGTGATTCAATATAAATGAAATCACAGCTGGCATTGATGTAAGACTGCTGTGAAGAATCACTTTGCTTAAAGGTGCTGCTATCACTTGGTCAAGGGTTGCTTAAAAGTAGGAGAAAGGGCTAGGGAATAAAGGTAATGAATAGCGGAAATGAATAAAATAGAGAGAAAACTATTGGTACAGCATGAAAAATATAAAATCCATTAAAGTAATCATAGTCCAATTTACTAAAATTTCTCAAGATATCTTGTAAAATAGCTCTGCATGATTTCTCTTATTTTCAGCTAGATGCTCTATATAAATGGGTTCAAGTCCTGTTGCTGGTGTGGTAAAGTGAAAAAGAAGCTTCAAATTGCCATCAAAAAACCTAGGGTCAGCAACTGGGAGTTGCCACTTACATGTGAATCTGAGAAATATCTGACTTTACCTCAGTGATCAGTAGTTTCTTAATTAATAAACAAATATTATATAAACATGAGAATCATGGAATAGTAACTCAAATATCTTTTCATCATAAATGAAAAGAATCAGCCTCCTTGAAGTAAAGTAATTTGCTTTAGGTCATCAACTGAATAATGAGGACTGAGACTAAAATTTTCATTTCATGTCTCAGTTTAATGGGTTTATTTAGGGCTTTGCTCTTCAATGTATGGTCGCTGTAGGAACAACATCAGCATCACTGTGGAGCTTGTTAGTCATGCAGAAAAGCTGTCACCTCAGAAGACTGAATCAGAATCTGCATTTGAACCAGATCCCCAGATAATTCCTGCGCATATTAGCATTGGGGAAGCAACTGGAACAAACGTGTAGATAAATATAAAACAAATTCTGCTGAATAAGTGCGTACTATAATTCTAGGATAGAACTTAAGTATGCCGCTAAAAGTGCTTTCAATTCAAAATCTGGAATTGAGAAAAAAAATGCCCTCGTATTAATTTCAGTAGTAATAATCCTCACATTTATCAAACCCACGTATTGCAGTGAATTCAAAGCTCCTCCCACAAATCAAACTGAGAATAACCATATTAATTAAATATTTATCTGGTACGAGGCAGTATTTAATCTACAAAAGGTTTCATCCATGTGTACTAAAGGAGTTTACAGAATTTAGTTTCTCTCCCTCTTTCAAAATTTGTTTAGGTTTAGATAAAAGCAAAGTTACAACCTAAAAGAAGTGTGGGGAAATTATATAAGAATTGGCTGTGGAAATAGATTTTTGCATATTCCTTTCTGATATATTCACAGGTAGGTCTACCCCTCAAAGTAATAAGAAGATGATATAAACTTAAATTTTGCCTGGTTAGGTGAAACAACTTAAATATGGCAATCGTGTCTTTGAAATATGCATCTCCAGTGCCAAACATGGTGTCTGGCTAGACTAAGTGCTGAATAAATATTGTTTACAAGAAACCAGGGGTAGCGGAAGGGGAGCTAGACTAAAATCTTTTTTTTTATGTTCACCTAGTTGAAGAAAGAAGAAAATTGGATCTGATTGTTGTTACTATCAGAAGAACATTTGGTAACTCTCAATAAAATTGAAGTTTAAGTCCTATAATCACAAGAAACTAAATTCTGCCTACCTGAATGGGCTTGAAAATGGATACTTCTCCAGATTTTCAGTAGAAAATGCACCTGTGTCCATACCTCAATTGCAGTCCTTTGAGATCTGGAGCAGAGTAATAAGTTCATCCATGCTGTGCCCAACATTTTTTTTAAGTTGCTAATTTTTTTTGTAATTTATTATGGCAGGAATAGAAAATTAAATCATATGTGAGTGTCAAATAGCAGTAACTATTAAAAGATCCCTACTGATCGTAATGCACAGCTAGGTTTGACACAGCCTTTTTTGCCCAGTGCAATAACATTGACAAAAGAAAAAATAAATATTAGAAAGGTTAAGTAAAATAATCATTTGCAGGCATAAAGTGTATCATCTGATTTTTCTCAAGAATTAGTAATTTACTGATAAGCTATTAAAATGAGAGTTCTGTAAGATTCCTGGTTTCAAAACCAATGCACAAAGTTTATTGCCTTTTTTAACCTGGGAACATATCCCATAGAAATACAAGAAAAATATTGTTTCATCCCCAATAGCTAAAACTACGTGTGAAATAGGCACAGGCATAACAAGAAATGTTCTGAACCTATGTGAATATTATTTTTAAAAAACTTTATGGTGAATCTTAAGATAATTTTGAAGAGTTATCCTAAATGAGTCCATAAATAAATTCTCAGTGATGGAACTGGAACTCAGAGACAAAGAGAGACAATGGCCAGATGAAGGTGAAGAGGGTGACCACAGGAAGCAAAGTCAAATAATTTTCCACATCCCATTCTTTGTTCATACACCTCAAAATCTGATAAGTATTCAATTAAGAATAATTTAAAGAAAATATATTTTCTTTCTAAACCACAGTGTCAAAAGTTGTCAAAAATAATTTTTTTCCTAAAAACTTCAGAATGTTAGGGGTTAGATTTCCCAAATATCATCCTTCAAACTCTTTGGCCATGATGAGCCTCAGAGTCAGTGAGTCAGGCTGTTAGACACACATGTGCAAGCACAGCAGCAAATATCCATAGTCCCCAAGCATTTAAAACTGCACTCCCACAGAAACTATCTAATTTCTTAAATTTCTAATGCTGTTGCTAATGTATAAACAAACCTTATCAAAATTATTTTTTCCACAGCATTAAATATATCACATTAGATGAAGTTTCTAAACTCTATATAATTACTCAAACCTACCAAGTGTAAGCTCACTGAACCAAACTGATACAAGCTGACACAGCTTTTACCTAAAGCAACAGCTTTAAATTTGGTTTCATTGTCATCTCTTCCAAAATCTGAAATTACTGACATTAATCTTATCTGATTATTTATCATTATTTCTTGTTCCTTCTTGTCTTATAGAAGGTTTAGAAGCTTATTCTAGCTGAATAATGTCATGAAAGACATAAGTAAAAAATCATAAAATTTTCTGTCCATAATCTTATTTACAAGGTTACCCCGTTTGAATCTTCCAGAATCTCTTAAAACAATAAAAATTTTAAGTGTTAAGAATAAATATAATGAAACTTGCAATGTAAATCTAGGGATACTTCAGGAGGAAAATAGCTTTGCATCATCAATTTCTAACTAAACTGCGAAAATTAGTTAAAAAACAACAGTTGTTAACAATTAACAACTTGAGCCAGCAGGTAAAAATGACTTCATTTTCTTTAGACAATATTAGCTAGAAGTTATGACAGTAGCTCTCAAAGAGAATTACAGTGGATATATATTATAATTCACATTACTAGGCCTTAGTTCCACAAACTGAGTTAATAGATATATAGTGAGAGTGAGAAAGCTGAATCTTGAAGCAGGTTAAGTATTTTTTTCCTCATATATGTTTATCATAACCACCCTTTCAGAAACACCACCCTATTGTTAAAAAATGCAATGAATAAATTATCATAACACTGAATTAGAATTAATTTAAGAATATACATATAGCAAAAAGTATTTTACAATATTGATTATGAATTTTATAGAGTGAGTGAAAGCTTTATTTAATATAAAGCAAATGTACAGTAAAATCTTACTTAATGCCAATGATAGGTTCTTGGAAACTGCCACTTTAAGTAAACAATTTATAATAAAACCAATTTTACCATAGGCTAATTGACATAAACAAGAGTTAAGTTCCAACAGCATATTTCTATTCACAAAAACATCAATGTCTCAGTCCATTTTTGTTACTATAAAGGCATACCTGAGGCTGGATAATTTATAAAGAAAAAAGATTTATTTGGCTTAGGGTTTTGGATGTCTGGAAGGTTCCCGATTGTGCATCTGTATCTGATGAGGGCCTCAGGCTGCTTCCATTCATGACAGAAGATGAGGAGGAGCCTCCTTGTGCTGAGATCATATGGTGAGAGATAAAATGAGAAACAGAGAGAGAGAGATAGAGAGAGAGAGAGATGAGGTGCCAGACTCTTTTAAACAACCTGCTCTGGTAGAAACTCAATCACCCCTGCGAGAGAGAGCATTAATGTATTCTTGAGGAATCCACCCCCATGACACAAACACCTCCCATTAGGCCCCACCTCCAACACTGGGAATCAAATTTCAACATAAGGTTTGCAGGGGACAAATATCAATAGCAATCACTGAATTTCTAAAGAAAGACCAAAACACTTCTGATATTAAACATTGGAATAAATGTGAGCTGTACATATATTTAAGAAAGATAAATAAAAACAAGTAAGATAATTATTTACCCAATTATTCCAGTTCAGCATTGTGGGTGGTTGGAGCCTATTCCAGCAGCTCAGGGTACAAGGCAGGAACCGACCCTGGAAAGGACCACTCCACTGCAGGGCATACTCATGCATATCCACACTCACTCAGACTGGGACACTTTATTCACCCAGATTAACCAAACGTGCACATCTTTTGAATGTGAGAGGAAACTGAAGTACGCAGACAACACATGGGAATGGGAAGAATGTGCAAACCCCATACAGACAGGGGCTCTGGCCAGGAATCATTTTTTTTTTCTTGTTAACATTATAATGAAACAGCATTGACCTAAACAATGACAATATTCTAGGACCCGATGTACTTAGTTGGAAGATGTTTAATTATAATGGAGTCTGGACATGAGAAGAAGACATGATGGGAACAATGAATATGGAAGCAAAACAATTTTATTTATTCATTTATTTATTTTTAACACAGAAGAAAAAGAATAATTATCCTTGAGAGAATGGTTTCACATGAAAAATTACAAGAGTAGATACATTTTTGAATCCATAAAAACTATCCACATCCTTTATACTAAATTCAGTGTTTCTACAGTCAAAAAAATAGCTTTTATTTGTCATTGCTATTTCATTGTAATTTCATAAGAACCAAATACCTTTCATTATGCAAAATAGATGTGAAAAGCAAATTTTACAATCTTTCACTTTGCTCTGAAATTTATTTACCTGGGACATGCTGGGATACCAATATTTCCCAGTCTATTCATCCAATAAACATCACAAAGGAAAGATTAAGATATCAAGAAAGGGGAGATTTTGACTATAAGTGCATGTTACATATCTTCTTACTTATGAACTGTGCTGCTGGTGATAACTATTTCTACCATATAGTAAAATTAGCAGTAATTGCATCAAACATGTACATAGGGAGCTGTGCTTTTCAAAGCACATTTTGGGCTTTTAAATTATGTTCATTTGAATTTCATTACTTTTAATACTTTATCTTAAGCCACCGAAAATTTATAATTCTCTACTTTGTCTTTTGGTGCTGCTTCAATTCAATACATTTGTGTGTGTGTGCTGTTGCCCCTTGTGGAATAAAGGAAAGTTGTTCATACACTAAACTAGCAGTGAGTACAGCATACCAACACTTTGGTCTGTCTTGAACTTCCATTTGCTCCTTTTTTATTTTCAACTTGTGTCAGATGATTTTATTTATGCTGTTCATTAAGTATAATAAAGTGAGAAAAAAATCAAAAAGAATCGAAAAGCAGTTGCTTTCTTATTTACTGTTTCACTTTCTTATACACCTCTTTCAAATGATTACTTGATTCTTCATGAATCCTCCCAGTAGTTAAGTTTCCTTTCAGCTCAGTGTCCTCCATATAACAAATATTAGCTGATTCTTTTTTTTACCTGGCAGGAATTTTGCAACATGATGCAAAGTTACCCCTCATGGAACTTGTTGATGTTGATGGTGATAAAGGAAGAGGAAGATGAGGAGTATCATGGTTAGGACAATAACAATAGCTAATATTTATTGGATGCTTGATATATACTATAAACTTAGACAATTGATAATAGATAAAAAGATAGATACACACATATATATGCAGATAAGTTATTTTACATTTACTTCCACAGGCAATCTTCATGGCGATCTATAAAATATGAACTATTATCATCCCCATTTGGCAGTTAAGAAAATAGATTAGAGATGCTTATTAAATTAAAATGTTGAATTTTTTTTGATAAATGTTAACTTTAATATTAAATATTAAGTTTGTATAAATATTAACCTACCTGGACTTCCAAGTATACACTTTTTTTTTGAGTAACTACTATATGTTCAGCACTGCATTAAAGTCTTTACAAACTTTATCTTAAATGATCCTAAAAACCTTACAAAGTTTGTATTACTTTTTCCTATTTAATAGTTAAGGAAATAGATTCAGAGATATTCAATTACTTGTGAGGAACATCAAGGATTATATTCAATTGAGACTCAAAAATCTAATCTGTTTACTGCTACAACACTTCCCAGTAGTGTACACAGTTTCAACTTGTATAATAAGTATTTCATGGGATTTAGTTATGTCAAACTTGACAATTTTTATTATGTATAGATGACTTAAACAATTAAATTAGGGATTTTGATCATTTAAGTGAGTAATTGTTAGTTTTTATTTGAAGGAATACATATGAAAAAATAACATTTGAATTATGATGACAGATTATTTCAGATCCTCTAAAATGTACTTAAGGATATTTTAAGCAAATACATGTGGATTATACTTTGTTAAAAGTAATGGTATATATTTCAGAGAAAATGATAATTCTGTGTTAAGTGTAATGTTTTCCTACATAATGTTTGATGACCAAAGATGATTTAAATCTCTAAATGATTGGGAAGATCTTAATTTTCCTGAAAGATAGAAATGTAATGATTGTCAAGATTAATTATTCTGAAAGGCATTATTCTGTACAATCTTCTCAAACCCGAGTCTGGCAGCCATGAAAACGGGCTGCTCAGATGGTCAACTACAAAGAACACAGTTGACTAACAGCCCCAGCTGCAGCCTATGAGAGCCCATCACCAACTGTGGACTGAGGCCATGTTTCTTTTTGCACCATGGGAATACAAGTACTCCCCTAATAGAAGCTTTTGTCTTGAGGATTCCCCCTCAGCCTGGCTGAAATTTTCTTAGAACTACAAAAAGTCTGATTCTGCCTATGTAGTCCACCTCTCTCTACCCTTCTTCTTTGTGTGTGGGACCTGCATTGCAGTCCATGGGCTGTCCTTGCCTACTCCTTTTCCCCCACTCCTTTATTCTTCACCTCCATTAAGGTCTGTCTTTATTGCCCTATCCCAGCTTGATGTCTACATTGCACCTGAACTAATACACCAAGTTAATAAATCCATACTTGTAAGACGACTGAAAATGAATCAAAAGTGTGCTATTGAAGTTTTTTTGAACATCATTTCTAGAACCATTTGTTGAAGGTAGGCACTTGCAAGAAACTCGAAGACAGAATCTGTTAAATTGTCTGATCTATAAAGTGTTCGCCTCCAACCTTGTGAAAAGTATATGATTCTTACAGGTCAATCCTTTTTAAGGAAAGAAAGCCAGACTTTCTAAGTTCATAGCTTTCTAGGTTGGGGGTGGCAGTGAGGGTGAAGGGGAGAGAGAGGTGATTGAGGATGCCCTTCACATGATTTACTGCCCTGTTCACTGGAAAGAGATACTGCTTAAAACTGATGTCACATATCAATGTTGTGAATTAAACTCCCTCTGCTAAGAAAAAGAAAAGTATGAGGTGGGTTTTGGTTCAAGGATAAGAGTGAAAAAGTATCTTTTTTAATGTGCTTCAAAATCAAATAGGCTAAGGCAGACAAATTGGAAATTTTTTATAACAAAATTAATGTATTTGTATATTCATTTACTTGTTCAACAATTATTGAACTTCTAGTTGTGGCAGGCACTCTGCTAGTCATCTAATGACTGCTAATTTTTTAAATGATTTTAAATACAAATGTGTATAAAATATAGCCCTCACCCACACAATCTCATTAAAATGTAAGACAACTAAGTCAACATTTTAAATAGTATGAAAATATTTGTGGTGGGCAAGTGAGAATGTGAATGCAGTATACAGAAAGTATACAAGAAGGAAACTTAATTCATTGTGAAGGTATAAGGAAAGATAAACTCTAATGCTTATGATGAACCCTGGAAGGTGAACAGTTAGTCAAGGAAACAGGATGCTGGAGGCATATCAGTGATATCATTGCCGTGAAAGGAAGCATTGGTACAAGTGTCTTAGAAACTCCAGAAGCACAAAATAGGTACCAGGTCACTGAGATGAGAATTCATAATGAGAAGAGTATAGTAAAGATTAGCAAAGACCTCACATGCTCTGCTAATATGGGATGTTATTCTTTGGTCAGTGCAGAACTGTTTATATATTTTAAATAGGATATTGAAAGTGAGCTCACAGAGAAAAAGCAGCAGGCTATCACAAGTGTCCAAGTGACAAAGGATGAGTGTCTGAACCAAATGGCAAGTGTGAAGTCAATGACTACTAGTAATATATGTTAGGGGAAATTAATGGAACGTACTGAACATTAGGTTATGGGGAGTAAGGAAAAGAGAAAACTCCAAGAAGACTCTCAAGTTTCTACCTATTAAACAAAGTAGTGAATAGTGATGCCATTAAATGAAATAAAGAATCAGAAAAGGAATAGAATTTAAAAGAACGAAAAGTGTACTTTGGAGATAGTGAGTTTATCAATTGTACATACATGGAAGAAATTGTATATATACAATATTCAAAACATTAGAAACATAGTCTCATTTAGTGATATAGGCCCAATGGTCATCAACTTGTAGTAGGTAACTGGAATTTAAAGTGTGAATATTATCACACAGGGAAGTTAAATAAAGTAAGAAGACAAAAGAGTCACTGGCAAAGCCTAGAGAATATTAACATTCCAGAGTTTAGATGAGGAATAATATTTTGTTCAGTACAGTTGACCTTTAAACAATGAGGGTATAAATTGTGCAGGTCCACTTGTATGTGAATTTTTCAAAGTAAATACATTGGAAATTTTTATGGAGATTTGAAACAATTTGAAAATTTCGCAGATGAACCTCGTAACCTAGGAATATCAAAAAGTTAAGAAAAAGTTATGTCATGAATGCATAAAATACATGTAGATTTGAGTCTATTTTATCATTTACTACCATAAACTATAAACAAATTCATTATAAAAAGTTTTATCAAAACTATTCATACAAGCACAAATCATACATGGTGCTCTTTGCTCCTCACTGTTGAAAGAAATGTAAACAAATGTAAACATTCAGTATTAAATCATAACCATGTAAAACTAACTATAGTATGTACTGTATTACTGTTGCAGTGAACTCAAGTGTTGTCATTATCTGCCGAAAACACCATGTGACACTAATTATATCCACGTGAACAGCTCTTCTCCCTAGGAAATTGCATATTGCAGTAAAAAGTGATCTCTTGTGTTTCTCACACATTTCCCGTTGTGTTTAGAACAATACTGTAAACCTTAAATAACACCATAGGACCCACACAAAGTCCCACTAGTGGTTCCAGAAGTGCCTCCAAGAAGCAGAGAAAAGTCATGACATTAGAAGGAAAAGTTGAAGTGCTAGATATGTATTGTAGATTGAGTTCTAAAACTATGGGGTTGCCCATTTTTTCCAGATAAATGAATACAGTGTAAGAACCACTATAAAAAAAAGAAAAATAAATCTGTCAAGCTGTCACTGCAGCCATGCCAGCAGGCATAAAAACCTCACCTGCTTTGTAAAATACCCTTTTATCTCATATTGAAAATGCAGATTTTATGTGGGGGCAGGGTTGATGTAAAAAAGGCATACCTATAAAGCAAAAAGAAGATGGAGGATCTAAAGCTGGAGAATTTAATGCCAGCAAAAGATGGTTTGATAATTTTAGAAAGAGGTTTGACTTAAAATTGTCAAGATAATGGAACCAGCTTTTGCCAACCAACAGGCAGCAAACAAATTCCCACACATCATTAAGAAAAGCATTGAAGAGAAAGGATATCTTCCTGAACAGCTTTTAATGCAGATGAAAATGCCTTATTCTTAAAAGAAAAATGACACAAATGACATTTACTAGTAAGGAAGAGAAAAAAGCACCAGGATTTAAGGTAGGAAGGAATAGCCTAACTCTACCCTGTTTTGTGCAAATGCAGTTGGGTTTATGATCAAGACTTTCCTTATCTATATATTGACTAACTCTCAAGCCTTGAAGAGAAACGATAAAGACCAGCTGCCAGTCTTCTGGTTGTACAAGGCGGCCTAGACAACGGGAAACTTTTTTGTGATTAGTTCCATCAGTGCTTTGTCCCTGAAGTCAGGAAGTTCCTTGCCAGTAAGGGACTGCCTTTTACATTTCTTTTGATATTGAAAAATTCCCCTGGCCATCCAGAACCTCAGGAGTTCAACACCAAAGACATCAAAGTGGCCTACTTACAAACACAACACCTCTAATTCACTCTGTAGATCAGGATTTCACAAGGACCTTTAAGGCTCATTATACACAGTACTCTATGAAAAGGATTGGCAACACTATGGACGAGAACCTCAGCAGAGAGAACATCATGAAAGCCTGGAAGAATTATACCATTGAAAAGGCCACCGCTGTCATAGAAAAAGCCAGAAAAGCCATCCAATCTGAAACAATAAATTTTTGCTGCAGAAAACTGATCTAGATGTTGTGCATGATTTCACGAGATTTACTACAGAGCCAGTCAAGGAAATCATGAAAGAGATTGTGGATATTATGCAAAAAAGAAAAAAAAAAGTAGAGGTGAAGGGATTCAAGACATGGAACTTAGAGAAATTCAAAAACTAATAGACACCATGCCAGAGGAGTTAACATAAGCCAACTTGATGAATATGAGTGCTTCTGAACCAGGGACAGACAATGAAGAAGAAGATGTAGAAAAAGCAGTGCCAGAAAACAAATGGACATTAGACAATCTGGAAGAAGAGTTCTCATTATTCAAGACTGATTTTATGACATGGATTCTTCCACGATATGGTCACTGAACCTAAAGCAAAAGGTGAAGGAAGGATTGGCACCATACACAAACATTTTTAGAGAAATGAAAAAGCATAAAAGTCAGAAATTACAATGTGTGCCACCTGTGAGACAGAAAGACCAACCCCTCCTCTTTTTCCTTCTCTTCGGCCTAGTCAACATGAAGATGATGAAGGTAAAGACCTTTATGATGATCCGTTTCTATTTTATGAATAGTAAATATATTATAATGTCATTTCAAGAATGTTATATAAGTGAAATTATACAATATGTAATCTACTGGAATTTCAGTCAATATAATTCCCTGGAGATTCATGAAGGTTACTGTGCACATCAATAGTTTGTTCCTTTTTATTGCTAAGTAATATTCTATTGCATGGATGAATCAGTTTGTTTCACCATTCACCTAATGAAGGTTATCTAGATTGTTTCCTATTTTTTTGACTCAATGAATACAGCAGTTATGAACATCCATATACAGGTGTTGGTATAAACATACATTTTTGCTTCTCTGAGTACATTTGCTGGATTTTATGATAGTTGCAAATTTAGTGTTTAAAAAAACTTTCAAGCTGTATTCTAAAGTGTCTGTACTATTTTACATCCTCAACAGCAAGGTATGAGTGATCCAGTTTCCCCACATTCTCACTACATTTTAGTTTAGCATTCTGATAGGTGTGTGGTAATATCTCATTGTGGTTTAATTTATATTTCACTAGTGGCTAAAGATGTTGATATCTTTCATGTGCGTACTTGTCTTCTGTGTATCCTCTTCCATGGAATGTCTGTTCATGTCTTTGACTATTTCTAATTGGATACTTTGAGTTTTTTAATTTTGAATTTTGTAAGTTCTAGATACTAGTCTTTTGTTAAATATTATATATAGTTTACATACATTTTCTTCCAGTCTGTAGATAGTATTGTCAACCACTTAATAGGTTCTTTCATAGAGTAAAAGTTCTTAATTTTGATAAAATCAATTTATAATTTTTCCTTTTGTGGATTGTGCTTATGGTGTCAATTCCAAGAACTAATTGCCTATTCCTAGATCCCAAAAGCATGTCAGATTTTTTCTAAAGAATAAAAAAGAAGTATAGTTTTATGTTTACACTTAAGTCCATGACCCATTGAGTTAATTGTTGTATTATGTGTGAGACTTAGGTTGAGGTTCATTATTTTTCCTATGGATGTTCAATTGCTCCACCAACATTTTTTAAAAAGTCTCTTTCCTTCATTGAATTGCCTTTTAAACTTTATTTAAAAAAATTCAGTTGAGTATATTTGTGTGGGTCTATTTCTGGGTTCTCTATTCTGTTCTATTGATCTATATGTCTATCCCTACAGCAATATTTCACAGTCTTGATTACTGTATCTATATAATAAATCTTTAACTCCTCCAACTTAATTCTTCTTTTTAAAAATTTATTTAGCTATTCTATTAAGGTTGATGCAACAGTAATTGTGGTTTCAGCATTGTTGAAATTTGCCATTTGCTATTGGAATACATTGTTAAATAAATGTGGTTATGTTATACATCATTTTAATGCACATTTTTTCTTTATTTTTTTTCTAATGACTTATTTATTACTTGCTCTTTATTTTATATTTATTTCAGACTATGGAAATAATGTTAGACAAAAAGCAAATTTGAGCAATTTATGGGTCGTAAAGCAGCAGAGACAACTCACAACATCGGGGACACATTTGGCCCAGGAACTGCTAACGAACGTACAGTGCAGTGCTGGTTCAAGAAGTTTTGCAAAGGAGATGAGAGCCTTGAAGATGAGGACCATAGTGCCAGCCATTGGAAGTTGACAACGACCAACTGAGAGCAATCACTGAAGCAGATCCTTTTAGAATTAAACGAGAAATTGCCAAAGAACTCAACTTCGACCATTCTATGGTAGTTTGATATTCGAAGCAAATTGGAAAGGTAAAAAAGCTCAGTAAGTAGGTGCCTCATTAGCTGACAGATAATCAAAAAATTGTCATTTTGAAGTGTTGTCTTCTCGTATTGTATGCAACAACAATGAACCATTTCTTGATCAGATTGTGGCGTGAGGCAAACGTGGATATACATCTATATAGAGATATATGTAGATTTTTTTTTTTTTAGCCAGTCAAATGAAAAGTAGATTTTATATGACAACTAGCCATGACCAGCTCAGTGGTTGGACCAGGAGGAAGCTCTAAAACACTTCCCAAAGCCAACCTTGCACCAAAAAATGGTCTTGGTCACTGTTTGGTGGTCTGTTGCCAGTGTGATCCACTGCAGCTTTCTGAATCCCAGCAAAACCATTACATCTGGGAATTATGCTAAGCAAATCGATGAAATGCACTGAAAACTGCAATGCCTGTGCCAGCGTTGGTCAACAGAAAGGGCTGAATTCTTCTCCACGACAATGTCCAACTGCACTTTGCACAACCAAACCTTCAAAAGTTGAATGAATTGGGCTAGGAAGTTTTGCCTCATCCACCATATTCACCTGACCTCTCATCAACCAACTACCACTTCTTCAAGCATCTTGACAACTTCTTGCAGAGAAAATGCTTCTACAACCAGCAGGATGCAGAAAATGCTTTCCAAGAGTTCCCTGAATCCTGAAGCATGGAGTTTTATGCTACAGGAGTAAACAAACTTATTTCTTATTGGCAAAAACATATTGATTGTAATGGTTCCTATTCTGCTTAATAAAGACATGTTTTAGCCTAGTTATAATGATTTAAAACTCATGTTCTGAAACCGCAATTACTTTTGCACCAACCTAATAATTTTGTTGACTTTCCATATAAGTTTTAGAATAATTTTATATATAACTACAACAAAATCTTGCTGAGATGTTGATTATGTTGATTGATTTTCAAATATTGTGCCAGCCTTGCATCACTGAAATAAATCCCACCTGGTTATGGTATATAATGTTTGTATATGTATGTGACATAGGAATTTTTTTGGAAGGTATTATATAGAATTAGTATCAATTCTTCTTTAAATATCTTTTCTCCTTTACATTATGTACCTCTTTGTCTATGGTATTTTTTATTTTTTGCTCTGTAGTTTCTATGATATCATCAGTCACTTCTGATTTCTTTAAGATTTGCATAATGTACATTTTTATTCTGTCTACATCATTATACTTCAAGTGATTTTTCTTATAAACACTTTGTAATTGGATCACGTTTTTAGTCTATTCTGCCATTGTCTGTCCTTCAATTGGTATACTGAGACCATTTACAATTAAAATAATATTAACATGTTTAACTTTTTTTTTTTTTTTTTT
>VBSM01002608.1:44373312-44389356 GCA_008086735.1 Cheirogaleus medius
TTATTTTCACTCTGTTGTTTCATGGGGTTATTTCTATTATTCTATTTTTAAATTCACTGATTCTTTCCTATTTTCCTTTCATTCTGCTGTGTGAGACCATCCATTAAAGTTTTGTTGTTCTTGTTATTGTATTTTTCTATTCTAAAATCTGTATTCGGCTCCCTTTTGCATCTTTCATTTATTTTCTGACATTTTTATTTCTCTGCTCAGACTCTGTATTTTTTCATTATTTTTAATTCTTGTTTATAATTACTTATTTGAGTATTTTTTATTTTGGTTACTTGAAAATCTTTGTCAGAAAAGTCTAACATCTCTGTTATCTCAGTGTTGTCACTTATTTATGGTCTTTTTATATTAAACTTGATGAGTGAAATGTTGAAATGTTGACATAAGACTCTGTATCTTATATAAGCTTTCTGTTTTAGCCGGCTTTTCCTGACTCTTCCCTAACATGGATATAGAGGGCTCTGCCTTGTCACTGATAGATGACTATAGAAGTCAAGATCTCCAAGAAGCCTGCATTGATATCTATAGGAGGAAGTCTCCTATTACTGCTGAGAAGAAATGGGACTTCTACCCACCACATGGCCTTTACTGACTCTATGGAGGTTGGGCTCATTACCACTAGGTGGTGGTGGTGTAAGTTCTCACTTTCCACTAGGTTCCTCCAACATCACCCTCAGTAGGAAGGGGAAGCAAATACCTTACTACTGCTGGGTTGCATGGAACTCCAGGCTTCTCATGTGATCTATGTTGTCAGTGCAGGGAAGGGAGTCTTATTACTGTGCAGCAGTCGTAAAAGCCCTGGTTTCCTACTAGGCCTTCTTTACTACCATTCTGGCAGGGAATTTGGGTACCTCACTGTACTCACATGACAGTCTATGGCTTACCACTCAGTCCTTGTTGGCATATGTGGGAGTAGGGCCACAATATTTGGTTGGTGTGAAGTGGTTATTGTGTAAATACTTTATTATATCTTCCTTGGCTTCCTCTTTCTTGGTCTTTGGCTAGAGAGAAAAGATTTTTTTTCATCTGTGTTCATTGGCATTTTGGCTTCCTCAACACTCAGTCTTGGAGATATATATATACACACACACATAATGTATATATTAGTTATTAATATATTATATAATATAATTATATTAAATATATTTTATTTAATATATTTATATCTTAAATATATTCATATTTTATTTATTGTTATATTATATATAATATATAATTTACTATTTATATATAATTTATGTATTATTAAATATATTTATATATTATATGTAATATATAATATATAATTACATTATTTATAATATATAATGTATAATATAATTATATCATGTTATATACAATATATTACATATAATATACAATATATCATATAATTATATATAATATTTAATATATTAATCATATAGTAAATATATTATATATAATATAAATTAATTAATATATAGAGTATGTGTGTGTAAATATATATGTACGTATGATGTCAAAAGTAAAACCTAGAGAACTCACCATCATGTTGTTCTTTGAGTCTTCTTTGCAAGGCAACAAATTAGCCTGCCACAGTTTCATGCATGCTGACAGAATACATGAGATTCCTGGGTCAAACACAAAGAACTTTATTACTCATGACACAGCAAACTACATGAGCTTCAGCATATTTGTGTCAGTTCTCCTTGCCCCCAAATATCACAGGTGTAATGTGAATGGGTCCATATGAATGCCTGTACTTACAGTGGTTAGAATTACAAGAGAGGAACCATGAATTTACAGAATCCAACATAATAATTGGCAATGAGCATGCTTGTCCTTTGCTCCAGAGGAAGATACTTTCTATATCTTCCAAGGCTGTTCATTATTTAAAAAATCCTAGAAAATGCTGTTTGGAGCAAAGCTCATATAGCGTCATTGCATGCTTATCTGCAGTGGGAGGTTTTGTTGTTGTACTTTTATTTTCTCTCTCTCTCTAACCCTAGTTCTAAAGTGCAAGTGCAAAATCAGTTTTTTTGCTTTGCTTTCTTTTCCTTCCCTCCTTCCTTCTTTCCTTCCTTATCTCCATTGTGTTGTGGTGATAAGAGTTTTTACCCTAAAATTATATTGAGTATATTGGAAATATAGTTATAGATCTATGGATAACTCAGCTAGTTGTCATATTGCTAGGCTTCTCTGTTGATTTCCATCACCTTAAGTATGCAACTTTATACATGGGTCCACTTTTGTCATTGCTTCTGGTTTTTTCTCCAGACTTTTTCTAGCCCCTAGTTTCATCGATTGATACATATTGTCGTCATCTACCATCTGTGTCAACTTAGTCCTATATTTATTTATTTTTTATTATGCCTATTCCTTTTTAATTGTTATAAAATGTGTCTTTCAATATTTTATTTGTTGTTGGAGTGGAAGAAGAATTTAAGACCAGCACTGACAGTGCTATGTTTACCAGAATTTTGTTTTACTACTTTAATTAGGAATAAAACACAGACTTATACTTTTTGGTGAAAAATCCAAAATCATCATCTCATTATACATGACGATATAATCATTGTAAATTGGACATAAAGCTATTAAAAATAAATATGCTAAGTAACTCTCTTTAGTAACATATTATTGAATGTACTATTTAATGGAATCCTTTCATATGTTAAATATCATCCTTGGATTTCTTTTCATGTTATTTGTGATTTTACTTTGTGTATTTCTCTTTAAAACAGAAACATTATTTATTTAGAATTACCTATTCAAATGCTAATCCATAAGTAGATATATATTTATTAATTTTCTCATGCCCAGCAGAGTAAAAAATGTTGTCAGTGATTTTAAAAAATCAAAAACATACACCTACACACACACAAATTCTTGTCCTCAAGAAACTTATAAATTGTTTACCTTTATAAGTGTAAATTTTCTGATTATTACATAATAAACAAATCAAGAAGACCATAAATGATGCAGTACTTTTAGGAATATCAATGAGCCCAAGTTTTCCTTTGCCAAAATTGTTATAAGACACATAATATAAGGCTAAAAATATTTTCATTTCTGGACATATAATTTCTGCACTATTTTGCTAAACAAAAGTAACATACTGCAGTGATCTCTGTCTTTAGACCTTTCCTCTTTAGATTCCTCACTATTCTCTTTGCCTCTTAAACTCATCAAATTTTCTCCATGTCAGCACTTCCCCCACAATGTTGCCATAAAAATTATATGCAATCATTGAAACAAGTAACTGCGCCAATGAGTACAAATTTTGTTTCAAATCTTTACCTCCAAGGACTTGTTTTCTGTAATGCTGTATGGGAATATTTAATTTGTGTAATAGGAGAGTAAATGAGGTGTCTTGCTGAGTGAAATTTACATGGAAATACCTATAGCATGTTTTGATGTTCATTGTATCTGATGTAAGGTTATTATCAATGCATAGAATCAGAGAAAACATGCCAAATATAATTTCTCAAGCTTTTATCTTGCTTTCCTTTGTTAAAGATCTCAGACCATAAAACACAATATGTTCCAAAGATAATAAAAAATAATTCAACAGATTACTTAAACTTTACATAGGTGTGGGTACATCATGAAGAAATTCTGTATTATGTCAGACATCACTATCTATTTGCAAACATTATACCTGAAATCCCGAAATAGTCCTCCATTTATGTATGATTTTCTCAGTCAAGCAAAATTGAAGTCCTTTAGAAGAAAAAAAAAAGCTAAGAAAAAATAATGTTTAGATGAGATTGGCAACACTTTTGCCTAGAATGATTTGATTACATATGCTTGCAGATTCTGACAGGTTTTATCTAGAGGTACATCAGCATCTTTTGACAGTATAAAATTATAAAACAATATAAAGTGCAGACATGCTATTTATATGCATGACACACATATGCAGATTTTGTTGGTGTAATACTTTAGAAATCTGAAATCATCAAGATATTGTTCTGTTGTCTCATTTCCTGATAAGCAAGAATTATATGTGGATCCAATTATGTGAAATAGCATTATCTATACAGTCCATGCTTAGTTTTATAGCTCTTTGTTTGGCCTATTCTATTTGAATTTGTTTTTGGTTAGTGTCTTACAAAATTAAATACTACAATTGCTTGTTTCTATACTAAGTAATAAATAGTGCATATTATTACCTGGATATAAATGAGAGCTCTTTTATTGTTTGTATGTGCTTTTAGATATTTTAGATACTTATATTTAGCAAATAATTATAACAAAAATTCAACAAAACAAAAAACTAAAAATCTAAATATGCACAATCCATCCAGATATACAAAATATGTAATTGTCAAATTGAATAAAAAGAAATAAAACAGAATTGGTCAGAACTACTGTGGCCAGTTCACATTATCCAGATGGAAAACAACCAGATTGGCTAAGCAAAGATCAAGATTAAGCATAAAATAGTAAGTGTTTGATTTCTCTATGCAAGGTTTGATATAACACAGGCTGGAATAAAATGAAACAGAAGCACAAACTATTAACTGATCAGATTTAAACAAGTTCACTTAGATTTCACAATGTATGGATTTTGACTATGGCTCTGCATATGTATTGAAGCTAATTATAAATAGTTCTATAGGTAGACTTATAATAGTTAAGACATTCAAAGACATCGATTTAATACATTTTTGAAGCCAAATGTCAATTAAATTCTAGATATCTTCAAATAAGGTATTACAAACTGAAAAAGCAGGATAATTGTGATAGCTAATTTCATGTGTCAACTTAGCAGAGCCATGATACCCAGATATTTGGTCAAAATCATTCTGGATATTTCTGTAAAGGTATTTTCTGATGACATTAAGATTTAAATAGGTGGATTTTGAGCAAAGCAAATTAGCCTCCATAATGTGGGTGGGTCTCATCCACAATCAGTTGAAGGCATTTATTGACCAAACACTAAACCTTCCCTGAGAAAGAAGGAATTCTGCTAACAGACTGCCTTCGAATTCACACTGCAAGTCTTCACTGGGTCTCCAGCCTGCCAACTCTAGATTTGGATTTAGCAAGCATCTGATATCCTATGAGCCAATCACTTAAATCTTTCTGTCTCTCTGTCTTTCTCTCTCCCTCCCTCTTATTACATCTATGGCTATATCATCTATATTTATATTTGTGTCTACATCTATGTCTATCTATCTACCCATCTATCCATCCATCTATCATACCAAATATAGATGTTGGTAACTGGGTGTTGCTGTAACAAATACCTAAATATATGGAAGTGTCTTTGGCACTGGATAATGAGTACAGGCTGGAAGAGTTTTCAGGTACATGTTAAAATAAGTCTAGATTGCTTTGGGAAGATTATTGGTAGAGATATTGATGTTTAAAAGTCTTCTAGTGAGGCCTGAGAAAAGAAAAAAATAGCTCAAAGCAGTCTATATGAGGTATACAAAATGGATCAGGCCCAGAGAGATATAAGTATGGGATTTTAGTCATGCCTTCTGCACCTATGCCTGGTGGCAATTGTTTAAAGGTATTTTGTTTCTGACTAACTGCCTCATCCATTATTTTCATGATCCCAGAATTTGTGATACAAAAAACAATATATAGCCAATCAATAGTTGATGTCATTTCAGTGTAAATTCTTGGTAAACAACTTATGAAATGCCTCTTCTTTTCCTCTAAAAATCCACTTTAACTGCTGCTGATTGGAGTGCATATTCAGGGCAATTTGAATTTATTCTCCTGGGTTGCAATCCTTAAGTGTGGCCCAAATAAACTCTCTACTTACGTTAAGTTTGCCTCAGATTTTTTTCTTTAAGTCAACAGGACTTACATAAACATGTTATTGGACACTGGAGTAAAGATGATCCATTTATAAAGTAGCCAATAACTTGGCTAAATTGTTTCCTAATGTTTTGTAGAAAGTAGTATTTATAAAAAATGGACAAGGATATTTAGCTCAGGAAATTTCTAAACAAAGTTTTGTAGGTATAGTCTTGTTTCTCCTTACTGCTTATAGTAAAATGTGACAGAAGAGTTATAAAAATTGAAGAAGGAATTATTAAGTAAAAAGGAACCAGAACTTGAAGATTTGGAAAATGCTCAGTCTAGCCTTTATTGCAAAAAATAAGAAAATGTGTTCTAGAGAGCCTGTGTTCATTTGATAAAGAGATTATGGTTTGACTCAGGGATTCAATCATTTGATAAAGAGATTACAGGTATGACTCCTGAATCCAATCAGCCATCTCAGCAGAAACCAGGAATAGAGATGAAATTATACAAGCAGAAGCACTGTCAGCTTGGACTAAAATGGACAGAATGAAGGAAAGTTGCTGAACTTCTGGGATTCTACAGGCTGGGACAATAGAGGTATCTGATGGATATGGACATGTATTATCCTCCATGAAAAGGGAAAAATGACCCTGAAGGTGATTGAGAGATCAACAGGACTGCCACTGCCACCACTGACCTAGGAGCGAGGTCTTTTGCTTCTTGGATCCAGAGGTCAGGGCCACCACTTCTGATTCAGGTAGCCAGACTACCGAGCAGGGCCTATGAGGTGACAGTGCTGCTACCCTGGTGGGCCTGGAAGACAGAGTAGAGAGGCATAGAGGCACAGATAATTATTCAGGAGCATTAAATCATAAAGGGGTTTGTCCTGCTAGGTTCTGGACTTGCTTGGGACCTGCGACTGCTTTTTTCTTTTCCATTTCTCCTCTTTGAACTGGGAATATCAATTTTCAAAGTAGATAACTTGTCTAATTTCACAGGTGCAGAACTGTGAGTTATAGGCTGAGTTGTTACCTAGATAGTGTCTCCTAGGGACAAAGGCAGGCACCCATCTTGGTGCTACCCCACCTTAATCCTGCGCTGAGCAACTGCCACACCTGGGAAAGAGGAGGATGGCTCTGCCAATCTGCAAAAGAATGCAGGGAATTCCCCAGCCCAAGGCCAGGTAGACCAGGCACAATAGGATTTGGAAAGTGACCTAGAGTAAACTAAGGCTAATTATCAAGTCGCTCACTGTCCACCAAAGTGGTTCAGTGGTGATGTCTGAACCACGAGGAGTGCCCAATCCAGACACTATAAAACAAGACCCCAGACCATAACCAGAGCCTTTTGGGGGTCCTGTTTGTTGTTTGTTTGTGGTGAATACTTCTTGCTTTTGCTCTGTAAACCTATATCCTGCGCTTGCTCTGTAAACTTATTTTGCCCTTTCTCAATAAACTTTGATTCATGCTTACCTTGTTTTTGATGTGTCTGGTCATTCTTTGGCCAAGAGCACACTAAGAACCAAGAACAGACAACTACAACCCGACACCTACAACTATGACCTGACAAAGTCTCATCCACATTTGATTTTGATGATATTTACATGACAATTGAGTCTTAAAGTTAATGATAGAATTGGCTAAAACTTTTGGACAACTGTATGGGGGTAAAAAAAATTTGCATGTGAGAAGGACATGAATCTTGGGGAGTACAGAGGGCAGAGTGTTGTGGGCTAAATCATGTCCTCCCAATTCATATGTCAAAACCGTAACCTCCAGTATGTCAGAATGTAACTGTTTCAGAAATTGAGCCTTTAAAAAAGTGACTACATTAAAATGAGGCTGTTATTATGGGCCCTAATCCAATCTGACTGATTTCCTTATAAGAAAATAAAATGTGGATACATAAAGAGATACCGAAGATGTACACCCATAGGGCAGTCATCTCCAAGCCAAGGAAAGAGGGCTTAGAAGAAACCAAATCTCCCAACTATTTGATCTTGGAGTTCTAGCCTCCAGAACTATGAACAAATAAATTTGTTATTTAAGCTGTCCAGTCTGTGGTATATTGTTATGACAACCCGAGCAAACTAATACATTAATTATAATATTGCCAGAACGGTCAATATAAACTTTGAAACTTTTAAGAAATTTTTGATTTTAGGACTCACTTGATGGAAATGTTCAATGAGAGAAAAAGAGTTCAATTTATTTATTTATTTAATTTTTTTGAGACAGAGTCTTACTTTGTTACCCAGGCTAGGGTGAGTGCCGTGGCGTCAGCCTAGCTCACAGCAACCTCAAGCTCCTGGGCTCAAGCAATCCTTCTGCCTCAGCCTTCCGAGTAGCTGGGACTACAGGCATGCGCCACCATGCCCGGCTAATTTTTTCTATATATTTTTAGTTGGCCAATTAATGTATTTCTATTTTTAGTAGAGACGAGGTCTCGCTCTTGGTCAGGCTGGTTTCGAACTCCTGACTTTGAGCTATCTACCCGCCTCGGCCTCCCAGAGTGCTAGGATTACAGGCATGAGCCACCGCGCCCGGCCTAAGAGTTCAATTTAAATGTGGACTTAAAATTAAAATTCTTCCTGCCAAAACTTATGACCAGGAATATATACTTACCTTAGACAGTTCTAAATTACAATACTCTCTAAAAACTTGAAGTAATGTAAGAAAGTATCAATTTATAAAATTGACTTAAAAAGTAAATTAAGTCATAGCTTTTAAAAGTAGCCTTCATGTGGTAGACTATAAAAGATTATTATAGAAGGATTGGCACATTTGCAGTATCCTTCTAATCTTTGAGATGAACATTGCTGAGGACAATAATTCTCTTCAATAAAATGCCACTTGATGAATATTCAAAGAAACTAAGGAGGAATGCCCTAACCGTTAACTTACACAGCAGAAGTATAAGCTTTTCTTTACAGGAAAATGTGTCCTCTTCTTTCACTCTCTGAGTCAGCTAGTTGGCCAAACTCTCTGCATAAATACCCAGTGAGAATTATCTTCCTGTAGAATTTGCCACAGGGATTTTACATATTTTATCAAACTTTAAAATTATTTTGATAGCTGATGGGAAGAGTACATAAATGAGAAATCAGATACAAAGTTGAATACTTCAAAAAAGATAAGGTCACTCTAGTCAAAATAAAATTTAAAGAAGAAAATTGCAGATACTTAACTTCCTTTGAAGTACTATTATGAATTCAGTTAAATACATCTACTAATTCATTCTTCTTAATGTTCTTTAAGTTAATTTCTCCTTCCTTGTTATATCATCATCCTCCTAGCCCTTTTCTTATCACCTCATAACCTTACTAGTTCCATAGTCTTAGAAATTTTTATAATATTTACAACCATATATTTTAGGCATATATTAATAGTTCTCCTATCAAATTTCACAATTATTGCCAATAACTTATTAGAAATTATATATAATAACTTAAAATGACTTGACTCTCTCCAGCTCAGTTTACTCACTGCATAAAATATGGAAGTGAGAGTAGAATGTGTGGGGTGGAACTAATACTTGTCAAATAAGATTAATACTTGAAAGAAGAGTTGTGGCATCTTACTGATGGAATTTATTTTAAGTGACTACAAAATATTAGGGCTCAAGAACTGAAGATAAATTTGTTTTCATGGATGATTAATAGAATCACTGACTTGTTTTGGAAGGGAAATATGAGGTTACTTTTGAAGACTATTTGTGAAAATAAAGATACACATATGTGTGGGTTTTTTCAATAGACAGCTGAAATAGAACTCAGGAGGCCTGGTAGTAAAACATGAGAATCATTCACTTTAGGATAATAGTTGAACCACAGAGTTAATAAGCTCCCTGATAAAAAGGAGATAAGTTATCTAGACTTAAGAGTGTATAATGCAATAATCGTTATCAAGAAGGAAATAGAAAGAAAGCCTCTGCTTATTGTGAAAGTGCAGTCAAGAAAAAGTCATGGAAATGGTAGCAAAAATAGCATTGTGTCCAGCAGCCAGAGAAAGATGGATTACCAAGAACAGCATGATCAGAAGTATCCAGTGCTATAAAACTGTCTTGAAAAATAAGTGGGGGAAACATTCACTGTATTTTACAATTACAAGGATATAGGCAAATTTAAAAAACAAATTCTGTTTCTTGCCAGTGATATATTAATATTTTGAGAAGAATTAAAGAAAACACAGTTTTTTTATGGACATAGACTCTTTAGTCTAATTTGCCAAAGTAGAAAGAAAAATGAATTCATAGATAATGTTAAAAAAATATTCAATGTTTTCTGCATTTCTTGGAACATGGGTTCTATTCTTGAGGTCTGTATAATGAACATCTAATATTAAAAAAACATCGTGTTCTCCTCAGTTCTAAGGATGCAGAAAATCAACAGGCATTTAATATTTCATTTCCAATCACTATACCTTTTTTTCATAGAATTTTCTTTGAAAACATGTTTACTTTTTAAAATTCCTTTTTAATAAATGAAATAACCTATCATTGAAAAACTTTTATAAAATGAAAAATAAAGAAAGAAGATGGGCAAAACAAATTAATTATTGTAATTTCTTATGGTCCCTTAAAATTGTCCATTTAAAATAATTAGCAGAAATTTGTATTAGTGTGTACCTCTTGAGTGATTTTGTAGCAAGACTCTGAGGACTTGATCACTCTCAATTTATCTAAATAGTATATAGATAAGGCCTTGTTAAATACTTAAACAGAAAAGTAAAATATTTAATAGTTACAAACTGTTAAATATGTATTATCCTTTGTCAGGGACTATATTACTAGACATAATATGTATAGATATGAAATAGATAAATATAAATAAATTAAATCATATAGAATAACATACATGGCAATTTTGGGTATTATAAAAGGAACATATATATAAATAATTCTAAAATTTCCTTTAAATGATTTTATTACTCTTCAGCTAATAAATATAAAATCTTTAATAATTTATAAGACCATTTGATTAAAAAACCTCCCATAATTATCTTGTTTAGATTATCAAACATTTGTTTCATAGAATATTTTTGTTGCCAACTTCTGAAAACATTGATGAATATGCTTGGTCTTATGCACGTGAAATAACCTTGTGCTGACAGCATAATAATACTGAAAAAAGGCTTTTAAAATAATATCAATTTTCCATAATACATCATGCATAGTGCATGATAATCAGGTACTCACCAAAACAATTTTTGATGTGATCTTTTCTCTTTTCTTTCATACCTTTTTAAAGTTGACGCATCATCAAAACATTTTGTTTTCTTATGAGTTTCAAAAAAAGAGGGTAAAAAAATTGTGTGACCTTCTCTACAATTGGCTGAAACTTTCATGCCTTTCATTCAGGTCTCCATTAGTCGAAAGTGGTTTTAGCTAGCTGTACTCAAGCATTTCAGTCAATTACCTGCTTTTATCTTGTTGTTATCATAAAGGGCCATTTCTTTCCTAAAATGGTCAATTAAGTTCATGAAAATAAATGGTGAGGAATATACAATTTGTTAGCGGTACTGTCAGGAGTACACTGGTCTTGGGGAAAAACATTTCAGAGAGTTTCTTAATGAATAGAAATAGCTTTCATCAGAGGAGATGTTTGTTCACATTTCTTTTCTCTCTGTCCACAATTCACAGTTAACAACACAGTAATTGAGTATTTGAAAGCTCTTAAAATATCCACCTTATACTTAAAGAAGGGTCCCATGTTTTTACTTAACTACTCCATTTGTTTGCGTTTGTATAAAGTGCATTTTAAAATCAATTGAGGTAGTAGGTTTTACTTGAAAAGCATCAGAAAAAGGTTCACTTTTTGTTTGAGAATAATGTGGTAGAAGGAACAAGCATTTGGAGTAAATTAATTAAATAGGATGTACCTTAAATATAGAGAAATGTTAAAGCAATGAAAAAAACCTTGAAAATATAAGGGGAAAAGTAATGGGCAACAGATTTCTTATTTGCATGATGACAACATTGTGGATGCTTCATAGAAAGAATGCAGGTTTGAATAATGATACATTCATTTGCTTATATTTTGATTATCTCCACTTTTGTTCTTAAAACAAATTAAAGGTGTTTACTATGTGTCACATATTTAGGTACAATGGACATTCTAGTGTTAACAGGTAAGCAAAGCTATAAGTTAAATCACTTTATGTGGTATCTTCCAGTATAGCCAGGAAAATACAATTTATAAATATGAAATTTGACTAACATCTTTCTGGATTACAAGTACATGCTGAATGGTTACAGGTAAATTCATCAAGAAAATAATTGTGTATTTTTATGTTTGCTTTTTTTTTTGCAAATATTTCTCCACAAATATTCTAGCTATAAAAACCATGATTCAAACATTCTTTCTCCTAGCAAAAGTATCCAATGCAATGCCAAAGAAAACTTACTTAATGGAGTTAATTACTGCACCAAAATGTATTTCATTACTCCCTTTGCATTTTAAAACCTGACGATCCAAGATTATTGAATCAACGTGATGGTTAATTTTATATATCAACTTGGCTAGGCCTTGGTACCCAGGTATTTGGCCAAATAAAAATCTAACTGTTGCTGTGAAGGTATTTTTTATATTTTATTTAGTATTTAAACAATCAAAATAGATTTTAGTTGCAAGTGTTAGGTGCCTTCCTATATGCTCAAGCATTTTTGCTCTCCATATATACAGAAAATAAAATGTAGTATCTTCAACTATCCTACAATATTCCCCATCTATTAAAGTGATATCATGGCAGAATGTAGAAAATGCTAGAGTTTAGATATATGGTCAGAAAGCGTGAAAGAAAGTAATGACACTTTATAAAGTTGACTAGTCATCCAAAACTGAAAAGTATCAAACCTCTAAATTCTGGAAATGAGCAATACCTTTCTTTTATTTATTATTATTTTATTACAATTGGACTTTTATTATTGGCTTCATTTTAGTCCATCAATATTAGATAATTCTAGATAAAGAGAATTCTCTTTATAAAGAGTGAGAATATACTCTAAAAATGAAATGGATTGATTTTTATAAATAGTGCCAAAAATGCTAATGGTTTAGATATCTAATAAGAACTAATTCATGAGTGTTATTTTCTATTAAATAAACAGATTAAAAGAAAACTGTGTGGAAGTTGAGCATTCATTTCTGGCATTTTTAATTTGGTAGTTTTATACACAAACACACACACACACACACACATTGTATTTTATTTTTGTTTTTCTTTCTTTCATATATCTAAAGAATAATTTAAGGACAGATGTCTGTGACCTAAGAATATAAGCTAACTTCTGTTTTAGAATGTTTCTTTTTTGGTTTAATCATATTGATTGTTCTACCCAAAAGGATTGAGCCTTTAAATTAGATATGAATAGCATGAAGATCAAATAATCTTGATAGTACATCAAAAATGGGAAGTTGTATTTAAACATATGTAAGTAAAACCCTCTAATTATAGCTTTTGTATAAGGCACTTTCACTAAGTTTATATTCATAAACAATTATAAAACTACAAGTGTGAAAGAAATAGCTTGATGTGTTGTTCTCTTAAGAACAAAACTGTGACAACTGAAATCATAAATATTTACTTGTTTTACTTCTTTTCTCTTTAATGTTTTTAAACATAATGTAAGGATGCTCATGTTAAACAGTGATATGCTTTTCTATGTGTGCTTTCTGTGAAAAATAAGATTATTTTTTGATGTAGAAGTAATGTTTTCACCTTGTAAATACAGAAACTGAGAAGGAAGCTTGACATTCAAATAAAGGCTATTTTCACCACATATGATACTGAGTCACTTGCTTTCTCTCTTTTGTTTAAAGTCTCAATCTCTCTTTCTCTCTTTCTCACTCCCTTTCCCTCCTAACCCCATCTGTTTTATCTACCTACCTACCTGCCTACCTATTTAGTAACATTGATGTCTATATATTATATATGAAGCATAGATTGATAAGAGACAGAGAAATATAGAATTCATAATTTCTATAGAGTAGCAGATTGGAGAAAATAATGTGCTCATAATGTTAGATGATATATAGATACATAGGAATTTTAAAAATCTCAGATTTATCAAGTGAAATTATACAGTCAAGGAAAAGCAAAAAGGGCATTTATTTTTTTCTCCACTCAGTCACTGGAATCCGATGTTTTATTAAGAGGACAAATTCCACTTTAAAATAAAGGATTTTAAGAAAGAGGATGCTGAGATAAAAATTTTTGTAAATGCAACGCAAGTGCATGTTATATTTATGGAATATAATTTAGCAAAATTGTACTATATTTATGTACTTAAAAATCAAAATCTTTCCTACAAAATATACATTGTAGATTAGGAAAATGTCCATGATATAGTAAAATAACATATTTTTAAATCAGAAAAAGAGAAAATAATGATGGAAAAATGAAACGGATCAAAGAAGAAATATTTAGTTTTAAAAAATAGAGCTATCATATATTTGCTGGTGCTATTAAAATATAAGGGTCTAGGCCGGGCGTGGTGGCTCACACCTGTATTCCTAGCACTCTGGGAGGCCGAGGCGGGCAGATCGCTCAAGGTCAGGAGTTTGAAACCAGCTTGAGCAAGAACGAGACCCCGTCTCTACTAAAAAAATAGGAAGAATTAATTGGACAACTAAAAATATATAGAAAAAATTAGCTGGGCATGGTGGTGCATGCCTGTAATCCCAGCTACTCAGGAGGCTGAGGCAGAAGAATTGCTTGAGCCCAGGAGTTTGAGGTTGCTGTGATCTAGGCTGACGCCATGGCACTCTAGCCAGGGCAACAGAGTGAGACTCTGTCTCAAAAAAAAAAAAAAAGAAGAAGAAGAAGAAGAAGGGTCTAAACTTTCTAGTAACCAATATGCAGAGTGTAACATGATCATTTATTAGTGACATAATGCACATTGGTTGACAATAGGCAAGATATGCAATGTGTTCCAAGATCCTTAACATATATGTGTTCTTTGATTCATCGTATATACATTTCTAGAAACATATCCTAAGAAAATAATCTGAAATCTGAATGAAGAAATATGTTTAAAACTATTCATCAGAATGTCATTTATCATAGCAAGTGATTAGATAAAGTTAAAATTTTCAGAAACAGGAGAATAATTAAATGTATTTTGGCACAGTCATATCATGAACTATAATTAAAACAACGTATATATATTTTATGTATATATATAAAATGTACTGAAAGACTTGCTACAACAAAGTGGAAACACATTGTTCTGGGATCCCATGACTCTCATTATTTCAGTGACTCGGTTGAAATACTCAGATGACTCAACATCACGTTATATTCATGCTTAAGGATACAGTGTAGGAATAGTAGGATGATATTACATTAGTCTACTTCAACTCCCATAACAAAATACCACAGACTGGGTAGCTTAAACAATAGAAACTTCTCATAGTAGAGGAAGATAGAAGTCCAAGATTAAGGAGCTAGCTAAGTTGGTTTCTGCTGATATCTCATTCTTTGACTTGCAAATGGCTATTTTCTCTCTATATCCTCATGTGTTTTATTTTTTCTGTGTGTACATCTCTGGTGTCACTTTTTCTTCTTAAAAGAACACTAGTCCTATTGGATTGGGGCTCCACTCCTATGACCTCATTTAACCTTAATTATCTCTTTAAAAAGCTTATCTCTAAATACAGTCACATTCTCAGGTATTGGCAATTAGAACGTCAACAAACGACTTTGTGAGGGATACAATTCAATCCATGGCAAATATATAAGTAAATGAAGACTTGATACGTTAGGGGTATATTTTCAAATTTTCTTCAGGATCACATGGATTCACTTTTTCTTCAAGCTGTAAATCATTCCACTAGGGAAAGCCCACTCATTTCTGAGTCCAGAGTTCTTAAAAGGGAGCTGGTTATATAGCTACATGACTAGCTATAGTGTAGACATCAATCCAGGCATCAGGTGCTCATTATGAATCTTTATGTCTATAAACAATGTTGATAGTCTGGTGCATCCTGGCCCCCTGCTTCAGGTATATGGAAAAACACCCTAATCCGTGATTATGTGCATGTTCCAGACATTTCCTTCTCTGAGTCTGGCCAAGGGCCATTGCTGTGGCTCTAGGCATTCCCATAGACAATAATTCAACAAAACCAACCTGTCTTTTAACTTTTTCTTTTCACATAAAGCACAATTTTTTAAATAATGATCTCAAATATATAAAACAATTTTTAAAATGAAGGATCCCCCAAAAAAAGAGATTCTAAAGAAATATATCAAATATTCAGAAGATTTTCTATAGGCGGTAAGAGTGTAAGTGATGATTTTTTTTTTTTTTTTT
>VBSM01002608.1:44391831-44403177 GCA_008086735.1 Cheirogaleus medius
GTACCCCCATAATATTCTGAAATAAAAAAAAAAGAATATTCTGCTGTATTTTTACAGGTGAAAAGCCCTGCTTTCAAACAAATCACTTTAATTATTGCATAAGAGAAAGATAGCATATACTAACTAAATATGTAAGTTGTCATTTCAGTCTTAAATTTATTATAGAAATATTGAAGGACTAAGTCAATTTTTAGCTGATTTCCAAACAATAGTATCAGAACTCATACTCAGAAATTTAGGTTTAGATTATGTCTCATTGTTATCATATATTCTTCTAAGTGTGATACGAGATTGAGGAAAATTGTTCTGACTCCATTATAGAATACTGTTACTATACTCTATTATAATATTATTCTTCCATAACTAATAATTAATGATGAACTATGTAATACCCAGGCAATTATGAGAAGCAATTAATTGTATTTAATCAAATCAAATAATTGTGATGGCTTATACGTAAACATAAAATATTACAAGAAAAACCTATGTACATCTGGGCATTCAACTATCTTCTAACATAATCTGTGCTTCAAATATTCAATCAGTAACCAGAAAATCTCTTTTACATTAAGGGAGCTCTTATTATATTAATTTTAAACAAAGAAAACTGAGGCTCCAACATGTATATAGCTGTTCAGAAATAAAAAGAGATAGATCTAGGATTCAAATCCAGATTTATTTGATCTAAAATAGAAATTCTTTCTATTATATCCCTTAAGGGTTGTTTCTCATCTAAAAATCTGAGGAACAGTAATTTAATTGGTGAATATAATACTTTTGCTATCCAACTTCTCAAAATATTTTGATTAATTGCCTCTTACATGCATAAATTTTGTCTAGAAATGTTAACTTTAATTTTAAACTCAATATGGTAATCCTCAAATAGCAAATTGAGTTATAGAAATAAAACATACAGAACCCAATTTAATTACAATATAAGGTAGAGCTAGATAAGCTGCCAAATTTTAATGTAGATTCTATAAGTTATGAAAAATCAAAGGAAGGCTAGGTTTCTGTATATGAAATGAATACATAAGGAACCTACAAAAAGTTGAATTCTAAAATAAAGAAAAAATATGGCCATAGTTGGTATATAAAGGAAATAAAGACTGCTGACAAAAAACTGTGGGATTTACTACCTTTTTTTTAGTTTCAACATACAAATTAAAGCGAACCAGTTCCTAGCTCCTAAGTTCTTCAACAGCTAGATGCACTACTTATCAAATAAGAGATTTATACTTTTTTGTAACCAGAGAGTTATGTAGAAAAGGAAGCTGGGTGAAGATTATATATATAAACCATTCACAAATTATACAAATCCTTCTTTCATCTCCAAGAACACTAAGATCTGGAACATCACTGGTTTTTAGATTGATGCCAAGTTCATAAAGAATACTGATAGGCTTTGGCAAACAAGTTGCAGGCATGGAATTCTAAAAGAGATAACATAATCCAAAGCTTAAGGAATTTCTTACAATGAAAGGAGGAAGACCAAATGTGAATGTGTTTTAGTGCATTATGCTTTCAGTTGTTAGAAGGTTGTCTCAAAGTTAGTAGGTTCATTTTAATGTGAGAAAAATATATTCAAACTTTTATTTTTAGCTCCTATGAAAGGGCCACTTCATTTGCTAAGCTTTATCTTTTAGAACTTAAATTAGTTTTAAAAGAGAAATGATTTAAGAATATTTATATTATCACATCCTTTACCATTAAATACCTGTCTGCACGTCTACCCTGAATATATTTCATGCTTTTTAAAGTAATATGTATATTTTGTAGATAATTCACATATTCATTCTGTAAATGTTTGGAAAATGTATAATTATATGAAGAAACAGAAATTAAGCTCTTCCCTCATTTTGCCATCCCTCAAATATACTTTATAGTAGAAGCCCATGTTTGAAATGTTCATCTGCTCCAAAAAGGGCAAAGCTGGAGTGTTTTAACATTTATTATTATTTGACAAAAAGGGATACTGTTATAATCAAAATTCAATGGAGTATACAGCAAGCAAGCTAGTTGTGAGTTTAGTATTTTTCTCTAGGGTCTTCTTTCAGTGTTCTTACTCTTAGGTCTGAATCTAGTCTTCTTTCCTTTCTCTTTTTTAAAGGCATTCTCATATAATGCTTTGGAAATGATATTATATGCTAATAGTCTATTACTTTGTTTTTTGTAGTTTAATTCTATATTAACTTGTAAAGTTTAATGCAAAGCAATTGATACATTCATTAAGCAATTTAAAAAATGATATATTTTAAAATATAGCATATCATATAAAGTCTATATATAGCCCAATACTTGACATATTGTAGGTATCCAACAAATACCCATTAAAAGATTGAAGATTCATAATGTCGAAGCTGTTTTGCATGTTTGTTTTTATATTTGGTTTATTTGTTTAGATCTAGAGCATTTTATTGCTTGACAAACCATAAATTAACACAGGCTTTGGTCTTCTCACTCTGTTGAAGAACAGTTGGCCTGAATCTTCAGCAATAACCACAGAGATTCAAGTTGAAAATACCCATAAAATTGCATATTTCTGAAGAGTTCACTATCTACTTTTTAATTTTCCATTGCTTCCAATAATTTGTTCTATATTCAAAGGAGTTAGAGAAAAACAATACGGTAGATTCAGACTCTTGTTTCAAGCCATCATTGCATATCTTTAGGAATCTAGGATGAGTATGATTATATTTTAGTGAAGAAACCAAAGAGTAGCAAATTAATATCTGTCAAAATCATACATGGCTCTAAACCATGTAGGAAGTTTTTATAATAACTCATCTAAAATATGGATATTTTAATTCCAGGTTCTGGTTACTTATGTTTCATGTACAGAAGTTTTTAAAATAATTACTATGAATATATGCATACATACCTCTGTTTCCTTTTTCCCAAACTTTGTTGTCTTTCCCTGCCTTTAATAGCCTATCTTCCAAAACACTGTTCCAAGGACAAGTCAGCAGACAATTAAGTGAATGGTTTCTTTTATAACATGATAGATAATTTATTTAGTAATTATTTTAAAATACTTTTTTGAAAATATGAAAGCACTTATAAGATATTGAGTCACTAGCTATCTTATTATATGTTCTTTCTCATATTAAAACCAAAACAAAGTATTTGTAACAATTAATACTTTGAAGTAAAAGTAATTTGACACCCACCTAGGGCTTCTATTTTTTTAAGCCAAGTGAGAGACAAAGTTTTAATGTGTTTCTCCCTATTATAAAGATTTTTTTCCTCTTAAAGTATCTCCACAGAGTTCTTACAGGTTACCTAAAATTCCATTAAAGTCTTGGAACAAAGATAAATGAGCTACCTACTCAAGGTATTACAAGACCAATTAGCAACATATAAAATATAAATATGTTCATAAATACATTAAAATGGAGCCTTTAGGAGAAGTAGGTCAATGGCAAGTTTTGACAGTTTTGAAAATGAATGAGATTTACAAGGTTAAACACCCTGGAAGACTGTGAAATAATTATTTTTCAAAAGGACAATATATTATATTTTATAAAGGCTATTTTATAACTGAGGGTTGGCTCAGCTACAAAAGGATGAACTCCAAATACTAAAGTCTCTAAATTAGGCTTATTGTCTTTAATTTCCCCACACCTCTCCAGTACAACTCTCAATACAACTCCCAACATTCTTTAGTATCAGAATTTGACCTTGCTGTGAAAATATGCAATGCTCTAGATTTCCTCCCCCTCTACAATTATTTATTTTTTCACATGATCTTTTATTTTTTTCCTTGGGGACAAATGTATATTCTTTCCCAGTTTCCCAGTCCTTCTTGAATATTATTGAACCTATGTTGTTCCATCTCTTACAAGAATTAATTTTTTCCATTAACTCTCCCTCTCATACTTGTTTTATGATTTTATTTCTTCTCATTATTAACTCAGAAGAATAGTCCATACTTAAGCCTCCCAATTCCTCATGTTGTTATCATATCTGGACTAATTATCAGATATAGACTTACCATTTGATCCAGCAATCCCGTTACTGGGCGTCTACCCAAAGAAAAAGAAGTCATTTTGTTAAAAAAAAGGTACCTGTGCCTGAATGTTTATTGCAGTACAATTCACAATCCCAAAGACATGGAGTCAACCTACACGCCCATCAATCATGAATGGATTAAGAAAATGTGGTGTATATATATTTATATATATGGAGTATATATTGAGATCCAGTAAGAGCCAATGTTTCTGTTCAGGTTCAAAGGCAGGAAAAAAGCTAATGTCCTAGTTCAAAGGCCATCAGGCAGAAAGAATTCTCTTTACTTGGCGGGAGGGTAAGCTTTTTTGTTTTATTGAGTTCTTCAACTAATTTCATGAGACGTCCACATTATGAACGACAATCTACTTTTGCCTACTAATCAAATATTAATCTCATCCAAAAAGGAAACACTCTCACAGACACATATTGTGTTTGCCCAAATGTCTGTGTACTCAGTGGCTTAGTCAAGTTGACATAAAATTAACCATCACTTTCAGTAACTCAGAAAGCCTGTTGTTATCAACCAGTCACACTTCTCACAAAGTTAAAGACCATTTTGACTGTGTCTCTTTAGATTATTGTTGCCTGTTAATAGTTTATGTAAATGAGAAGATTTATGCATAGAGTATGCATTTTTTGTCTGCTTCTTAAGTAGAATATTATATTTGTAAAATTCATATATTTTATGTGTAGCAGTAGTTTTTTTGTTCCTATTCCTAGATCATAATTTATTATATGACCACTATAAAATGTATCTTATACTGTTACACTGTTAATTTCTATTTGGATGGCCTCCAGACCAGAGAGATTATGAGCAATGTTCCTATAAACATTCTAGTAGTTGTCTTTTGGAAAATTTATACGGAAATTTCTGTTCGGTATATATCATAGAGGAGAATTAACTGCTAGGTATTAATAATAGTGTATGTGTTTTCCAGCTTTAGTAGAAACTGAGGAACAGTTTTTCAAAGTGGTTATACCAATTTACACTCCTAGCAACACTGCATTAGTGTTCATGTTGTTTTACATCCTTGCCAAAAATTGTATTCTTTATTTTTTTTAATTTTAGCTATTCTGAGGTATGTGTAGAGTTATCAAATTGTATCTTGTATTTCAGTTTTACTTTTCCTTCCACTAGTGAGTAACAAAGTTTAACATTTTCAAGTGTTTATAGGACATTTGGATATCTTCTTTATGAATGCCTTTTCCACATCCCAGATCATGTTTAATTATGTTGTATTTCTTTTTGTTATTGATTTTTAGCAGGTCTTTACAAATTTTCTCCACATATAATTAGCATAGTGTAGCTAACTTTTCTCTTCTATGGATTTTCTTTTTGCTACACACCCAGTCAAAGAGCAAAATAAAAAAACCGCAAACAACACATGTTGGTGAAAATATAAAACAAATGGGACATTTCAAGTGAAGATGCAAAAACACTCAGGAAAAAGCTTGTGTGGTTTTTACTGAAAGTTAAATGTGAGTCTATTCTATGATCCTATGACTACTGAGCCTCTCTTTGAGTGTATATATTCATAAATTAACTATTAATACTAATTTCTCAGAAATATTTTGGTGAGTAAAAGAAGCCACACACAAAAACCTATATACTGTATGATTCTATTTATTATATTCTGGAATAGGCAAAACAAACCTATAGATAATAGAAATCAGACAATTAGTTTTTTGGAAGTGGATGACTTAAAAAAAAAAGCGTGAACGACTTTAGAAACTTTCTGAGATAACAGTAAATTTCTGTGTCTCGATAGGAACATGAGTCAAATGAATGTATACATTTATCAAAATAGACCAACTTAAGATTTATCCATTTTCTGTTTGAAAAGTATATCTATTAAAAAATCTAAATTAAAGCAAAATTAAAAGTTTTCAGGCAAACAAAACATGAGAGAATTTATCATCATTAATCATGAACTGAAATAGGAAAGGTAGTCTTCTAGGCAGAAAACAATCTTACATGGTGGAATGAAGAAGAGGAAAGGAATGAAGAATACTGGAAAGGGTAAATATTGTGTTACTCTAAGATAAATTAATAATGACTATATAAATACCAATTTTGGGAAGATTTTATATATACGTACAAGTAAAATTTATGGCAACAATAATATAAAAGAAAAGAGAGCTACATGTAATTAAACATTTATAAGACTATCATACAGGGGATGTGATAAAATAACTAAATTAGACTAATAAATAAAGAATGCATTTTATAGTCTTCAGGATAACAATAAAAATAATTCCATAGTGTGGAAAATACTAAGCCAGTGGAAAAATAGAATGATACTTTAAATCATGTTTACCATAATAATAATTTCAGTGATTTAAATGAATACTTGGCCATTTTTACTTATCATACAGCATCATAACTATGTGTGCCGTTAAAGCTTGGTCAGATTAACTTGGCTGTTTTGATTTGATCATCACCTTTAACTACATTGAGATATTTTGTCAAAATTTGTCAAGGACTCACCATCACCACTGGATGATCTAAAAATCTTCTGGAGTCATCATTGTACACTTACACAATTTTTTCTTTAAGAGATATATCTCAAAGTAGAGTTGCTTCATTCCAAGATATTCATTTTCAATGTTTACACACATTGACAAATTTCCCTCTAGTGCCTCACACCTCTACCAATACTAGTTGCAACCAATCTTTTAATATTTACCGATTTGAAATAGGAAAACATGTTCTTAATTTTAAATTCTTTAATGCTAAAGAATTGAATACAGTTCTACATGCTCAGTGTTTATTTCTTCTGTTTTAATCATTTTATATAATTTGTCAATTTTCTATCAAGTTGTAAATCATTATTCATGCAGATTAATAAAATGCCCTAATACGTCATTAATTCATATTTACTATTTATGTGCACTGAAAATATTTTTCAAAATTTAAATTGTTTTTTAAAAATTTGTTTGTGGAAATATATCATACAGATATTTTAAATAATATAGTGAAATATAATCTTTGGTTTTATGGAAGCTGCCTATGTTATATTTCCTGAAAAAAAGTCTTCTTTAGCACAAATATCCACCTTTTAGTGACAAATCTAAGCTTATTTTTTTCCAATTTTTATTCAATTATACAAATATAAAATATTAAATAATTCATCTCACACTAGCCAATAAAATGCCACCTACATAGCAGAGATTAAATATGTACTAACATATCATATTATGTTATTTTTTTCTTATGTTAATACTCATATATAATACCAAGCCTAATACATAAACATTACATATGAACTAGAAATACATTAAGTAATGTATAAAGTTGAAAATTAATATTTGGTTGAATGACACCCTTAAAGACAGGACAATTATTTAGAACTGAAAGATGTAAAAGTCTTTTATTTAGAGAAACAACCTAGGCCTTCAGAGGTTTCAAATTTTATTGATTTCTACAGCTTGATTTATGTAAAATAATATAATATACAACTTGTCAAATACTTTCACTTAAAGATTGAAAAACTGCATCCAAAAGAGCTTCTTTAACTTGTATAAGACTTCTCAGGTAATAGTGGCAGAAATGGAACAATTTAAATTCTCCTACTGTGTTTCCCCGAAAATAAGACAGAGTCTTATATTTATTTTTTCTCAAGAAGACACCCTAGGGCTTATTTTCTGGGGATGTGTTATTTTCCCCTCAAAGCCTCAGCTTGCAGCACACACAGGATGGCCAGGACCTGGCAGGGGGAGCGGACTTTGTTGGTGGGACTGCCCGCACCTTTCTGGTCACCTCTGGGACAGTAGCTGTCATGATGGGGCAGATGAGAAGGACTGCTCGTCTTTTTACCGCTGCATGATGAAATGCATGAGTTGTGCAGATGTTGCGTAGCCACGCCCATCACTAGGTCTTATTTTCGGGGTAGTGCTTATACTGCCCAAATGCTTAGAAATCCTGTTAGGGCTTATTTTATGGGTCTTATTTTTGGGGAAACATGGTAATATTCTTTTTTTTAAGTTATCATGTTTTAAAATCTGCTTACAGTGAAAAGAAAATAAGAAGCAATATTGGTATGAATCGTAGGATGTCAAATGAACATTTAATTAAATGGACTCTAATTGAATGCTTGTATTTTTCCCCCTTGAAATATCTCTTTAGGATCCCAGAGCAATACCTTTGATGGTATCCTGGAATTATATATAAACTTCATTTTGAAATAAAGTGATAAAGCCTTTACTTAGCTATTGAACATTTTCTCTTGAATTGATTTACATATATCTAGAGATCTAGAAAAACTCAATAGAGTATTTTAAGATCTTTTAGACATAAAGAATTATAACAATTAAATATGCTTGAGTTTAAAATAATTCATAAAAAAGATGACTTGGGCTTGTGACTATAAAGAGCATCGGGCTTACGTTCTGAAGGCTTTAAATCTTATACTCAATCTTATATGACTTTAGGACAATTTTAAAAGGAAACTCATTCAAAATCTGAGATTAAATGCACCTTTTTTTTACATTCATAGTTTTTACATTCATAGTTCATGGTTTATTAGTGTTTTTATGCAAGATTGTCAAATAGGCATCCTTTTATATTAAAAACCATATAAAACTAATAAATATAAAAGAGACATTTAAAGCACACATTTCTCTATCAAATGAGCCTTAAATAATCAAAAAACTCTGGAAAGAGAATATTTAATTGGATTACAAAATAATTTGATCCACATTCTCATATGTAAGTCTAAAAGACATCTAAATTTACTACAGTTAATTACAGACATTTCTACTTCTGTGTAAAAAATGTGTATATAAAGAAATATTAATATATCCATTTGTGTTAAAATATAGATTTCATGCTGTGTGTCAATTTCCAGACAATTCTTAAAAAATTATGTACAATTTAAAATTATTGCCATGGAATAATTTATAGTGCTTGATTTATTGTGTAACTTACGATATTCAAGGGGAAATGTGTGTTATATTTAGAAAGTTTCAAATCATCACCACTACAATGAGTAAAATATCATTGAAATATATTTTGGTGCATGAAGTCAAACTATTATTATATTCACAACAAATTTATGTCAAGAAAATATCTTTCAGTCCTTTCTTTCTTGCACCAGAAGCCTAAATTATACTGATCACTCTCCAGATTTAATTTTTATTCTGTCCACATCCATTTAAAAAACAGGAAAAAACTGGTCATTTAGAGAAAGAGATTTTCTTGTAATGTAAACAATATTTCCTCCTCCACACTAGAACTCAATACACTGCTGTCTACAGCATGCCCTCTGAATATAATGTGTATTTGTTCTCACTGCTCTCAAGTGTCAACCTCCCTGATGTCTGACTATCGCTAGCACTAGAGAGTGTTTCTGGGAGTAGGGAAGGGTTAGGAAGATGCACACACAGCTGGTATTTCTATCTCATACATTAATTTACTGTTATAAGGACTGTTTTTACCTAAATAATTCAGTGGGGATTTATACACATTATAAACAGATTTTTCATAAATACTACAATTTGTTTACAGATTTTAATGGCAATACTGAATAATAAAGAATGATCATTGTGCATATATAATTAAAGAGGGTCCAAATTTGGGAGAAATATAAAAAGTTTTGGTGTTATTATTAAATGACTTGAGAATACACTATTTTAAAACATATAAAAAGCAAAGTAAAAACTAAGAGTAAGTAATAAAAAAATAGTCTCAAAGGATCAACTGTAGTTTGTTTCTAAAGGATCTTCTAATGCCAAGGGCAGTTTTATTGAAAGAAGTCTGTTCTTTACTTTTTAATAACATATTTACTGTAGTCTACAGTTTAATGAAAGTTTTTGGAGTTTCAAATCCTTTAAGCATGCTTAGCAGTGATTCAAGAACAAGGTGCACTGGTGGCTAAGATAACTTCGGAACAAAAATAACACTCTATAGATCCTTTTATTTAGCTATTGACCCACTCCACACCTGCACATTTTTTTGTCGCCATCAGGTTAAAGGACCAAGCTATTCAATATATATAATAATTGACAATGACAATTTTTGAACCTCCTTAGGAAAAATAATATATACAAAATAAATGATTTTCTAATATATGTTTCATAGATCATGTTTCTCTTGACTATTTTGTCCAAACTCATTTTAGCTTTTGGTTAATCCCATGGAATGGATAAGCTTTTACAATGGGAAGTGTACTCAGGCTATCGAATTTTCGGAATACTTATCCTAGGGTTGGGAAACTTTTCATGTTGGAAGGCTGCATTTATTTAGCTGTAATCAATCAAATAAGGCAACATTCAAGAAACTTCAATAAGATATACTTAAAAATGTACATTATTTTGTAAAAATATAACTACTATGTACTTAATAATTTCAAAAAATGAAAGCTGTTTGTTAATTTTAAAGTTAACTAACCTTTTAATGACTTTGTTGTGTCTGCTTTTTGTTGGACAGCATTTGAATATTTGGTTGCAGCATGGAAGTCCGGAGTTTTCAGTTGATCCTTTAGATGGTTATCTGTCATTTGTGGCCTCAAAGGCATTTGATTTGGGTTAGGTAGGAAAATATAGATTCACAGAAACAAGTGGTGGAAGGCAAGAAAGCATTTTTGGGGCATGTTGCTGAAGACGTGGGTATTCTGCATTTTTCCACATTTCAATTGGCTCTTTCTTAGCTTCCAACAATTACTTTAACATGTCATCTACTGAGAGCTCAATCAATTCCATCCTTAGTTATTTAGGTGCCTTGCTGATATCAACTAGGTGAGGCTGTAATGCTAATTTGACTGTGATGTCATGATTCTCAATGTCAGTGAACCTTTCATTCTATTCTCCTATTAATAGGTCTATAATAGCTGTGTATTCTTCAAATGATTCACGTATATAATCCTGCTCATCAATGGCCTTTGCTAACTGGGGGAAATTTTCATCCAAAATTTTCTTTTGCAGAAATTTTTTTGAAAAAAGACAGCTTTTTACAAAATTCTTGGATTTTTATTTTTTTGCCACATATATATAGACTTAGTTTTACCTTGCAAAGAAATATTCAAGTCATTTTGATTTTACATGATACTACACATAAATGATACATTCATAAAGAAATCTTCTTTCAATAATTCACATTGCTTGTATATACCCATACCCTCATCCCCCCTCCCACCTGCCCGACACCCGATAAATGTTATTCCTATATGTCCACTTAGGTGTTGATCTGTTAATACCAATTTGCTGGTGAGTACATGTGGTGCTTGTTTTTCCATTCTTGAGATATTTCCCTTAGTAGAATGGGTTCCAGCTCTATCTGGGAAAATACAAGAGGTGCTATATTACCATTGTTTCTTAAAGCCAAATAGTACTCCATGG
>VBSM01002608.1:44404575-44421334 GCA_008086735.1 Cheirogaleus medius
AGCAGGCCAGACGTCACGCCACCGGTCTCCCCTGGCTGTGATGCAGGCCGGGGGGTTCCCTGTTCTGGGTCACTGCCTGGGCTGGGTACACGGCCCCCCTTTAATTTCTTTAATGTTGATATTACAGTATCACAAAGCAAGCAAATCATCTTATCTTAAGCAGAAACAAGATAATATTGCAATTCCCAGTCCTCAATAAAATATCTGTTTTCTTCCTTCAGAATTCTCTTGGTCTTCTTTGATAATATGGGCTGTTAAGCTGACAGAATTAAAAAATACTGTCAATCTGTGCAACTATTCACAAATTCCACTTCAAACAGAACACAGTGCATCATTGTCAAAACATGATAAAACTGGCATACTCAACTCCCATAAACTCTTACCGACCAGCATCATGCGGTAGTGGTGCCAGTCAGGTGGGGGAAGTTGGAACTAAATCATGAGCGTAGCAGCCATCAATTTAGCCTTTATGGCTTACTAATATTCTAAATGTGCCGTTCAATCTAAGAGGAGTATTTTCTTGGAACTTATTTCATTTTTTGGTATTTTAAATACATTCATTTCAAAAATAAAATAAAAAATATAAAAGATGACAAAATGTATTAATAAAAGTAAAAGGATTTGTTCTATAAAATTTGGAATCAGTTAAAAGGCCACACTTAAGGTCCTAGACAGCCACATGTACCTTTAAGGCTTCTGGTTCCCCATCCCTGACTTATCCAGTGGTTAAATTTCCTGCTTAGAAAATGTAACAGTTATTAACATTCATTTTTAAGGACAGCATTTTTTCTAATGTTTCAGTTTGGCTGCATATTTAATTGCTCATTTTCATCTGGAGTTGAGTTCAAACCTATGATACTATGGTAGCAATATATTAAGAGCTGGCACTTTAAAGGTTCAGTATTGAAAGATTAACAGTGAATTATAGCACAGACTGCACATTAAACTACCATCTTGTGCAACAAATGTTACACACAATCTGCAACCTGAAATATTAATATCTTATGGCTTTGGAGATTACATTAATTACAGCCACTTTTAGGATGGAATAATTAGACTGTTTTATGGTAGCCACTAAGGTCAGTTTATACAAGTAATTATTCACTACAAAGCTTCATGAATACATTAAGTAATCAGCACTACATATATATTGTACTATATATATATCTCACAAGCACAATTTGTAAGCGTATATATTATATATGCACATATATATGCACACTCAACAAGTTGTGCTGTTTTGAAAAGACATTAGTGAATAGCATTCCTGTGGCAAAAAAAAAAAAGCATTTGGGATGAAAATGATTCTCTGGCATCAAATTTAAGAAATAAAGTAAGAGATAATGCCTACACATGGATGATATTGGCTTGAATTTGAATAATCTACTTAAATGATAACATTTTAGTGTGTATTAAAGGACTATGCTAGAAAAATTTTTGTCAGATATTCCTGGAAAATAATTCATTACTATAAAAAAGTAAGGGTAAGTTGATCAAATCATCCTATCATTATGCAGAAATATACCTAGGCTGATTTCAGCATAATTAATATAAATTACATTCTTAAAATATGTTGACCAAATAACTAATATGTGATTTATGGAAAAACTAAATGTTATTAATAAATAAAGATAGATTGAATAAATATAATAAAAGCTATGAATGGAAACTCAATAATTGACAAATAGAAAAAAAATTTCTATTGACAGGAGTTGTAAAGGGTGTTATAAAGCCCAAGCTGCAATAATTGTTAAGAAAATTACCCTAATGGGCAGTATTATAGCAGTAAACCAGGTTAAATTCTGAAAAAAAAATATGAACTTTCTCTGAATCTAGTATATTTCATGTAATTTTACTGCAGCTTTCAAGCAATTATCACTAGGAGGCTCAACAGAAAATTTAGGTATGAGACTTTCATTGATTTGACAAATAATTTATAAATACCTGTGGGATGCCAGACCCTGGACAAAGTGTTTCAAAAACACATAAAAGAAAAGAAGTATGTTGAGATGTATTTTTCACTTGAACTTCTTCTGTCCTCATTTTTAATTTCTTCCCTGCAAGAACACATCCCTATATTTAATGCTGAGACATGGACGTACAGCATTAGAATATACTACATGTACTGTATGTTTATAATTAACCACTTCCCTCTGCAGTTGATGTATGCACAGCTATACCATTACTAAGTAGACCCAAGAATCTGGTGGAAAAGACATTATCAAAACCTATTCTTTCCTTATAATTTACCTTCTCTCATAATGTACTCTGATCTTTATAGTCTACGCTTTCACCCTTGGATTGTGCTGTCTTTTATGAATTTTCTTAACTTGATCTATAATGTTATACATGTTATGACTTTTCTCCATCTGCTACTTTTATTTTCAGGCTTCCACTCTGGTCACTTTTATCCCTTTTCCTCATTAACAAAGATGATACATTTGATGAAGCTTAAAGCATCTGGCAAATATATACAATATGTTATTTCTTTACAAGTGGAAGGAAAATCAGGAAAGAATGATGTCATTCCTCAATTAAGATAATTTTTTCAGAGGTCTCACCATATTCTTATTCAGAATTTCATGCTCTCTTATACCTATCAGAAATAGTGAAATGTTTATTGAGCTATTTCTCTACTCTGGACATCTTTTAGCAATATAGATATCAGATTAGTTTTTCTCCCAGTAATTGACACTAATACCAGATATGTTTCAATCTTTGAAGACAAGGATTCCATGATAGAATAAATGGCTGGTTATTGCTCTGTATAACAGATAAAATAAAATACTGAAATACTGAGAGCTGTAATAGCAAGGAATATTGACAAAAACAAATTAAATTTGATTGGTGTCACTTATTTAAGCAATTCAAGTATCGCCTCTTATAAATAAAGTAGCCTTAACATAACTGTAATCAAATGTATAATTAAGCAAAATAATTGTTATGGGTATGAAACTGAAACATTTTCTACTTTGTATGAGATCATATTCTGACCAAGGAGGGTAATGTGATTTCTGTGTGGAAAGGAAAAATAAAAGAGAAATCAGAGAAATAACGTGGTCATGAAAGCCTGAGAACATTTTCTGACTGAGTGAAAGCACATTATTATGGAAAGATTTCTGATTAAAATAAGAATTTATTAATTTATACTTAGAGTTTTATGGACAAATAATTTGTTGACTGTCTTTAACTATTTGATAACTGAGTTTCTTAATTCAGTCAAATTAAATATATGTATTTTTTCATGCAGAGATACTTAGCTACAGAATTTCTCCATTTCACAAAATCTTAAAAAGAAAAAAAGATTTTTCATATATTTGAATACTCTGATAACTTATATTTTTATTTATTGAGTCACAAATTCTTCCTAAGTTCATTTAAGTTGGCAGCCATTCCATTGTATGTTCATTTTCAGAAATGACTGTGGGCAATTTCAGATGAACAGAGGAACTATTTTTGTATCAACATTGCAATATTCTCATAAGTTAAAGAAAATAAGATTTCACTTTTAGAACAGTACTCTAAGGACACTATAATCATCATAAGATATTATTTTAGACAGTTCAAGCTTAAACTAGTCAATGAAATAATTATCACTTCAAGTGTTTTCACAGTTGTAATAGTCAGAGGAAAGCCAATGGATTGAGATTAGAAGATATTTACAGAAGATTAACCACAGAAAATTGCATTAAACCAAATGCTCATGCATTGTTGGATAAGTCATATATTGTATGTATCATTTAGTTGAAATATATTTGATGTAATTTTAACTTGTATTTTGTGTTCATATTAAACTGCTTCTCATCGGAACTATATATTTTATATTTAAGATTATATTAAACAATTGCTAACAAGCTTTATAGTTTCCATTTTCTTTCTAATCAATTCTACAGTTCTTCCTAAGCCTTATTCCAGAAGTATAATTAGATCACATTAATCCCTGGCTCAAAAATTAATCAATGATGCCCTATTGCCTAAGAATTAAACCCTTGCTCTTTAGGATCAGATCTTCTTATAATCTGATCTCAACCTCAATTTCCAAAAATAAGCCCTATCTCTATTTTGTTTATGCTGTGATCTCTAGCAAAATAATCAAATAAGAAGATATTCACATACAGTAAATGATAAATTGTTCAGCTTAGTAAAGCAGTGCTGTTTTCGACCTCTGTTTTGAGGAAAATCAGTGATTACTTCATACTACTGGGGGTATGTTTTGGAGGTAAATATTAGGAATAATGAAATAAAATGTCAAGCAGAAATCCACATCTCCCACACTGACACAGTAAGTGCAGACATAATGTTTTTCTTTACGTGTGTCCCTATCTCCAATATTATATAGTTCTTTGTCTACATTTTACTGAGAGCACTAACTGCTTATCTTGTGTATAGCTATTTATACACAAAAGGTATCTCTTTAATAGAAAATAAGTTTAAGAGAATCCATGTTGATTTTTAGGATCTGTTTCCTCTAATCTTCAATACAGTTTCCTTCCATATGTGTGTAAGAGCTGCAACTTCATTACCTAGCTATCAAATTGGGGACACACAGATTTTCCCTCTCTGTGAAACTTAGACTAGAAATGTTCTGTGCACTTGCTTTAGAAAATAACAAGTGTTTTCTCTCTGCTTAAATACAGTTATAGATTTAAAAAAATCTGAAAGAAATCTAAACCTGGGATCTCACAACACATTTCTATAAAATAAACATTTATCAACATAGTATGAAAACCTTAAAGCTAATAGGATTAGACATGATAAACATGAAACTACCAAAACTACCGTGTAAGTACACTTCCAAAATCCAAAGCACGTCAGTATCTCATGGCAATCAACACTTTAAAAAATAAGTTCAAGGCCAAAGTTTGAAAATGTAATGAGTTAGTAATCTCCTCTGGGAAAGAGTTTAGAAGATAGAATAAAGTAGATAATTTCTATTCCAATAATAAAATAACATTATAATATGAAATTGACCCAAAATAAATATGCTTCTAATACTTCAATATATAATGAATAAAATTAATGATTTAACAAATTGCATTATATCCATACCTTGGAATACCACTCAGCATTGAAAAGGAACAGCTACCAATATACACTACAATTTGAATGGATCTCAATTTAATTTTGCTTAGAGATAAAAACGAATCTCAAAGGTTACATACTGTATCATTCCATTCATGTGACAAAATTATACACATGGAGAACAGATTTGTTGCTTCTGGGGTTGGGGAGTGGAGATGGAGGGAGGTGGCTATGGCTAAAATGCATAGCACTATGGATCCCTGTGGTGAAACTATTCTGTGTTGACTGTGGCACTGGTTGCACAAATTTACATGTGATAAAATCACATAGAACTAAATATACAAGCACAGAAGTATGTATAAAATGAGTTAAGTCTGAATAAAATTGATGGATTTTATTAATATCCTTTTGTACTATATAGTGAGTATGATATTACTTTAAAGCTATGTAAGATATTACCATTTAGGGTAACTGGGTTAAGTACAGACAGGATCTCTCTGTATTATTTCTCACAACTAAATGTGAATCTATAATTACCTACACATAAAAAACAGTTTTTAAAAATTAAGAGTCAAGACAAGAATCTGAAAAGGATCTGAAAAATAATTTGAGCTATTAAATATAAATTTTGAAAATTAAAAATAAATTTATTAAAATAAAAAAATAAAACACTTTTTAGATTGATACAGATTCTGGATCTGAATCCACCTTCTTATCTTCCTAAAAGCCATATTGAAAAATAAGGTGAACGGCAGAAATAATAAAATAAAATAATCTCTCACCTAACATTAATTAATTGAAATTATATGACAGGCCCAGTTTATAAGCCCACTGCAATGCCAGATAGGCCCATACTCCATCCAGGCCAGGCCCTGAAGCCCCAGGCTCCAGAACCACCCAGCAACAGGTAAATCCCTATGGACCCATACTTCAGATCCTGGATCTAGGCATGTACTTACAAACTCAGGTACCAGCCTACATAGTACACACATGTTCAGGCCTGCCTCCATGTACCCATGTACCAGCCCAGCCACCATGAATCCAGGTACCAGGTGTCTCTACTGACCCAGGAACTAGGTAAGACTGCCTGAGGACCCCAGCAGCAAGCCGGACTTTGGACTCTACCTGCCAGCTGCTTAGAATCCCTATACAAACTGAGTGGTGAAGGGCTTTCCCTAGGAAAGCTAGTTTTGAAGATTAGAAAGAGTGCCTATTTCTTCAAATGTGTAGACACCAACACAGGCCATGAAGATCACAAATAATTAGGGAAACATGACACCACAAAAGAAAAAATATAAAGCACTTGTACTTGACTGTAAAGAAATGGAAGTCTATTAACTGCCTGACAAAGAATTCAAAATAATTGTCTTAAAGAAGCTCAGTGAGCTACAGGAAAATACAGAAAGAAATCTAAACTGTATCAGAAAATCAGTACATGAGCAAACTTCAAAGTTCAACAAAGAGATAGAAACCATAAAAAAGAACAAAACAAAAATTTTGAAGCTAGAGAACACAATGACCAGAATAAAACATTACTTCAGCAATAAAGATTAAATTACAAGAGCATAGGAGAGAATAGACCCCATGAAAATCTCAACAGGGAATATAATGTATAGAATGAGAAAAATAAAATGACAAAGAAATAGAGGAATACTTAAAAATATTCCAATAAAATGAAATTATAACAAATGCTGATGGTGCCCCCTTTGTTCCCCATTCCCTTTTGTTCTTTGACATTTCAGTGCACTCTGACACACTTTCAACTACCAGCATGTATAACATTCTTCCTGAAAGGTTTTTTGTTTGTTTGTTTATTTTTTGTTTGTTTTGTTTTGTTTTGTTTTGTTTTTTTTTTTTGGTTTCTGGAGCTCTCTTTGCCTGTGTACATGGTATGCTTAAAGTTAGAGAAAAATATTAGCCCTGAAGAGCAGACTTTGATTCGTGATTGAGTTATCCTGAAGTTCATGTTCTTTGTCTTTGAATTCTTCAGTGGGTTAAACTCATGTTGCCTATGATGAAAATTGGATAATAAAACACCCTTTGTTACCTGCCTTTCCTTTCCTGTTCTCCTTTCCCTTCCACATAATCTTTCTTTTTTAGAGTTATATCCCTTTAAAACTACTTGCATTAAAACCTTTCCCAAGATCTATCTTTTATCAAAATCCAAACTAGGACAGAGATTAACAGCAGTAGATTTGGGAGGCAGTTTATCAAGATATGATTTGGCAGCTGAATCACTTAGGATCCTGATGGCAATAAGGCTATGATTAGTAGGGTGGGTGGTGATCACCCTGGGTAGGCTGTTGCATAACAGTTACTTGAACTCTCACATGTGATGAGTTGGGATATAACAGGCATGCAAAGGGATTCGTGGCTTATGCAACATCTCCAGTTATTAAGAGATACGAGAGTAATGGTAATCACAAGGAAGATGTAGTTGGTTATTTGTTATTAAGTACCATTGAAGCCTTCATGAAAGAAAATGATGAGCTCAGGCCAGCCAACTTTTGACTTAAACATGGTATGCAAGTCTAAACGCCTCTATCACATTGTAAGGAGACCCTGATCTCCTGCATCCAAAGTCAAGTCTGTGCTGTGATTTATGTTCAAGCCCTGAGTGTAAGAGTAGAAATGCTACACATAAGGCTTAATAAAGAGCACTGTCAAGTCTCTTATGTTAAAGTTAGGGCAACGTCATGGATAGAGTAGGACCCTGAGATCACGGACAAGGTTACTTGTATTGATGTACTTGAGAAATTTGAAACCCCAGATTTCCCTGGGGTTTCTGAATTTAAAAAAGTTGTTGCCTCCCCTTTCTATATGATAGTGGCCTCTTCTTAACTGAGATCATGCAAAGATGTCACATGAATCTTGCAAGATAATAGTTGCTCTATTCAAGATCTGAAACCACCACCTCTAATGGCTTCTGGATTATAAATTAAGGCCAAATTTCAGCATAGAATAACTGAAGAAGTATTGTGCCTGATCCAAAAGGTAAGAGACTAATTATAAAAGGAACTGCATTAACTGGCTAATAAGGACTGGAAGATACTTGAGTAACATGGAAGGGGAGTGATTTTCAATGTGGTGGGCCATAGGATGAAATACAGGCCTGGATATGTAAGTTTCATGATAGTGGAGCCATTTCCCATTTCCGGTATTTAACATCCTGGCAGGAATATCTGGTACTATAATGGCCTGCAGTAAATAAAGTAGACATTCAGCCACTCTGACATAGCATCCAGGGATAGGTTCAGAGATATATATAAGTATACTGGAACAGATTTATTAGATAAGACTAGATAACCCAATACACTATTTCTAGGAGAGCCCGAGGACCCTCCTTTCACCAAAACAGTAAATAATGCATCAGTGAGGGGAGCGCCAGCATCAGTGAAAAGTCCAATATTGGCTTCCACTGTGAGCCATAACTGATCATAGAAAAATATGCTTGTATACTGATTTAAGAGAACTTGACTTGGTATTATCAGTGGTAAAGACAGGATTCTAAAATAGCAAGTGGCTACACTGAACTATCAAACTTAAATTAAAAGCCATTTCCAAGTCATTTTGAGCTCCTCATACCAGTAAAGCAGGAGTCAAGGAAAAAAGTTACCATGCTCATGAGTAATGAGTTATTGACCATGGTTATTATGATGAGAATAGGATTGCTGCTACCTATTGAGGACAGAGAGAAGTCATTCAGTGATGTACCTATTAGTGCTTCCATGTCTAATAATAACTTCCACTCTATTTAAAATTTTGCAAAAATCTTTAAATAGATAATTATGAAGAGAAAAATAACCTGAAATGGTTAAATATGTATATACTATTAACAAGTATACATCAATTAGGATGCATCATCTGCAAATAATAGAATCCTATCACTAGTACTGGCTTCAGCAGTAAAGTGATTAGGTATTTACTAAAACAAAAGCCGAAAGGTAGGCAGTCTAGGGTTGTTTCAATAACTCCATAATATCAGGTCACTGTAAATTCCATACATCTATGGAATTTTTTTATCACCTTTTTTCTGCTTAATAGCTACAGTATAGTCATGTTGGATCTAAGTACCACATCCTTATTCTGGCACATGAAACAGTAGAGAAGAGGCAGAATCTAAAGTCTTTCTTACTGTGAGGCATCATCTTTACACTGCATGGTGTCAGCAGACTTTCCTGTCCATATGATTAGAAAGGTGCCAATAAGATATGTTGCATCTGCCATTTGTTTTGAAATTAGATCACATTCCCAGATTGTTCAAGTAACTACTGGTTTTGAGTTGAAACACCCAAAGTGTACTCTTTGGCAGTTTGAATAAAGATGGTCGTAGTTAAGAAAAAGAAAATAAAATTAGTCTCTCATGCAGTCTAAAATATTTTAAATATTGCCTTACTGATGGAAAATTATGTTACTAATGGAAACAAAAATTTAGTAATATAAATTCTAAATGTAATAAAGCTTAAAAAAAACTTAAGATGTTTATGGGCAAAAAATAAATAATGGATTTGCTAATGATTCTTTTTGGTTTATTTATAAATCAGGCAATGAAACAGTCGTTTTATTAGTTGAATAACATCACTTGTAAGTAATACAGGGTTGTATGTCCTGATCATCAAATGCTATTAGATCTTTAAAGATAAGATTATGCATATATCTGTAATTTATGCGGAAGAAATATCAAAATAAATCTATAATGAATGTTTACAGCATCATCATATTTGATTTATTTAATATACACTCAAAATGAAAGCTTTTTAATTGCTGCTTCTTCAAGCAGATTAGCTCTTCAAACAAACTAATGGAAGAAGACTTGAGATCTTATCTATGCCTACATTTTTGACTAATTAAGACACCCCCTTTATGAGATTCCTGTGTAATAGTTTGCCCAAGCAATGAAGTCATTTGTTACTAAATGTAAAGTTTCTAGCCTAAGTATCTGCCCAATTTTACTGTACACATTAGAAAAATAGACAGAAGCAGCTTTGACTCCCCATGTTTGCTCTACTTCAAAATACACATTTGAGTTTTTACACCACAATACACAGAACAATATAAATTGCCATCAAGTTAAAATAGATCCTAAATGCTCAAATGAAGACTATCAATGCCCTATAAGCAACTGTGGGAATGTATAAGAAATTACAATGATTAAGTCAGTTTATTCACTTAATCAGAATGTGTGTGGCACAAGTAGGTATTGTGGTGTAGATGACCATAAATAATGCATCTTCTAGAGGTTATTCTCTTTCACCATAATATATAGTTAGAGATGGAGTTGCATCATTTCTGATAAAAACTGTACAAATATTAAGACTTTCCTGAAAATATATGTCTCTTCACTGGAAGAATGTTCATGATAAATCAGAGCATTTCTAAATTGCTGATAGCATATGTTTTAGAAAATAATTTCAAAATAACATTTTATACTGCTTAAAAGCTCCTTAGAAGTAGTTAAGTATTATTTCCTGCAACGTATGGACCTGGTTCTTCAGATTGTCTCTGCCTGATACAAAATTATAAAAGAGGAAACTCATATGACATAGAAAACCTCAGGTTTTGGAGATGACCAAGATGGTCCCCAAATTTTGTGAAATTCAGCATCCTCGTGGTCTCTCTTTTGATCTTTTCAACTTCTGCTTAAGTTTATAGTTTCCTCGACAGCTGTATTGGTGCAACTTCTATTTTTCTCTGCCTACCAAAATCTTAACTATTCTACTAGCTCCAATTCCATCCGAAAAAATGAGTCTGTACTGAGATATCACCTCTTTGAATTTTTAGATGACCTATTTTCCATTTAAGTTATTTGATACATGCTAATTCACACATGCTAAGGAAGTTTTTCACAGCATACAGACTATATATATATATATCATATATATATAGTCTCTGTATGTATGTATATATATACTTTATATATATCATATATATATGTATATATATACACACACACACATATACACACACACACAGCAGAACAGACTTCTGTTGTTACTGGGATTGATTTAGCCTCAAAGGATAGATTAGGTAACATAATAACATGAGAAATAAAGAGAAGAATCTGGAAATAGGTAATAAAATATATCGCACTGTGATTTTTCTCTGTAATGGTTTGAGTCAAGCTTTTCTCACTAAGATTTATAGTAGCAAATGATCACTCCATTTAATGAGGAAAATGTCTGTGTTTAGATTATGTATGAATCTTATTTCTGGATGATCCATGACAAAATATTATGAGAGGGAAAAGCTAGGGACATAATGATGACACAATGAGAGAGCATACAATTAAATCCTTTGAGATATGATGGGAAAATAGACCTTTTTAAGTACATCATGCACCCAAAAATTTAAAAATCAAAAGTACCATATGAGAACTTACGGTTTCAAGGTGAAAATTAAATAAATCTCTTCATTCTTTATAGACCAAAATACACATGCTTCCCTCCTGACCTGTCTTTGTCCACAAATGTCACAGACTGCTACACCAGGCAACAAACTCACATAATGAAGAACATTTCTCTATCTTCTCCAGATAGTATTTGAAACCATTCAAAATTAGTTTTATTTGGGCTTTCATACTTTTTAATCACTTCCAGTGATATAAGTAGCTTTGTTGGAATAAGCAAATTATTTTGAAATAAAATGTACATTCATAAAATTGTACAAATCATGAATGCACAAGGTAATATTTACTATCTGAACACATTCATCTACCCAGTAAGAAATCAAGAAATTGGGTAAATTGAATATCACCATATCTGAAGCTCCCCACATACTCACTTCCAGTTACTAACCCCAGAAACAATCACTGCTCTGATTTCTACCAACATAGATTGGTTTTGCTTGATTTTGAACTATATACAAATGGAAAGATATGTACTCTTTTGTGTTTGACTTCATTTACTAAATATTATGCTTTTTACTTTCATCTATGTTGTTATATGCAGCAATACTTGGTTCATTTTCATTATTCTTTAGTATTATATCCCATGAAAATTCCACAATGTCTTTACCCATTCTATTGCCGATACATATTTAGTTGTTTGTAAATTTTGATATTACCATAGTGTTGCTTTGGTAGATGTTGCCAGTTTTCTAAAGTAGCAGTACCAGTTTTCTGTTCACCTAGGCAATATATGAGAATTAAAATTGTCTCATATCTTGCCAACTCCTGGTATTATCAGTCTTTCTATTTTTAGATATTCTGGTTTGTGTGTGGATGTGTGGATGTGTAACAGCATTATATTTTTTATTTTTAGTTTAAAGGAATTAAGACATAATTTGCATATAATAAAATGTGTCCATTTTAATTGTACTAAAATTTTTACACTTTGACAAATAAGTCTGTGTAACCACCTCCACAATTTACAGAAGCAAGTGTGTATATGCATACACTTGCATGCATATACATGCACATATGTACACATATGTGTGAATAAGTCTATTTTATGTATGTGTATATATATTTCTTCCATCTTTTAAAACTGTGTCAATGCCATGTTATTTAAAAAGAATTTCTTAATTTGGTGTAGCCTAATTTGTCCACACTTTTACTTATAGTTGGTGCTTTACATGCCATTTATATTTGTGTGTACATCAACTTTATAAAGATTTTTTTTCTCCAGAGGCCGTATTATTCTTTACTTTGACTTTAAGATCAACAGTCAATCTAGAATTAATGCTGTATTGGTAGTGTGTGAAGGGCACTGTGTATTTGTCATAAGTAAAGTGTAAAGTTGGATTATTTCTGTCATATGTTTATCGTATTGATACAATATAATTTATTGAAAAACAAATCTGTTTACCAATCCATTGCAGCATAATTTTTGTCTTAACTGTCAGTAGAGTAGGTTAGTTTCTGGGTCTATTTTCTCTTTATCAAATATTTTACGAAAAATGATGATTTAGTTAATATAATGCTTTGTAACAACACTTTTTTTTTTTTATGAGACAGAGTCTCACTCTTTGCGCGGAGTAGAGTGCCATGGCGTCAGCCTAGCTCACAGCAACCTCAAACTCCTGGGCTCAGGCAATCCTTCTGCCTCAGCCTCCCGAGTAGCTGGGACTACAGGCATGCGCCACCATTGCCGGCTAATTTTTTCTATATATTTTTAGTTGGCCAATTAATTTCTTTCTATTTATAGTAGAGACGGGGGTCTCATTCTTGCTCAGGCTGGTCTTGAACTCCTGACCTTGAGCGATCCTCCCGCCTCGGCCTCCCAGAGTGCTAGGATTATAGGCGTGAGCCACCACGCCCAGCCTGTAACAACACTTTATATCTGTTTGTTTATGTCTTACAGTTTTATTTTTTCTTAATATTGTTTCATTGTTGTTAACTATGATTGTATTAAGTACATGTATCAGATATAGAAGAACTGATATCCTAACGATATTGAGGATTACAAACTAAAAATGTGGCATAATTCTCTATTAAGTCTTCTTGTCTCCTAATTTGTAATTTTCAATGTATAAGTTTTGCACATCTTTTTGTAGATTTTTTACTTTGTAAATGATCTTTTTTTGTGATTTCATTTTTATCTGTTTCAATTCTTATTCTTTCTACATAAGAACACAATTTGCAAACATACATATAATGCTTCATATTTGGCAACTTTTCTAAAGTTATTAATTCTCATGTGTCTTTTATTTTGTTTATAGCTACTTCTTGGATCGTCTCAGCATTAAATAATGATTTGAAAATTATGATAGTTGGAATGCTTGTACTTCTTTACTTACATGATTGGAATAGCTAGAGCTTGAATTATGATTTTAAATACACATAGATTTACTTGAGGAGCCTTGTGTAATTCTAGCCTAAAACTTATATTATTTCATAATTGTGTATGATGTTACTGTAAGGTTTTTGTAGGTACTCTATCAAATTAAAAAAATTCCATTTTATTATTAATTTTCTCAGTATTTTTAAATAATTGATGAATAATTTATCATGTGCTGTTCCTATATATAAAAATATTATGAATTTTCTTGTTCCTTCTGCTTAGTATTATAAATTATAATGGCTAATTTTTAAATATCAAGCAAACATTACATTTTTGGATGAACTGAATATTATTGTGATATATCATCCTTTCAATAGTGATAATTTCAATGACCTAATATTGCACTTAAATTTTTGGATGAACTGAATATGGTTGTGATACATCATCCTTTCAATAGTGATGATTTCAGTGACCTAATATCTTATTTAGAATATTTTCACCTATGTTAATGAGAGAGTGGCTTATTTCAACCTTTCTTTAAATAGTTCTTTAATATTAAGATTTTTTTAGTCATATTGGAAAATATTCCTACTTTTCCTATTTTCTGGAAGACTTTATGTGAAAAGGATTCAATTTCTTCCTTACAGGTTTGGAAATTTTACATGTGAAGCCATCTTGTACTTGTAGATTTCTTTCAGGGAAATTTTGATTCAACATGGATATAAAAGAAAACAATATTTACTATTCATTTCTTGTATTTATTTTTCTATTTTCTACTCATTTTCAGTTTTTCAGTACTGTTTTCTGTTTTCTAGTTATATTGTTTATTAATTTTTTTCACATTATCTGTACTGTTTTATTATTACCTTTCTATTACTTGGAGCATATTTAATTATCAACTTTTTTCTTTCTTTCCTAATTTTGGCAAGTTACATCTACTCTCATATTTTCATTCTTTTGGACATTATATCAAGGTGATAGCCAAAATAAAAGACAGTAGTTAGTGTGTATACTTTTGAGGTTGAGATTCTTTTAGATAGAATGGAGGCAGAATAATATTAATATGTAACCAGTATTACACCCAAAGAGGACAAGTAATCCACCCACTGTGTCAGTGGTTAAAATGGTATGAACTCATGCACTGCATTAGAAGCAGTATACTCAACAGAGAATGAGACTTCAGTGGGTGCAGGGAATATTCACGAAAAAAAAAAAAGTTAAGCCTATTTGGGTTTTTGCCAATAACTGAGTCCCTGCGGTTGAGAAGGTGAAAAAAGAAAAAGTCAGAAAAGCTTCATGAGTTTGATGGTATGGAAAAACAAGAATAATCTGTAAGTCTGCATTCTTTTGTGTGTGCTTTAAAATGGTTTTATAAAAAGTGAAGCAATACTGTCACATTCTCCTACTTTCTAAAATATTTTACACGTCTATACTAAAATTTTTCCCCTCATGGATTCTTAGATTGACTTTGGAAATATTTCCACAAAATACTACAGTTTTGATTAGCTTTTAACATAAAATTTAGGCAGGATTAATGTCTTCATATTATCAAACTGACTTATAAAAAATAAATTATTCACTTTTTCTCTCTACCCTATGTTTAAAATGTTTCCATGTAATATTATGGACTTTTCAAGAAAAAAACAACCTTTCTGCATCTTTTTGCTACATTGTATCAAGTTCTTTTTTATGTGATTATTGTTCATTTGAAAATAAGTCTACAATATTTTTAAATACTACTTTTGTTAAGGTTATTATTTTATGTCATTTCTTCATTTCTATTCTCAAGGAAGTTACCTTTTACTGAGAGATCATAAAATAAAAAAAACAAAAAAAATTATGGAAACGGAAAAGTATATTTTGGGGCAAGATGAAAATTAATAGAGTTGGCTTAAGGTGGGATATTTAAATTAACTATGGTGATCTGTGAAGGCCTCAATAAGAAGAAAAGAATTAAACATACCTGAATAATGAATTGGGTGAGCTTTAAAAAAAAATTGAAGAGATAGGAAAAAGCAACTGAAAAAAAAATCCTGAGACCAAAAAGTCTGAGGTGAAAAGCAAAAAGGAATTTGATGCACCTAGAGTTTAGAATTTAAGAGGAGCAATTGTGATTAGAAAGGTAGTCAGAATACAGTCTACACATGACATTCAAAGATGTAGAAAGGGGTTCATGTTTTATTTGGTATGTCAGAGGACAGAATTACAACAATCTAAAGATCTTAAGTGGATTTCTTTGCAATTCTAGAATCAGGCAACACTTCATTATATAAAATAGAATAAGTGTTCCAATGAGCTGATCAGAGAAGATAGGTTTCATAAGGAGAAAAGGGCTGAAGAAAGCAGAAACAAGGAACAAAAAGTAGATTGGTCATTTCAAAGTTACTTTCTTTGTAATGGGAAAAGGGAGAAAGAACAGGAGAAAAATACTATAACTGAGTGGTTAACATCAGATGACTTTTGGTTACTTTTTTATGGAAAGGATTAAAACAGATGGAATTTTATTAACATGCTGACTGAAAATAGCCTATTTGGGAAATTTGGTTATTATTTTTCTCTCCTGATTTCTCAGGTCAAATAACAACTTAGTTTTGGTTTGGTGATGTGAAGCTTTAGTATGAGTGATGCCATTTGGTTTTTAGTCTGACCTTCTATGATTTTTGTTTAATTATTAGGCAAAGAGAAGCTACTGAAATGTTTTAAGGAAGAGGATATATACTATGATGTGCAGTTTAAAAAATAACTATTCTTGATTTCTGTCTTTCAAAAACAAAGCAAAACATTTTAAGTCTCTCTTATCTCTTTTGTGTCAGTCAAGTTTTCTTCTTCTAGTCACTCAGTTAAGAATATGGGTTTTGAAGATGGTTAGAACTTGGTTCATATTAGCAACCTAGCCTTGGACAAGTATTTTCATGCTCTAACCAGAGTTGTGAGATAGAAATTGTAATTCCTACTTCTAGATGTGTCGGAAGCTGTCCTGGACACGGGGAGAGTTGGGGTACGGCTGCTGCCCAGAA
>VBSM01002608.1:44421434-44435782 GCA_008086735.1 Cheirogaleus medius
ATAAGATTTACCTAACTGTTTTGGGTAAACAAAGGCTTTATGATGTTAGTTTATTACCTAAAACAAGGACTTTCTGGCTTCTAGCTAGTTTGAAGTAAACACTAGGCGGTTGCTTAATTGCATCTATTCCTTTGATTTTACTTGTATAAATTCAGCCTGAAAATAAACGTGGCACAGCAGTCATCATAGACTCTGTCCTCCCGTTCCCATCTTTGTTTGTCTCTTTATTTCTAATCCTCACCCCCAAACTCTAGGTGCTGCACGTCGCCGGCTGGCTCCGGCATAGATGGTGGTGTAGTGATTATATGAATTAGTTCTTTAAAAGAACATAGCTCATTGCCTGTAACAGTGGGGAAGAAAATTCAGATTATTTTTTTTTTCAAATGTTTGACACAATTTTATTTAGTCAATAAAGGCTGACAACATGTATACCTTTGTTATATATACTATATTTTTTCAGTTATTGCCCTATTTGTGAATTTCTGGCAAGAGATGTGAATGGTCTAAGATTTTTCCTAACTTGGAAGCAAATAAGTTAGTCTGCCACAGTTTGATAGATAATGGCAGAAGACATGGAATTCTTTGGCAAAAAGACAAAGAACTTTATTATACATGGGAGAATAGGCAGCATAAACTTTATATGTGCATTGATGTCTCTTGACCCCCAAATCCCATAGGTACAACATAGAAGGGCCCAAACAAATACTGCACGTGCATCAGGTTTCTGTCACACCTGAGGAACACCAAGTTTAAGGAATCTGAATCTTTTATTTTATTTTATTTTTTTCCCAGATTTATTTGAGGTATGATTGACACATAAAACTTTTATATATTAAAGCTTTATCAAGGTGTGATTGACAAATAAAAATTATATAATGTGATACTTTGACATAAGTATGCATTGTGAAATGATTACTAAAGGATATACTCATCATGTCACCTAGTTACCTCTGTATGTGTATGTGTGTGGAGACAACACTTGAGATCTACTTTGTCATCAAATTTCAAGTATACAGTATAGTAGTATTAACTATAGTCACCATACTGTATATTAGGTCTCCAGAACTTATTTCATCTTATAAATGAAAGTGTGTACCCTTTGATCAATATTTCCCCTTTTCCCCACAACTCAGGCTTGATAACTACCATTATAATCTCTGTTATTATGAGTTCTAAAATTTTTTTAGATTTCACATATAAATGAGGTCATGTTGTATTGTCCTTCTGTGCATGGCTTATTTCACTTGGCATGGTATCCTCTAGTTTTGTCCTTATTGTTACAAATTAAAACATTTCCTCCTTTTTTAGGGCTGAATAAAATTCCATTGTGTATGTGTACATATGCACACACACATACATATATGCATATACACAATATATATATACTGTATTTTCTTTATCCATTGATCTGTGACTGACATTTAGGTTGTTTACATATCTCGGTTATTGTGAATAATGCTACATAAACCTGGGAGTGAAGATATCTCTTCTAAATATTGATTTCATTTTCTTTGGATATAAATCCAGAAGTATGATTGCTGGATGGTACTATAGTTGTATTTTAAATTTTTTGAGAAATTTCCATACTGTTTTCTATAATATCTGTACTAATTTAGGTTCCCACCAACAGTGTACCAAGTGTTCCTTTTTCTCTACATCCTCACCAACATTTGTTATCTTTTGACCTTTTAATGGTAGCCATCCAAATAGGTGTGAGGTGATATCTCATTGTGATTTTTGTTAGCATTTCCCTGATAATTAGTGATGCTGAACATTTTTTCATATACCTATTAGACATTTTCATATCTTTTTTGAGAAATGTATATTTAGGTTCTTTGCACATTTGTGTTAGAATTACTTGTTTTATTGCCATTGAATTGTAAGAGTTCCTTATATATATTGTGTATTGACTCCTTGTCAGATATATGGTTTGCAAACATTTCATCCCATTCCATGGGTTGCCTTTTCATTTTGTTGATTGTTTTCTTTGCTGTGAAGAAACTTTAGTTTGATGTAGTTCTACTTGTTTGTTTTTGCTTTTGTTGCCTATGCTTTTGGTGTCAACTCAAAAAATTCCTAGGTCAGACCAATGTCAACAAGTTTTCCTCTAAGTTTTCTTCTAGGAGCTTTATGGTTTCCGGTCTTATGTTTAAGTCTTTAATGAATTTTGAGTTGACTTTTGTATGTTGTGTAAGATAACTGTCTAACTTCATTCTTTTGCATATTGATATCCATTTTTGTGTATAGCATTTATTAAGGAGATTATCTTTTCCCTATTGTGTAATTTTGTTATCTTTGTGAAAAACTAACTGACTGTATAATTATAGATTTATTTTTGGCCTTTCTATTTTGTTCCATTGGTCTGTTTTTATGCTAGTACCATTCTGTTTTGATTCTTAAAGCTTCATAGTAGATTCTAAAATCAGGTACCGTGTTTCCCCGAAAATAAGACCTACCCATAAAATAAGCCCTAGCAGGATTTCTAAGCATTTGTGCAATATAAGGCCTACCCCGAAAATAAGACCTAGTGATGGGCGTGGCTACGCAGTGTATCTGCACAACCCACGCATGCATTTCGTAGAAGAGTGGTAAAGAAGACGAGCAGCCCTTTCTTATCTGCCCCATTGTGACAGCTACTATCCCAAAGGTGACTGGAAAGGTGCAGGCAGCCCCACCAACAAGGTCGGCTCCCCCTGTCAAGTCCAGGACATCCTGTGCATGCTGCAAGCTGAGGCTTTGAGGGGAAAGTCTCCTCAGTGAAGTGAGGAGCGGGATGCTCTGCTTTAGGTATTGTGTGTCCCCAGGGGGAAGAAGGAAAGGTGTGGCTGCCATTTTACTCAGCACTATGGGCCTCTCTCACCCCTCACAAACACCAGGGGATAGGGGAAAATCTTCAGCAAGCAGTCTCCTCCTCAGCCCAGAGAGATCATTTCTGTTCCACTGTTCAGATTGGACCCAGTGCTCACTAGATCTCTGATAAATAAGCCAGCCCTGCTCATTTAATGAGAGCTCTATTGCTCAAGAGGAGAATTGGGGCCAATGGTTCTAAAGGAAATAGAGTCGCAAGAAATTCAGGATGGAATTTGGGGTTTGGAGAGTTATGATGATGTTCTAGAAGAAGACAACTTAACTATATTTGAATAAATGTAGATTGTTATACCGTACTTAAAAAAAATAACACATCCCCTGAAAATAAGCCCTAGTGTGTCTTCTTGAGGAAAAATAAATATAAGACCCTGTCTTATTTTTGGGGAAACATGGTAGTATAAGTCCTACACTTTTGTCTTTTTCAAGATTGATTTAACTCTTTGGCATTTTCTGTGGTTTAATATAACTTTAGGATTGTTTTTCTATATATTTGAAAAATTCCACTGAAATTTTGATAGGGATGGCATCAAATATGCACATTTCTTTGGGTAGTACAGACATTTTAACAATATTAATTCTTCCAGTCCTTAAATATGGGATACTTTTCCATTTATTTGTCTTATATTCTGTTTTTTATCAATATTTTATAGTTTTTAGTGTATAGATCTTTAAATTCCCTAGCATTTATTTCCCTAAGTATTTTATTGTTTTGATGCTTTTATAAATGGAATTGTTTTCTTAATTTCTTTTACAAATAAATCCTTATCGTTGTATAAAAGTACAGCTGATTTTTGCATATTGTTTTGTATCCTGAAATTTTACTAAATGTATTTATGATTTTTAACAGTTTTTTGGTGGAGTCTTTTGACTTTTCTTATGTATATATGTCATCTATAAACAGAGAGAATTTTACTTTGTCCTTTCCAATTTTGATGCCTTTAATTTTTTTTTCTTCTTACCTAATTGTTCTAGCTAGGACTTCTAGTACTGTGTTAGATAAAAGTGGCACTAATGAGCATCCTGACTTATTCCTGATCTTATCTTAAAAGCTTTCAGTTTTTCACCATTGAGTTTCATGTTAGCTGTGAACCTGAGGAAAATTGTAAAATTCATATTATGTGGAAATTAAAAAACATACTCCTTAAAAACAAATGGGTCAAAGAATAAATCAAAAGGTAAATCAAAAAATATATTGAAACAAACAAAAATGGAAATACAATATACCAAAATTTATGAGATGTAACAAAAGTAGTTATAAGACAGAAGCTTATAGCAATAAATGCCTATATTAAGAAAAAGAAAGATCTCAAATGAATAACCTAACTAGAAAAAGAAAAACAAACTGAGCCCCAAGTTAGCAAAAGTAAGAACATAATAAAGATCAAAGCAGAAATGAGTAGAATAGTGGCTAGAAAAACATGAGAAAAGATCAACAAAACAGCTCTTTAAAAAGATAAACAACATTGATACTGTCAACCTTAAATAATGAGACTTATAAAATATAATTAAGTATGGGGTTTATATGCATGCAAAGCATTCCACCCAGGAAATACAGACTCCAAAAGATTGGATCAGTGTTGCAAAGTGGGAAAGTCAAGGTTATACTTATATAGACAGTTAACAAGGTTGCAACATTTTCTATACAAGGTCAGTACATACCTTATAGGGATTTGATTGGTTACACCTTGCTACATTCTAAGAAAGATTGCTCTAACATTCCCCAAGAGGGCTGATGATCCGATGGGGTCTTATTTCTGGCACACAAGGCCTTTCCTGATCATTTATAGGAAAAAGCACAAGTTATAACTACATGCTATTTGATTCAGGCCACATAGCCACATTCCTCTTAAGCCTTGAAATAATTTAAATTCCAACAGCTTTAAGTTTGGATTATTTAATTTCACAACACAAATCTTTAGCTAGACTAAGAAAAAAACAGAGAAAACTCAAATAAATATCAGAAATGAAAGAGGAGATACTGAAACTGATACCACAGAAATCCAAAGGATAAGAGAGTACTATACATCAGTGTGATATAGTATAACATATCTTTGGTCTTCGTCCTCAGTTTACGACCGACATAGGGTGCCTAAAACCTATAGAATTTCCTGAGTGATAAGACTGTCTTTTGTTATTCATAATGAGCCCTTTTGATAACTTTTGCATTTATGCTAATGAGGTCCCTTAGGGCAGGGCCCCTAACTAGCCTTAGAATGGGGTCTGTCACTACAAAGACCAAATAATTAGAGGATTTGAGGTTGAAACTTTCAGCCCCACCCACCAACCTCTGGGAAAATGAGGGCTGGAGGGACTGGAGATCAAGTTCTGTAAAAACTCTTCAACAATAAAATTTTATGAGCTTCTGCATTGCTGAACATGTGGAGGTGCTGGGAGAGTGATGCACCTACAGAGAGCATGGAAGCTCTGAGATTCCCTCATATGTCACCCTATCCATTTCTTCATGTGGCTGCTCATCTGTATCTTTTATAATATTCTTCATAATAAACAAGAAAATACATGTGTTTCCCTGAGTTCTCTGAGTCATCCTAGCAAATTTGTCGAACCGAAGGAAGGAGTCATGGAGCACTGGTTTATAGCCAGATGAGCAGAAGCACAGATGGCCCAGACTTGCAGTTGGCATCTGAAGTGGGGAAGTCTTGTGGAACTGAGCACTCAACCTGCAGGATCTGACAATATCTCCAGATAGATAGCATAATGATTGAATGAATTATGGGGCACCCAGTTTGTGGAGAATTACTTGATGTATGAGAAAAACTCCCCACACATTTGGTCACAGAAGAGTTTTGTTTGAGTATGAGAGTAAAAAGAAAAATCAGGAAATCAGGGTTTTTTGTTTGTTTGTTTTTAACAACCAACAAATTGAATAACCTAGAAGAAATGGATACATTTCTAGAAACACACATCTTACCAAGACTGAATGATGAAAAAATACAAAATTTGAATAAACCAATAAGTAAGGAGATTGAATCAGTAATCTAAAATGTCCCAACAAACAAAAGTCTAGGACTAGATGGTTTCACTGGTGAATTTTACCAAACATTTTTAAAAAGAATTAATGGCAATCCTTCTCAAACTCTTCCAAAAATTGAAGGGGAGTGAAACACTTCCACACTTGTTTTATGAAGTCAGTATTACCCTAATTCCGAAGCCAGAGAAGGACACTATAAGAAACAATTACAGGCCAGTATTTGTGATGAACATATGCAAAAATCATCAAAAAATATTAGTAACCTGAATTCAATAGCACATTGTTGTGTAGTGTATGAAATGATCATACCTATGATCACCTAAAATTTTTTCTTAAGATGCAAGGATTGTTCAATATACGCAAATCAGTAAATGCGATCTATAACATCAACAAAATGAAGGATAAAAGTAATAATGATCACATCAATAGACATAGAAAAAACATTTGACAAAATATGATGATAAAAACTCTCAACAAATTAGGTATAGAAGTAATGTACCTCAACATATTAAAAGGACCCGGATCTTTTGTAATAGATGCAAGCAAAGCTGCCCTTTGCACCAAAGGTAGACACCTTTACTATGCTGGACAGTAAACAAATCTGCCCGTTGCTCAAGGAGACATTATATCTCCATATTCAATGCTGTTTACTTTACACATATTCTTAAAAAGATAATTCAGAACAAAAGACAGGCCTCTCCATTACAAGATGTGCCCAAATGTGAGAGACATACGAAGAATTGTCTTCCAATAATTTGTCTCGATTCTATTTGTCTAATGATAATATGTGATCCCATTTATTAGTTTCAAATTACTTCATGTACATTTGCTATTCTTTAAAGTTTCTGGGGTTATGTTTTTGCATATTTTAAAATACAAAAGAATGTATCACTATTGTTGTTTTAGTTTTTTCTAGAATATTTGAACTTTCAATAGAATATTATTATCTTATATACATATATTAATACAACTTGTCTATTTTCTATTTATATTATTTTAATATATAATTTCTGGGAATGTCAAAAGCCCTCTTACTGTCTCCTCTTTTGCTAATAGTTGTTTTCTAGACAATTAGTCTTTAAAGATCTGAAATGATTTTTGTTTATATCCCTCTAATTACCAGAATTGAATAAAATGCATCATGTGAATGAATTTATTCTGTTTCAAACAGGGATATTCTTATTCATTTTAGTGCCACACTGTCAAGTAATGGTCACTTGTCACATCTGCCGATTACACACTTGAAAGGTGGAATCAGGATTAAGATGTAATATGAGTTTAAAATACACTTGAGATCTCAATAGTACTAAACATATATATTATAAACTATTTACTGTAAATATATTTATACAAAATATTTTACAAAATATAGATAATATATCTAATTGGATATTTATACAATGGTTCCTCCTTATTTGTGGTTTTACTTTTTTTGGTTTCAGTTACCCATGATCAACCCTGATCTGAAAATATTAAATGGAAAATTAGTAAGTTTTAAGCAGTGTGCTGTTCTGAGTAGCATGATGAAATTTTGCACCACCTGGGACCTGAATCATCCCTTTGTCCAGAGAATCCACGCTGTATATGTTCCCTGCCCATTAATTACTCAGTAGTCCTCTGGGTTATCAGATCAAAAAATAGTATAGGGTTTGGTATTATCCCTGGTTTCAGGCATCTACTGGGAATCCTGGAACTTATCCCCGATGGATAAGGGGGGGCAGTTATATATCGATGTATCTTATATCTGATATATACATATATTATTATATATGTATAATAATGTTATATTGATTATATTCAGAAAAGATTACGAACTGGATACAATAAGTTAAATAAAATTAGACCTATTTGATTTGTTTTTAATGTAACTGCTGAAAAATTTAAAATTAAATATCTGTCTTATATTTTATTTCTATTGGACAGTGCTTTTATAGCCTTTTCTGAGTATCACCCATAGAACAGAATGCACTTTAATTATTTTCAGACTCTGACCTTTACTTAAGCCCTAGAGAGGGAAACATTTCATTTGCCTTTCATGAGCAATATAATCACTCCTTGACAACAGACAGGGATTATACATGAAATAGATTATAACCAATGGAGAGAAGAAATGTCTTCAAAAGGAATCTAAATACTGTTTGGAAGAAAAAAAGATATTTAGGATAAAGGAAATAAACACTTATATATACACATAGGTGTGCATATATATGCATATATGCATATGTATAATAAATATGCATATGTATAATAAATACATAAATATGTATATAAATAACTCAATGAATATTTTGTCTATTTCCTAAAACACATATTTACCACTTTTCTGTGAGAAATAAAACAATGAATACTAATGATTTCTGTCTACCAACAATTAAAATCTAATGAAACAAAAAATAACTATAAAATTATCAAAATTTTAACAATATGATATATGTGGTATTATATTATATATGTGACAAAGCATATATGCATGCTCTACAACATATATGGTATAGAACATGTTATACATGTTATATCATGTATGTTACAAAATAAATGTATGTTATGAAACGTACATCAGATTGTTAATGAATTTATTTAATTTAAATATGCACTATATATTTGTTTATAGATATTATTGATATAATATTGGTTATAAATATGTTACACAACACATGCTATACAAAAGGATTCTATATATGTCATACTACATATATCTGTATACAATACAGTATTTTTTCTTAATTTTTGATAATTTTATAGTTAAGATTTTTCTTTCTCATTACATTTTAAATTATTGATGGACATAAATAATATCTTATTACTGTTATATTTCTCACCAAAAAGCAGTAAATGTACTTTGTAAAAAACATAATAAAACATTCCTTGAGTTTTCATTTTTAAAATGAAATCTATATAGAAGTTTACTTTTTGGATCTACTGAATTTAACTGATACTGATAAAAATTAGTCTATGAATAGATTAATTTTATTCAATTACAAATTGTAAAAACTTTTTTATTGTTTTAGTATAATACAGTTTAAAAATTTAAAAATCTTAAATTATCACTTTTAATTCAAGTTAGAGTATACTGACAGTTTGTTCTTCATAAACTGCTAAATTTCAGCCCTATTATATTTGTAGCATTACAACTGCACATTCAAAGAAATTTCTATTTTCATATTTCATTTCAAGAGCTATGTTAAGTCCCTCAAATGATGCTATCTTTGTAATAATGCAATCAAGGAAACAAATGGATTCCTGGTTATTCCTTAATGATCAAACAGGACAACAATGTTTAAAGTTATCTAAAACGAGATTCTTTTTTTTTTTGTAGACATAATCTCTTGCTTTGTCACTCCTCTGGCTAGAGTGCAGTGGCGTGATCATAGCTCACTTCAACCTCAAACTTTGCTGTTCAAATGATACTCCTGTTTCAGCCTCCAGAGTAGCTGAGTAGCTGGAACTACAGGTATGTGCCATCACACCCAGCTAATTTTTCTATTTTTTGCAGGGTGGTAGGGTGGGGTCTGGCTGGTCTCCAACTCTTGCCCTCAAGGGATCCTACCGCTTCAGTCACCCTGAGTGCTAGGATTACAGGCTTGAGCCACCATGCCCTACCCTTAAAATAATAATCTTTTTTATAATCAAAACAACCCTTTTAGTGGTAAATTAATTATAACGGTTATTTAAAATCAAAACAAGACACTCTCACTGAAGTTTAATTATGATTCCTCTATTTTCTTCCCTCAACATATTGTGCAATGAACATTTCAACTGATTAGTCTTTATTTAATTCACTACGTATTTGATTATTATGTGAATAGATCTTATTAAAATAATTACCATGATGATTCTTATGGAAGATTTAGAAGAACACAGCCTTGGGTTTAATGGCTTTGAAGGAAAACAGGATGATATTGATCAGAGATCCCCATGTAAAAGTAGGACCCTCAAAGGGTTATTAAATGTGTGAGTAGAATAATCAGGGCAAGAGAAAAGAAGAGATCATAAATTTGTAGGCTTCATTCTGACCTCTGGATAGGTGACATGAAACAAAAAGTAATTTGCCTGAAAAACTCTAAATAGACACCTGCTTTAACTTGAGGTTTAGAGTTCAAATTTATATTACTGTGTCATTCCTAGGGCAGGCTTTATGAGTGGGCATCTGTGCAGTCACAGGACCCTGCTTTTCAGAAGGAACATCAGCTTAGTTTACTCTTCTGCTGTTACCATCTAGATATTCTTAATAATTTTGTCTTTGAACTTATGTTTTATAGGTAATGCCCAATAAGACAATAGAGCATGCATGTGAGCAGAGGAGTTTTGCATAATATGTATGTCTTTAGTTCTTTGCCACCATATTCACAGATTACATTCTCAATGATCCTTGAACAGAGAATTCTGGTGGACCCAAACATGTGGAAGTTCAGCAAGGCTCTAAGCAAGTACAGGGTTGGTGTGCCATGTCTACAACTGGATAAGCAGGGGTGCTGACATCCCTCAGAGGCTAGATTTTCATTCAAACCAAAACTTGGTATGAATACAGAAAAAGTCAGTGACAGTCTAAAAAGACAATCATGGAACCCTACTGTGTCCTTTCTCGCTAGAATAACTTCCCTGTATTAACCAACCACTTACACTGAGAATACTATTAATAACATGGAAAGAAAAAAAACAATAGGGCTTTCTACAGTTTCTTTTCCATCTGTTCTTTCCTTACTCATCAGTAAGGCAAAAGTAATGACCATCAGTAGAATGTGTGTGTATCAAGAAGTGAAATAAAAACAACTGAGTTTTGTTTTGTTTTCTTCTTGTGTTTCCACTTTCTGGCCATAAATATGTACATATGAACTACAAAATGTGGATTGCATAATTTTGGTGATTCCATATATGAGTTAAATGATTATATTTGCATTTAAAACTATCATTACAAAATACAAACATAAATAGTAAAATTGATGTTAATAATTTAAAATTGTAATTTTTCTTTACTTAAAATGACATTAAATAGCATAAGACCCACATGACAAATCTAGAGAGAGACTATAGAAGAAGGAAAAAGCATTCTATAATAGTAGTTTAAAGGCACTGATTTTCTGTTTTTTGTATAATAGGACCCACATTTTAATTTTGTACCAGGCCCCATAAATTATGTTGTTAGCTATGGTAGTTCATACAGTCCTCAAAGAAGAAATTAACTTAATGTTAGCGGTTGTAATTATTTGTTTTGAAATATAGAACATACAGCTATTTTAGAATTCATGTGCTTATATTTCATAGTGAAGTTTTCTTTTAGTATAAAGGTGTAGTTACTAATAGTGACACTTATTTTAAAGTGATTTGTATTATAGGATTTGTAAAGGATTTTTAAAATTTGAAGACTAAGAAATGAGCTGTACAATTAGCCAGTGTATTCAAACAAATAAAGCAGACAATTTCAGTAATTTTATATAGTTTCCAAGAAAATATTAAGTAAAAGAAACTCATGCCTTTGTAGAACCTGGTTTGAATTCTTTCCACAAAAATAATGACTGGCTTTTATGGACCATGAAAATACCCTATTGCAAGAGGATTAGATGACCCCTTTGACTATTAGTCTCAGACACATAGAAGTCTGAAAAAAGCTTTTCATTTTTCTCAAGTAATGGTATTGGTAAGAAATTATCTTAATCAGATTGTTTGGAAACAAATGTTATCTAAACCTCAAAAACAATACAAGATACTATTTCAATAAAGAAAATGAAAACAAATTAAATTAGGAAACAAAGAATGAATGATCTTCCCTTGCTGAATTATCATTACAAGTCTCAAGTTTTTCATTAAAAGTAAAACAAAACAGAATATAGACCTTTCGGGAGAGAGAGAGATGTCAAAGGAGTAATCAATTAATGTTAGATATTGAAGAAATTATAAGATAAATATTATAATTACATCAAGAAATAATGGGAAGACTGTAAAAACAAAGCAAGAGGAAAACAAGAGACTCCATTTGTAAGCAGAAGGGACTCCCACAAAATTAGCAATACTTAAGCTTCAAGGTTCCTCATTTGCACAGGCCTCTTCCCAGGTCTCTTAGCTCATTTTGTATTTGTAATTTGGCAATCTTGAGCATGCCAGATTGGAAAACTATAGATCTGATAAGTAAAGTTAGATATCTGCCCCTGGATGATAGTATGCATGTGTGTTTATATACTGAGAAAGAGAGAGGAAGACAAGCAGATGGCTAGAGATGGGGAGGGAGGAAGGGTTAGAAGGCAGGGAAGAAAACTGATTATCCTGATTGTAGATAGTGCAGCCTTGTTGCTAACTCTGTTGTATGTTGTTTTGGGAATTTTTTTTAAGTATATTTCTGTTTATTTATTTTTAAACTAAAAGTAGAACCACCATATGATCCAGTTTTGCTGTTTGTTTCTTTCTCCTTTTCCAGCTAGATTGTTCATAGCCATGTTACTTCCATTATACCACTTATTTTAGCAAAGTAGGCAAGTGAAATATTAGTATATGAATTAAAGTTGGTTTTTTTCTTTAAATTTGTAAATCTACAAAAATGGACCTGTCAGAATCCTGGGTTTCAGCACTAAAGATGTCAGGATGGGTGTCTGCCCTAGGTTCTTGGTGTGCTCTTGGCCAAAGAATGACCAGACACACCAAAGTGTCTAGTCTAGAGTGTCATTATTCCAGTCTTCTGACTTCTTTCTTGGAATAATCACCAGCAAGATCAATACACAGTAACCTCAAGCAAGGAGCAGTTTCACAAGAGCAGCTCTTTACTGCAGAATAAAATGAGTCTGTCTCCACCAGGGGAGAGAAACAGACCAACTAACTCATTGACTGACCTACTCACTGACTGACCTATTCAACTACGTTTGACTTTTAGGATTGTTTCCTTTTAGTAGCCCAGTCTGGAGGAGGACTCTTGGGTGGTGTTGGATGTTATCAAATGATCAACAAGTGTCCTCGAAATTCCATCTGCACTTACGAGTGAGCTCCCTCTAAGAAAGCCCAACTCGGGGTGGGGATGAACCGCAATGCAGATTCAAACTGATGGCATATTAATTACCCTTAGGTTACTCTAGGTCATTTTCTAAATCTTATTATGACTGGGCTGGGGAGTTCCTAGACCAGTAAAGCATGCCCTCCTTCCCCAGGTGTAGCAGTTGTTCGGGATAGGATTAAAGGTGGGGCAACACCAAATAGAGTGCCCGACCTTATCCTTCTTTCAAGGTGGAGCAATTGCTCAAAACAGCATGAAAACAAGGAACCCTTGTCCCAACAGGAGCTGGAGATCCTAACTATCTACCTAACAAATGAGTTTTACTTCTTTTGAATATCTGGAAGGATGAATGAAAGAAATAGTATAGAGTTAACTAATCATTTATACAGGCTATATATGAGCTACTTGTTCATTTGTAAAAGACTACTTAGGCTCTGTGTTCTTATGGTTTTTCCTATTACCTGGACATTTTTGCCAATTTCTTAGGGCATAGCCTCACTATCAATTCCTAAAACAGAACTTGTATGCCACTTCAATGCACAGAAATGACTTTGTTAAATAACTAGTCAACAAAAACTTGGCTAATGAAATACAGAGAACTGTGGTATTAATGCATACAGCGCGTACAGGTATCTCTCTTTTCCCTGCTTAGGAGGGTTTTTTTGCTGGCTTTTTGAAAAGAATACATGACAATGCTGTTCATTAATAAATGTCTTAACTTTACACATATGCAGCTAAACCAAATATAACTTGGCTATAAATAAAATGAGCTATTCAAGGAATTTGAAATAAAGACAACAATGTTATGCTTGATGAAATCATTTTGAGACATAAATTTTTGGAGTAGCATCTCTTTTTTCTTTATAAATGAGTGATATAGATTAAAGTTATTGCGATCTATGAATCTAGAAATTACAAGTAAAACATCTAAGTCTGTTTTCCTTCTATCTTTTAATAAGTGTGTGGCATTTTGCCTTTATTTGCTAACATATAAACTTAGGTAGGTTTAATTCAAGGAAAAAAGGTAAATATTAATGCAGTCTACTCTAGGAAATGTATTCTTCCATTTAATTATGCTACATAAAAATGACTATGTACAAATATTGGCATATTTATTCATTTATACCAAATATCGAATGATTTTTGGAAGCTCACAGCAGCATTAACAAACCTGACCACTTGCAACATTTCATCCTATAATTCTGTTTCTTGCCAGAAAGCATATGTTTCATGTCTTGTTGTAATATTAGCAATTTCCAAGCACACCTTATACATTCTCTCATCTAGGCATTTCTGTGAACTTCTTTTTCTCAGCCTGAAATGCTTTTCCCCACAACACTGATCTATTAAAGCTCTATTTTCCTTCTTTCATCAGCTAATATTTTATATCATTTGAAGATTCTTCTAGCAGGCTCTGTGGTTGGCAGAATTTAAAAAGAAACAAAACAGTCCTCAAGGTTCCTACAAAAGGGACACGTGCACTCGAATGTTTATAGCAGCACAGTTCACAATTGC
>VBSM01002608.1:44436214-44457670 GCA_008086735.1 Cheirogaleus medius
GAAAAAAAAAAACGTTCCACACCCTAATCTCAGTTCCACATGCTAATCCCAGATACCTGTGACTATAGTACCTTTTGTTAACATTGTATTTTATGGCATAGTTGATGTTAAGAAAAGAATATTATCCTAGTGATACTGATCTAGTCACATGAACTCCTTTAAAAGCTGTGAATTTTCTCCAGTTAGTATAGGCAAGAGGAAGTCGGAAGAATTTGAAGCAAGAGAAAGATGCCATCTATAGCTTCTAGATTTAAAGATGGACGGAGCCACATGGCACTGAATGTTTACACACATCGGGGATGTCACCTAGAAGCTCAGACAGGCCTCTGGTTGACAGCCAGCAAGGAAACAAGGACCTCGGTGTTACAACTGGAAAAAAAAAAAAATTCTGACAACATCCCGTATGAAGATAGAAATGAATTAATTCCAGTGCTTCCAAATAAGAGCCCATTTAGGCCAGTATTTTGATTTTGGCCTTTGGAAACCCTAAGCAAAGAAACTAGCCAATTCCACCCAGACTTTAGCTTTAGAGAATTGTGATATAATAAATGGTTATTGTTTTAAGAAACATTTAATAGGGACTTAGGAACAGAAGCCGTCTGGGGCGGCTGCAAAATGTGATGGTACGTACCCGCCTTAGAAAGTCCTACAGTATAGGAGATATACCTTTGTTATATTCCAAATACAAGACATTACCTAAAAGTAGATGTTTAATTCATTATATTTTAACAGATTTATAAATGCTGAATGTAATTCTTTTAACTTCCTCCATATGAAATGTTGCCTCTAAGAGAAAAACCTTCAGTATAGTCTCAAATGGCCAAATAGATAGAGTCCCAATATGGCCAAGTTGTCTTCTTCTATTTAATGCAACTAATTTTGTAATACAGTCAGCTGTCCATGGCATCCATGAGTTCTATATCTGAAGACTCAACTATCCACAGATCAAAAATTTCAAGAAACAAAAAATAATGCAATAATACAAAATAATATAAATAAAAATATAGTACAGCAATTGTTTATATAGCATTTACATTGTATTAGGTTATTATAAATAATCTACAGATGATTTAAAGTATACAGGAGGATGTTCATAGGTTATATGCAAATACTAAACCATTTTATATAAAAAAAAACTGAAGCATGCAAAAATTTTGTTATCTGCCTCTGCAGGGATCCTAGTACCAATCTCTTGCAAATAATGAGGGATAACAGTATAGGGAAAACGTGAATCATAAAGACCTATTTTCTAAATGTTACTCCACAATACTTGATACTCTCAACCTAAATACCCTCAATTTACAGGAATACTTTGGAAATATTCTGAGTTCATTTCTAGACCACTGCATTAAAGTGAATATCACAATAAAGTAAGTCAAACAAATCTCAGTGTATGTATTTAAGTTATATTTATGATATACTATAGTCTATTAAGTGTACAATAGCATATCTAAAAAAGTTCATTACTTAATTAAAAAATACGTAATTGCTAAAAAGTGGTAATGATCATCCGAGCCTTCAGCAAGTTGTAATCTTCTTGCTTCAATGTTGATGGCTGCTGACTGATGAGGGTGCTGGTCACTGATGGTTGAGGTAGCTATGGCAGTTTTTTAAAATAAGAGAAAAATAAACGTTGCTGTATTGATTAACTATTCATTCTACAAACTATTTCTCTGTAGTATGTGATGCTGTTTGGTAGCATTTTACCCACAGTAGAACTTTTTTCAAAATTGTAGTGAATCCTCTCAGACCCTGCCCATAGCTTTACCAATTAAATTCATGGAATATTTTAAACCTTTGTGGTCATTTCAATAATGTTCACAGCATCTTCACCAGGAGTAGATTCTGTCTCAAGAAACCACTTTCTTTGTTCATCCATACGAAGCAACTCCTCATTCATTCAAGTTTTATCATGAGATTGCAGCAATTCAGTCACATCCTCAGGCTCCACTCATAACTCTAGTTCTCTTGTTATTTCTACCACATCTGAAGCTACTTTATCCACTGAAGTCTTGAACCCCTCAAATTCAAGGGTTGGAATCAATTTCTTCCAAACTCCTTTTAATGTTGATATTTTGACCTATTCTCATGAATCATGAATGTTCTTAACAGTATCTAAAATGATGAATATTTTCAGAAGTTTTAGATTCACTTTTGCCAGGTTTATCAGAGGAATTGCTATGTATGGCAGCTATAGCATTCCAAATGTATTTCTTAAATAATACAAATTGAAAGTCAAAATTATTCCTTGATCCATGAGCTACAGAAGGGATGATGTGTTAGCAGGCATGAACACAGCATTAATCTCCTAGTACATCCCTGTCAGAGCTCTTGGATATCCAGATGCATTGTCAATGAGCAATTTCAATAGTTTGAAAGGAATCTTTCTTTTCTAAGCAATAGGTCTCAAAAGTGGGCTTAAAATATTCTGTAAACTATGCTGTAAGATGTGCTGTTATCCAGGCTCTGTCATTCCATTTATAGAGCATATGCTGAGTGAATTTATCATAATTCACAATAAAGGCACTAGAATTTTCACATTGGTAAATGATCATTGGCTTCAACTTAAAGTCATAAGCTGTATTACACCCTAACAGGAGCGTTAGCCTGTCCTTTGAAGCTTTAAAGTCAGGCATTGACTTCTCCTCTCTAGCTATGAAAGTCTTAGATGGCATCTTCTTCAATTACGAGGCTGTTTCATCTATACTGAAAAACTATTGTTTACTGTAGCCACTTTTATCAATTATCTTAGCTAAATCTTCTGGATAACTTGCTATAGATTCTACATCAGCACTAGCTGCTTCACCTTGCAATTTTATGTTATAAAGATGGCTTCTTTCCTTAAACTTCATGAACCAACCTCTGCTAGCCTCAAACTTTTCTTCTGCTGCTTCCTTACTTCTCTCAGCTTTTGTAGAATTGAAGATATTTAGGGCCTTGATCTGGATTAAGCTTTGGTTTAAGGGAATATTGTGGCTGGTTTGATTTCCAGATCACTACAACTTTCTCCATTTCAACAATAAGGCTGTTTTGCTTTCTTGTCATTTGTATATTCACTGTAGTAGCACTTTTCATTTTCTTCATGAACTTTTCCTTTGCATTTACAACTTGCCTGTTTGGCACAAGAGGCCTACCTTTTGACTTTTCTTGGCTTTTAAAATGCCTTCCTCACTAAGGTTAATTATTTCTAGCTTTTGATTTAAAGTGAGAGATGTGCAACTCTTCCTTCCACTTGAACACTTAGAGGCCATTGTAGGGTTATTAGTTGGCCTAATTTTAATATTGTTGTGTCTCAGGGAATGGAAAAGCTCAAGGAGAGGGAGAGAGACAGGGGAACAGCTAATCAGTAGAGCAGTCAGTATACAGTACTGATTGATTAAGTTTGCCTTCTTGCATGGGTGTGGTTCATGATGCCTCCAAACTATTGCAATATTAACATCAAAGATCACTGATCACAGATTACCATAGGAGACATAATAATGAAAAATTTGAAATATTGTGAAAATTACTGTAATGTGATACAAAGACATGAGAGCACATGCTATTCCAAAAATAGCACCAATAAATTTACTGGACACAAAGTTGCTATAGACTTTCAGTTTGTAAAAAATATAATACTTGTGAAGTGCAATAAAGCAAAGCATGATAAAACAAGATATGTGAGTATATTCTATATGCTCAGGTTTCAATGAGGTAGGGTTTATTTTTTCCCAATGTAAAACTATAAATAGCCTTGGGAAATTTGACCAAATAGGGTTAACAGTTATTTATATTCCAAGGAGGAAAATTTATGGGATCCTTTTTAAAATAATATATATTTTTATATACCATTTCTTAGTAATTTTTCTTGTGTGATTCAAAATAAAGGGTCATCATTTCCTATTGTTTTCTATACTTCACTTTTTATATAAATGCTTCATCATTCCATCGAAAAACTATAAATAATCATCAAACTTTGGTATACTATAATAAATTAATTAATGTGATTTATATGAAACACTTGTTTTAAACCTTTGTACATTTATAGCAGAATTCTCACACTGATAATAATTGCTTAAAATGAAAATATTTTTATCTGTTATAGAATATACTTGATATAATGCATTTGTGGTTATCAATTTTAAATACCACATTGTTCTTTCCTTTTCTAGCTACATAAAACTACCTAGGTTTTAAGAACAGTCATAATTTTAATGATTCTATACCTAAAATATTTCTGAATTATTGTTCAAGATTAAAATAAATATTAAACTTTTTAAAAATATTTATGGAGAACATAATAATATAAAATAAAATACCAGAAAAAAAGCTTTGGAATTGCCAGTATATATAATATGTATAGTTGGGTTCCTTGGGAGTTTATTGACAGCTCCATTCCAGTGTCAGCATACTAGGCATTTCTGTAGCACTAACTGCACTTTACAGTCTTCCACATTTCAGACTTTCCCACTCTGGTTTTCATTCCACTTTCCAAAGCCCTACAATTTTTCTCTTCCAAGATTTATTCTGTACTGTATTAATGTATTTGCAAAATGAAGAATTGGAATAATTCTCCAGTAATTGTTTACAAAGTGGAGCAGAAGTGTAGCTTCAAAGTTAAGAGCACAGGCTCTACAGCTGGACTGCTTCCTTACCAACATCTACTTTCCTTGCTCCTACCTATGTGGACTTGGTCAAGTCACCAAATATCATTCTCCTTCAGGTTTGGCAAATTTTAAATGGGAACAATAACATCAATTTTCTGCAGGGTGATTGTGAGGATTAAATAAGGATTAATATATATAAACCTTTATCACATTACCAACACGTATTAAGAACTGTCTAGTTGAGAACTCTTATTACCTGCAATTATAGAATGCTATAAAGTGTTCTTAGAGAGTATTTTATACAATCTCTTTTTCTTACAGTGGAAGAATCCATGGGCCACATGGCAGAGTTAAAAATATAATTTTAGTTGTATGTCTTTGGTTTTACTCGGGTATCACTCATTTTCTTTAGGTAAATTATTTAACCTATCTAATTTTCAATTTCATCATCATTATAATGATAGAGTATTGTCAAAATTAGATAATATAACCTAGCTATATTAGTATTACTGAAATATAGAAGATTTTCAACAAATTTCACTCCCCCCCTACATATTTCTTGTGCCACTCATTCTTTAAACATCAGAATTCTCAGGGGATCTAATCACTTTTTAAATTCCCATTGATGCTCTTTCTGGGAAATATAATGAATTCTAATATAATTTATTTTATTAAGAAGATGGCATCCATAGTTGACCTCTTTTCTATCTCCAGACTACCTATTTGGCAAATATTCACCCATGATCATTTTTAGATTGATAGATACCAAAAAAATTTATTGTCTTGCTACAAGATACATTACCTCCCATATCCTTGTAGTCTTTTGTCTTAACCACTACATTAAAGTAATTATTTATTCTTCCTTTTCATTTTGACTTATACAAGGTAATAATGTTATTGGATTCTGCTTCAAAAGTGAGTTACATATCATAACCTTCTTTCCATCTGAGTATTAGTTCTGACTAGGTCTTTTGCAACAGCTCTCCATCTAAGCGTCTTGTCTCAGATCTTTAATCCATGACATGGGAATAAAACTGGAAGTTTCTTAACAGATACAACACTTAGTAATTCCATTGGCACAACTTAATCCCAGATATATTCATTTTTAGTTATGATTTAGTTATAATGATTGTATTAGTATTTTTGGTGTTGATATCACTAAGTACCTATTGAGTGAGAGGAACTATGTCAAGCTCCAATAGATATATATATATAACATAACATATTCACCTCAATGTGTTAGGAAAAAATCTAAATAAATAAGAGCAAGGTGAAAGCTATAATTTAAGTAGATAAAAGAAGGTACAACAGGAGCATTTTCAAAGTACAGCAGAATTTAGAAATGGATCTTACAGAGTGAATATGAGTTCAGAGGGCAACAAATAATATTCAAAGTATAATATGATGTGTGAAAAAGCCATACATGTATAAAAGTCTGGTGAGAAAAATTTTAGAAGAGTAGCCAAAGATTAGAGTACAAAGGTAAACTTCCACTGAGACTTTGAGTGAGGTTCACTTTTCCCAGGAATTCTCCTCTTATTACCAGACTGGTTTAGATTCTCAATCACTACCTTATGTTTTCTCTCACTTTCAAACCATTTGTGCCATACCGCAATTGCCAATGAACTAAAGAGCAGGAACATTTCATTTTCAGTGCTGTGTAGACAGAACCTAGCATATAATAGGTGAATAATAAATATTTAAAATTGATAGTAATCCAATACAACTAAACTAATTACATAACAAATACTTTTATATTTTTACTACCAATTTAAATGTTTATTTAATATATGTAAATAATTTATTATATAATTTTAGTTACATTATATATTATTAATTATGTCATTAGTTTGTTTAGTGATATGAGTTTTAGCAAACTATATCCCGTCAGCCAAATCAGGCCATTTCACCTTTTTTTTTGTGGACCAATGGCTAAGAGTAGTTTTTATGGATGAACATTTTATAGGTGAACATTTCCATTCTATTTGATAATAGGAAATACTATCTTCAACATACAATTAAGCAATATGTTATCGACCCCAAAAAACTAATCCCACTCTCTCATTGGTAGACCTTTATTATAAAAGAGTACTCAAATATTCTTATTATATTTTTAATACCATTAGAAAATGACAGTTTATCTCTTGATATAACAATTCCTATAATACACTCAATTTTGACTCTTGTCTCATAAAACTTAAAATATTTACTATATGGCCCTTTACAGAAAAAGTTCACTGAAATATTACTGCAAAGAGTAATTGAAAATATTTAGTTAAGGGATTATTAACACATTTATGGACAATAATGGGATAAACTAGGGAAGGTAAAACACCCAGGTGATAGGAAACAAAGGAAGTTATTATCAAGAACCTACAGGTTAGGGAGGGAGATGTTACTCACTACTCAGTTGGAGATGCAGTCCCAGCAGTGAGGCTGCCTCACAGGAGCTGTGAACTTAATGAACTCAGATACCAGCAAACCTTTCACAGCAGGCAGGAATAAATACCCTGACATGTCTGTAAAAAGAGATACCATGATCTCTCTCTCCTGTCTTCCTCAATCTCTCACAATGCTCCATTGGCCTAATCCATCAGTAAGTCAGGGAGCAAGGGATCCCAGTGATTGAGTCCACGGAGTTCAGTCTGTCAGGTCACAGAGAATGGTGGAAATGATTTGTAGTGGCAAATAGAAAATAGTCAGCATAAAATACAAAATTCTAACAAATATTTGCATTCAAATACGTGGAATGCAGAAAAGAAACCTGAGCAGAACACATAGATTTTAGAATCTGTCAGCATTTGGGTGGTTGTTGAACTTACTGATTCATATGAGGTTTCTAGAGAGGATTATTTCCAGTTAGAAAAGGATGTGGGCCGAAAACAAAACCCTAAGTAACACAGGCATTTAATGAATAAAGGATAATAGCTTGCAAAAAACTAATAAAGAGGAAACATATATAACAAGCTAAAATTATTGTACGAATTTGATAAATAAACATGAATTAATTGATATCCAAACAAAACGGTTAAAAAATTTCAAGCTTGTACAGCTGGAAATGTGTGTGTATGTGAATACAGGATCTATTTTCAAAGTAGTTTGCAAATTCTACAGTGCTTTGCCACCATTATGGCTACCACCCTGCAGAAGTCACCAATTTAATTCTCAACTGAGCTACTGCCATAGTCTCCAAACTGATTCTCAATTTCCAGGTGTCCTCCTCCTAGTTTATTTATTTGCCACACAACAGTCTCAATAGACTTTTAATATGCATCACTTCACACTTCTGCTCAACACCATTTGAGATGCTATTATATCTCTTAATGTAACAATCCAAACTTCTTATTATGCCTCTTCCTCAAAAAAGAATCCTCTCTGGAATTTCTAGGTAAAGTGCCCACATTCTACAGCAAAAGTACCACAAGTGGGGAAACAAATAGTCTCCAGAGGAAATAACCTGTAACCATCAAATGGTTGACTTTGAAAGACCAGAACAAAATAATTAGAGCAATTTATAGTGCATTTCTCAAAGCCTAGGTTTTTACATCATAAATAGTATCATTTACATCAATTATATCTTAAATGACATCTGGCCCAATGCATAGTTATGAAAAACATTTCTCTAATTCTTCAAGGGCACAGACTAGCTAAAGACAAACTTATATAAGTTTCTCAACAAAGCACATTAATATAGTTCAGTCTTCCGCCTCTGAATTCAGATTTATAGTGACATCTCACTTTTCTCTAAGAATAATGGGCAGGTGCTTGCTTTAAATTAGTCTAAAAAAAGGCTCGCCATAGTCATTTTTTCCAAAACCCAGGAATTCTTTTCCAAAAGTAATTTATTGTCTTATTCAGAAGCTGACGCTCCTAGCAGTTCACAAATGCCAATTTCCTCAATTTGAACATACAAAGAAGTTAATAAATCAATGTATTTCTCACCAGCCACCCAATTATACATATATCATACAGAATCACTTCCTGCTGTTTAACAATCTTGCAAGCTTTTCCTTGCCTACTAAATAAAGTCTAAAATTTTTGTTTCACAAGGAACTTTATTACATTTCTGCAAACCACCTTTCCATTTATGTCTTCTACTACCACCTGACCATCAATCTCCCATTCATATGTTTAATTAACAAATATTTCCTAAATTCATAATAGGAAGCATGGTATGATATGTGGGAAATAGGTATCCAGTAAATGTAAACTCCATCCATGACCGCAAAGACCTTATGGTCTAATAAGTGAGTCAGGCACTAAAACATGAAAGTATAATAAGTGTTTAAAAGAGGAAGAACAAGATATTTTCAAAATTTTTAACATGGGGATATAAATTGGACATTGAAGGAAACTTCATTGTAGAAATTTTGTTATCATGAATCTTAAAGAATGAGTAAAATTTGGCCATGTTTAGTGCGTGGGGAATAGGAGGAAACTCTCTAAGAGAGGGAATTTTGTGCTCTTGCTTTTTACTGGCCTTCTCTCCTGTCTATGCATTTAGTTCTTGCTTAAATGTCCGTGTGACCTTTTTCAAAATGTAACCCCCAACTTAAAGCCTTCCCAAAATCTCAGAATGAATTTGTCATCCTTACCATTTATATAATCATTAATCACATACTCTATGTTGTTCCCTAGATAGTAATTTCTTAAGAGTGGGGACTCTTGCACAATATTTTAACCACTCCTAGAACATTTCTTAAGCTACTGGTAGAATCTAGTAGTTTACAGTAGTATGAATTGAATTCTGAGATAATTTAGGCCTAAAGAGATTGAGTTACCTGGCTAGGTCAAACAAGAAGTTAATGCAAAGTCAAGATGAAAGATGTCTTCTAATTTGAATCCTGTGTTTTTCATCAAAATTTCATAAAATTATTAGTTTTAATATTATTTTCTTAATTTATTGATCTTGTGAATCTAACTGGGGCTGAAATTTAAAAAAATTGGAAATGGATCAAACAGCCTCAGTCAGGAATGTGCTTTCCTGTGGTATCACCTGAGATCAGAAAACACTGAAGTGAAATGCTCATTTTCTCCACATCTTCCTTCCTTTTACAAGACAGTAAAGCTTTCTGCATACTTTAGTAGGTTTTTGTGAAAGATACTTTGATTACTTCTCTCAACTGCATTTCACTCTCATTCTATTCAAAGGCAATAGAGTTAAAAAGAAAAAAAAATCCTGGATTAATTTGTAGCTAGGATACAAAATGTAAATTAGGATTTGCCAATTAGGTGCACTTGTGCGAAATTAGACAATAGAATAGCTGATAGCATCTTTCAGTTCCTGCAGGAAGACAGAAATCCTCTAGGACAAGTGAATGCTGGCCAAAGCTGGCCTGCATATTCTGCAGCCCAGTCACGGGCTTCATGAGAGTGATATATGCAACTGGGACATTTTACTGACTGGGTAGCAGCAGCGTTGATGGTGAGGCCTAAAAGTCAGAGGACTAATGGCAGTGTCCTAACTTGCACTCCTCTATCCCTTCAATCATTAGATAAGCGTCCAAGACCCTGAGTTTAATCATAATCTTTTGGAAATACTTTGGGCAGTTTCTTTGGGCAGTCTCAACGGATAGGGTGTTCAATAACGTTTGCCAGCAGTTTCACCTTCCGAAAATCTTAAGTAATCTTTGTGTCTTTGTTTACTGCCTTGTATGTTGTCCAAAGTTCCATGCTCTATGTTAGAATAAATAAGATGACATAGAGATCATTGGATATTCCCCAGGGGCTGACACTAGGGAAGAAACTAAATCTGAACATATTTTATGATTAAGAGGAATTTCTGTGTATTTATGGGTAATCATCAAATGCATAAATAACAATGATTAATAAAAGTCAGTTTCATAATTTCTCAAATTCTTCTAATTTATTAAGCTCTTCAGATGTTTAAATATTTTAGAATCTTAGACATGCTTCAAAATTATTATGCATTTTTTGATCTCTAAATATAATACTTAAATGACATTGAACATCATCAGAAAATAGTCTCCTACTGCTTCCGAAATGCTGAGTCAAAGGCAGAGAAGTTATGAAAAATAAATGAGGTAAAGCAGGGATGTTTACTCTCAAAGCAGGAGGCACTAATCTTGTAACAATGTTCTGTTCCACTGGCATTATTATTGCTGCCACATGGAGTGATTGATGGAGATTTAATCATTTTATCTAATGGCTTCGGGTATCAGAGAATGATATGGGCTACAGTATAGCTTTTAAACAATCCAAAATTTTCTCAAAGTAAAAAATCAAGAGCTACAAATGTTGATTTTATTTCTTTCCTCCATAATCTGTAACAATTTTGGAGTCCTTCAATTCTGATTACACAAAAGACGAGATTACATACCTTTATTATAGATGAAAAAAATAGTAATTGATTATTCCTACTGGCATATCATAGTGTTTTTTAATTATGATATTAGATTATTCTTACTGACATATGAAATTAACATACTCTTAACTGTGTGTTTTAAGTGGTGAGTGTTTAAATTAAGGCAATTGCACCCATCTGACAATATTACCTGTTTTAATACAAAGTTCTTTTAAACATAGGCAGTATTTAAGTAACATTGGATATATTCCTTTTAATTTTTTTTAGAGACTCATTTTTTATACTAGATATTCTATAGAGCAACTAGGTAGTTTATTTGTCAATTTATACTTGATCTGCTTGATGCCAAATAAGTAAATATTTGGCATATTTACATATCTAATTATTATGCTAATGTCCAATGTCAATATATTTATCCAATTAAATAGGTGAGATAAATTGAACTCAACACCACTGAAACAAAAGGAAGGAAAGTTATTAAGTTCTAGGGTGAGCTAGTGGAAAAGAGGACATTGTGGGGAAGGTTGGTCAATGTGATTAGGCAATCAGTGTTTGCTAATTAGCATTCTTAGTGAATTAGGGTCCTCCCCTGCCACAGAGGTTGGGAGATAGCAGCTCTACTTTCTTGATGATTATATTTCAAAGGAATGGTTCCCAGGTCTTTGAAAAAGACATTTCTGAATTTTAAAACTGGCAAAAGTTTGGGAGAAGATTTATATCTCAAAGGAGCAGGGAAAGACTTTACAATGACAAGTTTTTTAAAGTAAGCATTCTAAGAAAAGGGAGGTCAAGGGCCAATGGAAAGAAACCTGACTAAAGTTTAGTCCTGCAGAGGAGAATACTGTGACTGTCTAGATACCACCAATTGACTTGAAAATTCCCATTTGATTAGAAAGCTATAAAAATGCCTGTTAAATTAAAAAATGAAGATTTAAAAAATATTTTAATATATATTTTTTTAAAATAGAAAAAAGACAATAAAGATTGTTTCAAATTATGCTGTAGCCAATTCACTGACATTGCTCTCTTAGGGTAACATTGTGACAGTTTAAGTTACTTCATTATTTATTTATTTATCACCCTATGTTATGCTGACCTAACCACTAAGAATTTAAGCTTTACAGTAATTGTCTTTAAATTCTTTCCAACATTCTTCAGATCATTAAATTTATCTAATTTTCATTTACGTAAAATTCAAAGGTGTCATTTGGCTATAAAACTACATATTTTATATATTTATTTCATAGGCTTATTTAATTATTCCACAATTGCATTTCTGCTTTAATAGATGCATATTTTTTCCAGGATTCTGGATAGTTCTTGGTTAATGACTCTTTTCCTTATCATATTAAACTATATGACTACTTAGTTTCCAAATTTCCTGACTAGATGGTCTTAATCTTAAATTCTGCTTTTTGAAATTGTAACTACAGGTATATCTTTATAACTTTTGGTTCTTTTGTGTAACTTCTCCAGCTCTGTTTTTTCTTCCTTAATATTTTAGTAAATGATCTAATTTAATCAAACTCTTGCACAAGGATCACATAATGTTTATTTTTACTTATTAAAATTATATTTCATGTTAATACCCTATGTTATACTCAAATTTTTAGCTCTACATTATGAGGCATTTTAAAAATGGTTTTGCAGTGTATGTATTCTCATCTTCACAATCAAAGTAAAGAATTGTACAGTTATTCTACTGATTGACCTTGACAAAATTTACAGTTTAAGTTTGATTCTTTAATTAAAGCACTTGTTTTATCTCTAAATTATTTCAGTAAAATTTTAATACTTTTTGAAAAACTATATATGAACATATATTGCAAGTATCTGCTAATGGCCAAATGGTATGGTAGGCCATTAACATACATCATGTCGCTCAGGTTTTCAGAATTGGACTAATGAGGTAGTGTGAAATGTCCGATTTCCTTAAATAAGTTTGACAGTTGATATCTCTTCCATTTCATTTTGACACATCTTGATGTTTTTTTCCTTTTGTGAAGGTACATCCTCAGTATTTCAAATGCATGTTTTGGCTTTTGATTATGTTTCACATTTTTTTTAGAGAAATTTTTGTGAACCCATGGATAAGTCAAAAATTCGTTTGAATATGAGTTCCATCATGGAACCAATGCAGTGTAGACAGCTTGAAATGTCATCAAAGTGTTTGGGAAGGATGTGACCAATGATGGTTTGAGAAGTTCCATTCTGGTGATTTTAATTTTGAAAGTGAGCCACGTAGGTGACCTGAGACCAAGGTGGATAATGATGAGCTAAAAGCTATAATGGAAGAGAATCCATCTCAACCTGTGCATGAATTAGCAGCAATATTTGACATTACTATTCCAACAATATCGGACCATTTGAAACAAATTGGGAAGGTAAAGAGGCTGGACAGATGGCTACTGCATGAATTAAACAAGCATCAGAAGAGAAATTATCTCTAAGGTTGCCTTTCTTTGCTGTCATGACATAAAGGTGAACCATTTCTACACCATATTGTTACGTGAGATTAAAAATAGTTTCTTTTTCACAATTGCAAGCATTCAGCACAATGGTTGGATAAAATGAAGTGCCAAAACACAGTCCAAAACCAAATATTCACCAAAAAAGCCAATGATATCTGTACAGCACTAGTATTATCCACTACAGCTCCATGAAATCTGGTTAATCGATTACAATGGATGTCTACTGCAATCAGTTGGAGGAAACGATGAGGATACTTGTGATTAAGCAGCTGAGATTGGTCAATAGAGACAGGCCAATCCTCTTGCAATACAACATTCGACAACATGTCACACAAACAACACTGCTCAAACTACAGAGGCTGGACTTGGAAACTCTCTGTCATCTACTGTATTCACCAGACCTTTCACCAACTGACTACCACTTCTTCCAGGCTTTGGACCACTTCTTGCAAGGAAAAATATTCAATTCTCAATGAGCTGTGGAAAAAGCCTTTTGCGATTTCATCGTGACTCGCTGTCCAGGCTTCTTCACTGCTGGGACAAACAAGCTACCGTTGAGAGGCAAAACTATGTCAATCAATAGTTTAGGTGTATACTTCGATTAATTGTACTGCTTCTTGTTTGAGATGCAATAAACTATACTTTTGATTTGAAATCGGACATTTCTTTTTTAATGTCCTAATATTACTAGCTTATTGTATTGTGATAGTATTCGTGTTTATTATTAGAGTTTTTGGTAATGATTCTTATATTTTAGAGTGCAAAAGAATTCATATTTCATTCTTGATAAAGCACAGGCTTTCTAAATCCCACAGAAGAGATTTAGTTCATTATGTGAAACTTAGCTATATGCATTTTTTACTTGACCTCAGGTGATTCTGAAGCAGGTGATCTTCTAAATAGATCTTGGGAGAAACATTTCTATAGGCAATGATTTGGGGAAAGATTAGTTTATCAGCTCTCTAAAGAACTGAAATCAAGTGTAAAGAATAGCATACATGTAATGCCAAGATCTTACATTTTGTTTCTTAATATTTTCCATATATTTATCAAAACAACCAATATTTTAATAGAAATTATTTAAATATTTCTTTCAAATTAAGTATCCATATATAAATGTGACTATTATATTCTATTATATTTTTGTCTTCAGTATTATTTGATACAAAATACTATACTTTGAAATTTTACCTTTTATGAGTTAAAATTGAGATATTCATTTTTATATTAGTTTACTATTGAATTTCTTTATGTGTATCCAGAAAAATTTCATTGAATGGATTTTGTATTCTTTTAGATTCTCATGTGGTCATCTTAGATGATTTAAAAATGGTATTGTGCTAGTTTGCAGTCCCACCAGCAGTGTATGAGTTTTCCCACCTCATCATATCCAGGCTAACATTTGTTGTTTTGTGACTTTTTGATAAAAGCCATTCACACTGAAGTGATATCTCATTGTGGTTTTGATTTGCATTTCCCTGATGATTAGAGATATTGAGCATTTTTTCATATGTGTCTTGGCCATTAGTCTATCTTCTTTTGAAAAGTTTCTGCTCATATCTTTTGCCTAATTTTTAATGGGGTTGTTTGATTTTTTTCTTTTTATATACTTCAGTTCTTTCTTTGAGGTCAACTTGGACACATTTCACAGCAAAGCTCTGGGACATTTTATAATCTAGAAAAACAAGGGTGAGGAGATGACTCATCTGCAATATCTGTATGATGCATATTGTTTCCTTTCTTGATTATTTTGATGAATAAAACACCTATTACTGATTGGGATCCATTATTTTGCTTATTAAGAAAACAAATAAAACTAGCCATTTGCCATACAATTGATGGCTATGTGTTCTAACTGGGAATAGATACTACTATTTTTAAGAATTGAAATTTTCTGTAGGAAAATATTTGGATATTGATTTTAGAAACTATCTTCATATATAAGAATAAAAACTTATTTTATATGCTATTTGGGGGAAAAAAACACTGTTCAAGAGGAAAATTGTCCCTAATTGGCAAAATATGTAAAATAAGGGAAGGAAATTACTATCAAGAGTATTTCAAATATCAATGAACTCAACTTAACCCATGGCTGTAGAGATTGTGGGCATAGTAATATTTCCGACTCACTTTTTAGTGTGGTGTTAACTATCAGGGTCACTGTGGACTCTGATCTGTAGAAATTATTTTCAATTTGCATTAATTTTGGATTATTTTTTCCAGAGACATACCATATTACTAATTTAGCTGCTTAAAGGATAGAAATAGCATTTACAAATTGGTAGACAATCTAAAGATAAATAACCCATCATATTGTGATAGATAACTTAAACTTTAATTACTCAGATAAAACCACTTTCATTATAAAACATGTTATTAATATATTATACAACCAAATCCCTTCATTAAATTCTATTAACACGATTAATAAGCAATTCACCCAGTGTATTGCTCTCTTTATCACTGGTTTACTTTGAATTATTAAACAAACCTCAGAGTAGAGGGCCCCATATGAATTTCAAATACCACCTAGTTATTTAACCAATAAATACTGCACACAACACCTTTTTGTGTGCATGTGAAAATAAAATCCAATACTTGTTTGTCTTTCAAGGACAATAGAATCTCCTAGATTTAAATTCAAGTAGAGAAATGTGCCAAGGAATAGGAGGGAGAAAATAAATTCAGATGCCAACTAAGTGGTGATCTTTACCTTCTCTAGAGACCCTAAACATCTTGGGGAAAGAAATACTGAAACTGTATTTTTCATTTACAGCACTGCTATTTATTAAATATCTCAGAATCAGGGTCTACACAAATTTCCTTCGGTTCTCTGTAGTTTGGTATGTCTTAAATATATAAGAAAAAGAACTGGACTGTTTTCAAACTTTAGATCAAATCCAACCTCATACCTCTAGAGTTTCTAATATTTCTCATCCCATTCATTGATGTTTCCTTCTTTAAAATGTCAGTATTCCTTGTGTAGATCAAACCAAATACGTAGGTAGTGCTGTCACAGCAGGGCATTTTGAGTATCCAGCGTAGTTAGAATTTTTGCATTAGTAATTTGCTTTAACCAATAAGGGAAGGAAATCTGGAGAGAGATATTTAGGCAAAACAAATTGATGATTGTTTTCCAACCAAAAAAATGTATATTAGAATAACTAAAGTAGGGAAACAAATTATAATTTTCATATTGACATTTTTCTTCATGTTCAGAATAAATAAAAATAATTTTCTATCAACTTTGGCATACTGTCTTTGACAAGCTTTGCCTTATACTGTACTTTTTCCAGGATGAAATAGATTTTAACAGGCTGTTTTACTTAATGACATAGTTTTAAGTTACATAACTTAAAACATTAAAACCAAATCAAAGAACTAGAAGTGTAGTTTGTTTAGTTGAAAAAAAAATCACTAAATTGCTATCAACTGAATATTTAAAATTAAACTCAAACTTGACTTCATCGTAACACTAAAATCAATCTATACTCATGTAGACTCATCTGTACCATATGAACATATGAAAAAAAGTGTTGACCTCCCTAATTATAGCAGCCTAAACCCAAGAATGCTTTTCCAGGGGGTTTAGATCTCCAGGCCCAAAGAGAAAAGTGAGGCAATAAAATCATGCTGGAACCAATTCCTATCTCTTAATTTCTCTGGTACACACCATATGTAACAAAGAGTATCTGGAACTCTGGAAGGATTTAAAAATAGCTACGCTTATAAAAAGAGAAAAAATGGAGAGTTTTTGAAATATAATTTATCAATTTATCTTTACTTATTTTTATACCATTTTAACCAATGAAAGAAACTGGGATTAGATAACATAATTTTTATTTATTTGATCTAGATTATTTTGTAATGTAAGCACTTTAAAGAATAAAAGAGAAAACCAAAAAAACCTATACTTTTCTTTTTAATAAAAAATGAATTAAGTCATTCTTTTTCAGTTTATTTAAGTTTACAAAGTTTATTTTCTTGCCTATTTTGTTATGAAATTGATGTGCATATTATTACATTAGTTATTGCATATATTTACTGTGTATATGTGAATACAATATTACATATATTCATGTAAATAAATTTCTCTCAATATTTAGTGCCAGGAAAAGAAAAAATATTTCTTCTTATATAAACTTGATTTTATTTAAATACAAGGAATGTAAGCTAAGGTACTTCCCTCTTTGCTATACATATTAAGAAACCCCAAATTAAATATAGTATTGAAGGATAGAAACTACTACATACGGAAACACACCCACATCATAAGAAAATATTTAAAAAAATGTATTATTATATAATGTACTTATTCCTTAAAGGTAATAATTAAATTTAAAACAAAAGTTTTATGTATACAACTCTAAAATTCCAAGATTTTTCTTTATTATTGTTTTTTCTTTTCTGGATTATTTTCTACGTGTTTTAAGAGTGAGACACATTTCATGTATTGAAATTAGCTGGGTTTCAAGGTAAACTCTCAGTGTTAATATGAGTCTTATTATATTCTTTATCCATAAATATTCTACTCTTTCAGTCCTCTCCCTTATCTGTATATCTGAGTATGAAGTTACTATTTCCCAACAATACTAATCTCTATCAAAATCTTCTGTTAATAGCATGTCATTTTTTTTCCAAATTTGCTTTTATAATTGAACCTAATTACTAGCTCTTATGTAAAAGTGTTTTTTCAAAAAGTCAGTTTTTACATGAGTCTGTACTAGCCGTTATAACATTTTTATATCTAATATTTATTCTATATATGAGAATAAGTCAGAGAACTCATGTAATTTGTAAAGTTTCAGGGCTAAAAATAAAAACACTTTACTTGTCCATCAGGCTAGATTTCTTTTCTGATATATGAGTAACACTAGACTTGTTAATAAAATAATTCCAACTGGTCAAAGTTTATGGGCCAACATTTTTCTTCTTATGAACACTGTACAAAGTCATGAGAAGCAAATCAGAATGCTAGCCATGCTGTACGAAAAGAATGGTAAGGAAATACACATTAAGGACCATGTCACAATACTTTCTGGGCTTTATGAAACATTCTACAATAATGTCAATGTATTAATATATATGTTTTATTATATTTTAACAAAGAGTAATACAATTTATTATTTAAATACTTATAATAATTGTTAATTTCATAGATAACAAAATCAGATTCCCATACATTGAGAATTTCTGCTTCCAGCCAGATGGAACAAATGGTACATGATTCATTCTCCCATTGGAAACAACTAAAAACTGAGGACCAAAAAGGACAATGCTAATTGAGATGTGGGAAAGAAATGAGATGCATGCTGTGATTCCTCTAGCTTACTGCCTTGAGAGAATTTCTAGGCACAAGACCAGGGGACTGAGGTGGAGCTGGGAAGACTCCCTGAGATGAAGAGATGGAGGTGAGATTCTGTGGAGTCAAGGCAGTGAGAGTTCACAGAACTAAGTACAGAAGATTAAAGAATTGTGTAGTATCAATCAAAAAAAAAAAAACAAAACAGAAACATATCCCTAAATATGTTGAATTTATTCAGAAATTAGAAAAGAGGACTATAATCTGAGATGCACAGTTATGGCAAGTCACATATGCATCTGAAGGGCAGGCAGGGTAAAGGGAAGCTTCTATTTGGCAAAAAGAGAAGTTTATGTAAGGCTACTTCAAAACATAGTTCATTAGTTTCAGAGACTCAAAGCCAGAGTTGGCATCAGTTCATTGGTGGAGATGCTGTTACTGGGCAAGTGTTTTTGTTGTTGCTGTTAAGATGTTGAGAGCATCTTATCTGAATTGTTGCAGTCCTTAAGAAAAAATTTATTGTGGGATTACTTTAGAAAGTCCTTGAGACAGTCTTTATCTCAGACATGCAAGCATGGACCCTTACACTTCATACTCTCCTGGTTCTACTTTGTTTGGGTCTAACGAAAAATGATTTCATCCTGGTATCTTGTACTTTCATAGTAGATAGAGAACTGGCCATACCATCCTGAACATGCCAACTCTCATCTGATCTTGGAAGCTAAGCAGGTGTGGGCCTTGTTGGGAGAATTGCAGTCTGATTCTAAACACCTTGAAGCAGTTAGTGTTTTAAAACTAAGCTATAAAAATTATATAATTAAAGAAAGATTAATGTGTTCAAATTGTTTTAAACTTTAGAATTATTTAAAATATTTTAAAAATTTTACTAACTTTGGTACTTATAGTACTCCAACACATATATATTCATGTCTATAAACAATACAGCTCCCCTTACTCACATATCTTCTATACTGCCTGATAGATTATTAAAATGTCAGGGTATGTATACTAAATTTATTCATAACTATATTAATTTAGTCAAGTTTTAAAACCAGACTGAATCTGCACTGCTTCATTTGTGAAATAGTGATATAAATACTTAAAAGTGTTGCTATAAGAATCAAATAGATAACATATAATTGTCTTATTTTAAGAACCCAACTAATATTTCCCTTCTCTTGTTCATATTTTGCCCACTGACAATACTGCTCTAAGATAATTTCTAGGTTAATACAACCATTAGTCTTTCATGCAAAAGGAAATATTTCAAAATATTTCCTGGGATTGATTTTTAAATAGTCTGACACAAATTTGTATGAATCATTTCTGATTGAAAGAAGACAGGTCCCTTGGAGAGCTTTAGAAGTGAAGTTTATTTCTCACATTTATGTTCTTAGTAGGAATCTATAGCAGAGTTTGCTACACAATGATTCACTAAAGCTGAAGATAGAGGGTTTATGTACAGTTTATTTGGTTAAAATTGTATAAATCTTTCTTAGAACTTTTTAAGATTAATTTCATAATATTTGCTATATCTTCACCTGGAAGTCTGATATTTAAGTGAAAATTTATTTTTGTGATTGTTACTGAATTCTGTGATGCATGCACTTATTTAGTACAAATGAAATACATAGAATAGTAAAGTGCATATACATTTTAAGAAAATGCATTTCTATATTTTAGACTAATTCTTATAAAGTAAGACTGAATGTCTTATGATATAATAGGAAACTGAAAAATAAAAGATTTAACTCACTATGCAGCTGGGATTTTGTAAGCTGAGAATTAAATCTGCTATAAATAATTACCAAAAATAGACATTTTTGTAAGCACATTTTCTGTTATGGAGAATTTTCTTCTTATATATTGCATATTGGGAGTTAAAATGAGGATCCAAGAAAAAAAAATTCCCCATTTCATATAAAAATTATTTTTTAAGAAAATTATTAATATTTTAAAAAAGAGTTATTAATGGACAGTGAGCTTTATGTTTATTTTACTTTTGAAACCAGTTGTTTTTAAATATTAATTATTCTTAAAAGAGAAGAAAAGTAATATTTTAAAAGCTAAAATATTAGACCAGGTGAACATTTCTAGGTCATTTTATTTTATTTTATTTTTTAATTCAGCATATTATGGGGGTACAAATTTTAAGGTTGTGTATAATGCCCTTGCCCCCCTCCCCCCACAAGTCTGAGCTTCAAGTGTGACCATCCCCCAGATGGTGCACATCTCACTCATTATATATGTATATAACCATCCCCTCCTTCCCCCTCCCACCTGCCCAATACCCAATAAATGTAATTCCTATGTGTCCACTTAGGTGCTGATCAGTTAATACCAATTTGCTGGTGAGTATATGTGTTGCTTGTTTTTCCATTCTTGGAATACTTCACTTACTAGTATGGGTTCCAGCTCTATCCAGGAAAATACAAGATGTGCTATATCACCATTGATTCTTATAGCTGAATAATACTCCATGGTATACATATACCACATTTTGTTAATCTACTCATGAATTGATGGGCACTTGGGTAGTTTCCACAGCTTTGCAATTGTGAATTGTGCTGCTATAAACATTCGAGTGCAGGTGTCTTTATTGGAGATTGTCCTTTGTTCTTTTGGATAGATGCCCAGTAGTGGAATTGCTGGATCAAATGGTAGATCTACTTGTATTGCTTTAAGGTATCTTTCCACAGAGGTTGAACTAGTTTGCATTCCCACCAGCAGTATAGGAGTGTTCCTATCTCTCCGCATCCACACCAACATTTA